>OX457024.1:7844816-8235398 GCA_949752745.1 Protula sp. h YS-2021
GGGAGGGAGGGAGGGAGGGAGGGAGGGAGGGAGGGAGGGAGGGAGGGAAGGGAGGGAGGGAGGGAGGGAGGGAGGGAGGGAGGGAGGGAGGGAGGGAGGGAGGGAGGGAGGGAGGGAGGGAGGGAGGGAGGGAGAGGGAGGGAGGAGGGAGGGAGGGAAGGAAGGAAGGAAGGAAGGAAGGAAGGAAGGAAGGAGGGAAGGAAGGAAGGAAGGAAGGAGGGAAGGAGGGAAGGAGGGAAGGAGGGAAGGAGAGTTAAAGTGAATGAGAGTGAGATGAAAAGAGAGGGAGTGTGAGAGAGAAAGAGAGAGGAAGGAGGGAAGGAGGGAAGGGGAGTTAAAGTGAATGAGAGTGAGATGAAAAGAGAGGGAGTGAGAGAGAGAAAGAGAGAGAGAGAAAGAGAGTGAGCGAGTGAGGGCTAGCCAGAGAGATAAAGCTTAGGAGAAATGGGGAGAGAGTTAAAGAGAGACAAATGTGGAGTGAGAGATTGAGAGGGAGAGTGAGAGCTGAAAGCGGGGAAACAGAGGAAGTTAGAGCCAGAAAGACACTTACAGCAGGCTAATAACAAGGCTCTTCTTTGAGAACAGTAAACCAAAAGTGTTTGGTGTTGTCAGCTGAAGCTAATTCACGTAATAATTGTCATTGCTTTTCTCACCAAATCTTGCAAGAAAAAAAAGATGTCTCTCACTTCTTTTGAGCGAATAATTACAAGTCCTTTTTAATAATCATGAAAAATATCACTTGTGTTTTGCTCTCTCATAACTGAATATAATGGTGGAAGTTAACTGCTACTGGTGGCGATAATTGGGGAAAGTCAAATCAGCACCGAAATGCACACGGGACGGACTGCACGTTTGACATTGTATAAAGACGAACCCCCCCCCCCCCCCCCCCCCCCCCCCGCCCGACCTTCCGGTCTCATCTGCACTGACGTGCTTTCAACTGAATTCACTTGACACTTTGCGCTATTTGAGACTCTGTTAGCTGGAATATAGAGGTGGACCGACGAGTGTGATACAACTGCCAATCATGGTTAATTTTTTGTGGTAAAATGATATCAACTAAACATCAAAGTTTTACTTTTTTGTTTCTCATATCAAAATCAATCAAAGAAAAGCACGAATAGTAGATAGAAAAGGAGAGTTTTGCGCCACTTGATGACGTCATACTGTCTGGACCGGAAGTGACCTCATAGCGTCTGGACCGGAAGTGTTGTCTGGACCGGAAGTGTTGTCTGGACCGGAAGTGACGTCATGATAAGCGTTAGGATAGGCGCGGCCATCCATGACGTCATAATGAGGTCATAATGAGGTCATAATGTGGTCATAATGTGGTCATACTGAGGTCATAATGAGGTCATAATGAGGTCATAATGAGGTCATAATGAGGTCATGCTGTGTGGCGGCTTCCTAGGGTTTCAGTCGATGATCGTCGAAGTCAATGAAGTCAAGGTTTCATTTCCGAAGTCAATCGGCAACAGACCCTAAAAAGTGATGACCTCCCCCCCCCCCCCCGCCCCCCCCTCGAAATTGTGATTTTTGCATATTTATCCGTTTCAGACGATTCTGAACATTTTCATTTTTTGGGTCGACCGACCCCCCCCCCCCCCCCAAGCGGCAGTCGGGACTGACCCCCCCCCCCTAGGCGGCAGTCGGGACTGACCCCCCCCCCACCTAGGCGAGCAACATTCTGTCAAGTCAGCTTCAGTTCCATCAGAGGGGTATATAAGGGATGAGCATACAGCAGTGACAGTCATTTCGGTAAGTGGAGCAAGGAAGCAATTGAATCACATCAGATCCAGGGATGGCATCCAGTGACAGCCAGTTGCAACCATTTCGGTTAGTGTTTATTGAAACTTTATAAATAAAAAGTGAACTTTAGTTATTTGCAAACAAACTTTGTAAACAAACTTTGTAAACAAACTTTGTAAACAAACTTTAGTTATTTGCATAATTGAAACTTTGTAAACAAAATTTGTAAACAAACTTTGTAGAAAAACTGTGTAAACAAACTTTATAAATAAAATTTGTAAACAAACTTTGTAAACAAACTTTATAAACAAAATTTGTAAACAAACTTTGTAAACAAACTTTGTAAACAAACTTTATAAACAAAATTTGTAAACAAACTTTGTAAACAAACTTTGTAAACAAACTTTGTAAACAAAATTTGTAAACAAACTTTATAAACAAAATTTGTAAACAAACTTTGTAAACAAACTTTGTAAACAAACTTTATAAACAAAATTTGTAAACAAACTTTATAAACAAACTTTATAAACAAAATTTGTAAGCAAACTTTGTAAACAAACTTGACTTATTTACATAAGAAACTTTGTAAACAAACTTTGTAAACAAAATTTGTAAACAAACTTTATAAACAAAATTTGTAAACAAACTTTGTAAACAAACTTTGTAAACAAACTTTATAAACAAAATTTGTAAACAAACTTTATAAACAAACTTTATAAACAAAATTTGTAAGCAAACTTTGTAAACAAACTTGACTTATTTACATAATTGAAACTTTGTAAACAAACTTTGTAAGCAAAATTTGTAAACAAACTTTGTAAACAAACTTTGGTTATTTGCTTAATTGAAACTTTGTAAAACAATACCTTTCGTTATACTTGGTTGATTTATATGAGAATTTCACCATTTGATTCAGTTTTATGTAAAGTTTTGTTATAAAGTAGTCATAGGCTATTTGCGCAGCTGGCTGTATGCATTTTTACCGCCATTTTAACTTAAAATTGTGATAACTTTCGTTAAAGTTGACTGAAAATTTCACCATTACAGTGCTCCTTCGCGGATGAATACCATTTGGCAGACCATTTAACTTCACCGCTAGATGTCTCTGCTGTGCAGCAGTACAACTGTAAGTGAAACATTCATATACACAAGTAAAATTCTGCTGAGTCAGCATTTTTGAGCAATTTTTGATCAAGTTACACACCATATTTTGATTACATGGAAGTAGCATAAAAGCATGAGTGAAACATGTCAACTAGTCAACTAGTGATACATTCTGCTGAGTTAACACACCATTGAAGTGGTATAAAAGGAAGAGTGAAACGTATATTTTACTTCATTTCAGTTCTAGCAACAGCAACAGCAACAACGATGGCAACAGTCTACTGTCATGAATGCGATGTGACATTTCCATCTCTGGAATTGTTCGTGACACACACATGCAAACCAGCTAGGATGAAACGTGCTCATGAAGAGCTTGTTGAGCAGATTGAAGCCAAGAGACAAAAGACGTTACAAGATGGTGTTGACAGACCTGATCCAGTCCTCTGCTGTAAATGCACCAAGATATTTTCATCTTTGGATGCATTTGAGACACATGCATGTGTTGAGATGGAAAATGTGTTTCATGAAGAACAAAGAAAGAAAGAGACAGGACAAGTAGGCAGAGGCAGAAGAGTGAATCTTGGTGAAAACGCGCAGGAAAGACGGTTTGAGCCTGAAGATGGATCGGATTTGCTACTTGAAATGCGACAACAAGAGACATTTGCTAGAAACGTTAAACCGTGGCATGAAATGGTACATTGTGGTACATGCACGCTTCAAGAAAATGACACCAAATGCTGAAGGCGTGATGGTAGAACAGGTGCCTTCATCAGTAGTCCAACATAGGCAGCATACAATCCAACAGATATTGAGAAGGACTTGCCAGAAGCCTGTAAAGAATTGTTTACCAGGTTTGATGAACATGAGCGACAAGGTTCTGGCTGGGTGTTGGATAACATATTATTCATTGAAGTGCATACAGCTACGTCAGCGCCTCTGGAAGTGAGCAGTTTTATCCCACTACCGAAGAAAGTAAAGAATACATTAAGTGTGTTAAACATTCAGAATAAAGACAACAAGTGCTTCTTATGGTCTGTATTGGCTCACCTTCACCCTCAAGATCGTCATCAACACCCATATCGCGTGAGTCATTACACACCATTTGAGAACGAATTGAAGGTAGAAGGCATGACATTTCCAACACCGATTACAGACATTCCAAAGTTTGAAAAGGAGAATGATGTGTCCATTAACGTGTTTGGATATGAACATGATGTCGTTGTTCCCATACAACTCAGTCGAAACACCAGTGCGAGAGAAATCAACTTGCTTTTGATTAGCAATGACAAGACAAGACATTACTGCCTCATCAAGAATTTCAGCAGACTGATGTCTTATCGATCAAAGCATAATGGTGTAGCTTTTTATTGTTTCAACTGTCTTCACGGGTTTAAGCGGCAAGATCTTTTAGACAAGCATCGTGATATGTGTGGCAAGCATGGAGCACAACGTTTATCATTCCCCAAGGAACCCTTCATCAAGTTCAAGAACATAGCCAAACAACAGCGAGCGCCGTTTGTCATTTATGCAGACTTTGAATGTTTCACGAAAAAGCATGAAGGAGACAAGTATCAGCATCATCGTCCAAACAGCTTTGCCTATGTGGTTGTCAGCCAGTATGATACACGTGCACCAGTCGTGTATCGAGGAGATAATGCTGTGAAAGTCTTTTTAGACCATATGGTGAATGAACGTGATCGTATTGTGCATGGTTTACAACAGAAAAAGAAAATGGTGATGACTCATGAAGATGAAGAGCATTATAAGAACGCCTCAGATTGTTACATTTGTCATGAGCCTCTAGGAGCAGATCATGTGAGAGATCATGACCATATCAATGGCAAATACCGCGGAGCTGCACATAGTCAATGCAATTTACAATTCCGATTTCGAAAGGATAAGCAGGGAGATAAAGATTCTTTCATCATTCCTGTCTTTTTCCACAATTTACGAGGCTACGACAGCCATTTGATCATGGAAGAAATTGGAAAGTTCAAAAATGAGACAATTACAGTCATTCCCAACACCGTTGAGAAATATATTGCATTCACCATGAGCAATCTGAAATTTACAGACAGTTATCAGTTCATGAGTACTTCTCTACAGAAGTTGGTATCCAACCTGGCGGCAGAAGGGAAAGACAACTTTTATAACATGACGTCACACATTCACGATAGCGACCAACAAGAGTTACTGTTGAGAAAGGGAGTGTACCCTTATGATTACGTGGATGAGCCATCCAAGTTTGCTGAAACACAACTACCGTCCAAGGACAAGTTTTACAGTCTGCTCAGTGAAGAAGACATTAGCGATGAGGATTATGCGCATGCGCAGAAGGTGTTGGAGACATTCCACTGTACTACATTTGGTGAATACCATGACTTGTACCTGAAATCAGATGTGTTGCTGCTGGCTGACGTGTTTGAAAACTTTCGTCACGTATGTCTCAACACGTATGAATTGGATCCTGCTCACTACTATACAGCGTCAGGACTGTCGTGGGATGCCATGTTGAAAGCGACAAAGGTGAAATTGGAATTGATCAACGACATTGACATGTACCAAATGGTTGAACAAGGTCTACGTGGAGGAATATCTGTCATCACTCACAAGTATGCGAAAGCAAATAACCCCTACGTAGTAGATTACGATCCCTTGAAACCGACCAACTACTTGACGTACCTGGATGCAAACAACTTGTATGGCTGGGCCATGTCACAAAGCATGCCGGAAAGTGGATTTATGTGGGTGAGCGAGCCAGAATCCATTGACTTTATGGATGTGGATGAAGATGACGAGATTGGATACATTTTAGAAGTGGATTTGGAATACCCATATGCAATCCATGATCGTCATAATCACTATCCAGTGGCTCCAGAACGGAAATGTGTGAAAGTGGGAGAATTGTCAAAACATAGTCAGAAGCTACGGAAAGATCTAAACATGAAAGGCAAACCTAGTGAAAAGCTCATTCCCAACCTGTGTGACAAGAAGAAATATGTACTTCATTATAGAAATTTACAGCAATATGTCTCACTAGGATTGAAAGTCACGAAGGTGCACCGTGCCATCATGTTTGCACAGAGCAAATGGTTGGAGAAATACATCTCCTTGAACACGGAAAAGAGAAAGTTGGCCAAGAACCCGTTTGAGAAAGACTTCTTCAAATTGATGAACAACTCTGTGTTTGGCAAAACCATGGAAAATGTGAGAAGGCGCATGAATGTGGAACTCGTTCACCAGGAAAAGCGGTTCAAGAAACTTGTGGCCAAACCTTCCTTCCACAAATTTAGAATTTTCAACGAAGATTTAACCGCGGTACATTTGCGCAAAGTGGATCTGCTTCTGGATAAATCCATTCAAGTTGGTTTCACCATTCTCGACCTCAGCAAGGTGCTCATGTTCCACTTTCATTACAACTACATCATGACCAAGTATCCCGACGCCAAGCTGTTGTTCAGCGACACCGACAGTCTATGTTATGACATAGAAACGGAAGATATCTACAAAGACATGCAGGAAGATGCCGACTTGTTCGACACAAGTGACTATCCCCCAGATCATTTCCTGCATTCCAACGTGAACAAGAAAGTGCTTGGGAAAATGAAAGATGAGACGGCGGGTATTCCCATAGAAGAGTTTGTTGGACTTCGACCGAAAATGTACAGTATGATGTATGGTGGGAAAGAAAAACGTACGGCTAAAGGCATTACTCGCGCGTGTGAAGACGTATGAAACATCACCAGTATAGAGACAGTTTGTTCAACCAAACGCAAACGATAACCACAGGGCACATCATTCGAAGTCATGACCACCAGATCTTCTCGGAGAAGTTGAGGAAAGTGGCTCTCTCTCCTTTTGATGACAAGCGATATGTGATGAGTGATGGCTATTCCACTTTGGCGCATGGGCATTACAGTATATAAGGGGGAGACACTTCAACTTTAGAGTCAGTTGAGGTGTGAACACTGAAGCGTCAACATGAATCGGAAAAGATCTGCAACAACGGATATGGATACTCTTGCTGATACAGTCAAAGACATGAATGTGAAACATCCTGACAATACCATCAAGAAATTAAAAGTGGAGATAGCACCAACACCACAGTCGTGGGATGGAATGCTTTCTCTAGGCAATGAAAGTATATCAAGATTATGAAACAAAGTAATGAAGGTGTGGTAAACATTCGCAAATACCTCAGAGATGAGGGGACTGGAAAAAACCGTCCAACGAAAAAGGGAATTTTGCTGACAATATCTGAATGTAAAATGCTGAAGAAGCAGGTGAAAGAAGTGGATAAAAGGCTTCGTAGACAAGACGACAAGTCATAACAAGGTAACAATCATGAATGCACTCATGCTGAACGGTGGTGTTTACCTTACTGTCAATGAGAGGAATGAAGTGATACTAGATTCTAAGACAAGTTATCATCGGTTTAAACCTGAAGTGTGGAAAGACTTTAAAAACATACCGCTTGAACCTGGGTTTAAACGTAGACTTGAAAATAAAGTGGAAGTGACGGTAGCTGAATATGATTCTAAGATACGTGTGACATTCTGTAGAAATCTTTTACAGGATTATCCAAAGGATTATAAGGGAGTTGTGCCAGATACACCATATACAGATTTGATCTTCTTTGATATCAAGAACTGGCACGCAACCTTACGATTCCTAGAAGCGATACAACATCCGCTGTTCAACATCATCCGAGTATAAAAGATGGAAGACTATGTGTTGGATTATGAACCCATTACATATGGATTCTCATACATGAGAAACTTATGTGATGACATTGTGCTACGACATTTTGGACAGTATCTCGTACTATCGCTTGATGACCAATCCGTGTTGAAGGATCACCTAGACAAGTTGAGAATACCCGGCTTTCTCCTAGCAGTCTCAAATGATATAGAAGTGCGTGTGATTCAGAACTGTCTAGACGTGTTTGTACAATTTCGCCAACATGACGAGCTTACAGAACACTACGATATCATCACCCTCAGCACAGTGGAATGGTACGCTCTGTTACAAGCATTGGATTGGGAAGACCCTTGTGCTTGAATTCAAAGAGCATGGAACACAACTTATGCGGGGTACCAAATTCATTGAGCTGACACAGCCTATGCGGTTGATGCGGCTGATGAACTTGGAAGAAGGATATGAACTGAAACTGTCTGAACATGAAACTGTTAAAGTGATAAAGTTTGGTGATGTGTGTTATGTGAGCTTTCATAACATTTACAAACACGGGTATAATGTCTATGATACCTATATCAATTTAGATTCTGATGAATGGCATGCATTGATGAATGTATTGAAAAATGAATGTGTTTGTAAATAAAAAGTTTGTAAATAGTGTAAATAGACTTTGTAGTAAAGAGTTTGTGAATAGTGTAAATAGACTTTGTAAACTTTGTAAATATAATTTGTAAATAGAATTTGTAAATAGAATTTGTAAATAGTGTAAATAACGTTTGTAGTTAAGAATTTGTAAATAGTGTAAATAGACTTTGTAAATAGAACAGAATAAACAAGACTGTTTGAAAACTTGGTTTGCTTTATTTAACAACAACAACTTAACTAATATAACAACAACAACAACTTAACTACAACTTAACTAATATAACAACAACAACATTAATAAAACAATGGTTTATAATGTCTATATACAAAATCCTTTACAATAAAATCACCATCCTTTCTTTTTAATATATTCACAATATCAAACATACTCTGACCTCGAGCTCTATGTAATATATAATATACACAATAAAAACCACATGATGATGATATTGGCGTTTGTAATGAGATAGAATTATACATATAGTCATTTCTTAAAAATATGTCTAAACGATCATCGAGAGGGAATAGTCCATAAGAGCCAAAATATTCCACAGGGTCTTTATCATAATACACTGCCACCCAATGTTCTCCTGGTTCATCTTGATCGTCTGTGTTGATCACATAGGCGCCGCGTTGTAAAGACGGTAACTGATCCATGGCAAACACGCCTTGAAACAAGTCTTTGGTCATGACATCACGACTCAATATGGCATCAATCTGCTTTGTGTTCATGACTGGTAGTCGAATTGGATGCTGCGATTTGCACTTATTTCAATAATGTTGTCAAATTCAGCATAGACAATGACATTGATGGTAGGTTGCAAAGCCGTAGCAAAGTTCATTTCTAGCCGCAAATTCCCATGCTTGATCAGGGGGAAATGATCATCGCCATCATAATCCGGTGTTAAGTCAAACGAAAATAAAGCATAACCTCTAGGCCAATCTTCCCGTTTTATAATGAAACTTTTCTCACCATTCAATCGATCAAACGATTTGTAAAGCGTTTCAAAAGCGTTCAGGTATTTGTTCTGTGTAATGTCAAGCTTGAGAGGTTTGGATAGAACTGGTTCACCATCCGTGTACAGTTGCATATAGTCCAGATCAAAATGTTTGAAATCATATGGATTCCTCAATACTGATCCACCAAAAGCTTCATTATGAACCAGACCAATGACAATACGATTTGGTAATTGACCCAAAAAGATGTTATCTTTCACAAAAGACTGAAATCCTGCTGGAATAGCTAAGACTTTACATTCTTTTCTAGTGATGATGATCTTGGCAGGACTTTTCATCAATGCATCTGTATGTCCTAACTGAATACCTGGACTCACCCTCACTTTGCGAATGGTTAAAAATGCCTCTTTCACTTCTACCTTATAGGTATTATCTGCAGCCATCAATACATAGTCATCTTTTTGTCTATGGAAACGCAATTTCAAACTGATACCATTCGGAAGATAACGATCCTGCTCAAACAAATCTATCCTTAAACCACCTGCGAGCATAACATCACGGCTAAGACGAGTATGCAAATAACGATGATGTAAGCCATTGTTTCCTTGCTCAGCCAAGTCACCGCCGTCAGCATTGACATGAAACCCGGATACATATCGTTCATGATTAGGTCTTTTCACCTCATGACTATACATTGACCCAGCAGTATCCTTGTACATGAGACGCATAGAGCGCTCAGAATGCAGACTTTCTTCCGAATCATGGATGAGATGAGAGATAATGCTGGTATAACCATGAGTATTGTTGCTATGCGAAACCAAACGATCATTCAGAAACAATTCAATATTAGACCATAACCCATTAAACACATCATTGATGCAAGAGACATTATCATCTGCGCCACACTCTGTTCCATCAGCCTTTAGAATGCGACATACAATATGAAGTTTGCTGTTCTTTAAATCTAGATATTCTTCTGTACTCGCAGGAATGTAGAATTCTATTGGAGCGCCTTCTCTAATGCTTGTAAGTGGTTGATAGTCAACATTATAACTTTTCTCTACAGCAGTTTGCGTTGGTGGTACGTGAAACCATTCCAATGGAGAAAGACTACATTCACACGAATGATTATGAATGAGAGACATGATTTCAAAAGATATTTTGATGTTATCCGTCTGGCTGTTTTTCGTCTTCTGGCACGTTTCGTCGGTTGCACACGCTTTTGTTCTCCAAACACACGTTCTGCTACTCGACCCGTCACATCTTTCGCGACATTCTTTGCAGCCTTCTTAAGATGTGGCGCAACGATCTTAGCCCCAGCCTTAAGTAGTCGAATAGCTTTGCGAGCCAATGATCCCAGTATTGAACCAATACCATCGCCATATTGGATTCGCGCTTCTTTGAATCCTGGTAATTCCCCGCCCACTTGACGAAGAAAATGGTTGCGATATGCAGACGGATCGTGTGTATAAGCTTTCATATTGCTTTTGGTCGAAAATGAAGTTTACAGATCACCTTTCCAGTTTGAAATGGAACATTATGGCCTGTGTCGTCCTTAATATTCATTTCTATCATGTCAAATTTGGATGTGTTTACAGGAACATAATGCGGTTCGCCATACGTTTTCATGGTAATATCTCCATCATGGCCTTGTATGCCAACAGAACGTAGTAACGGAACATAATAATCACCGACAACTTGTGGTTCACAAATGCTACAATACACATACAGTGTATAAAACCCCTGTTTCACATCCGCTTTATGGTCAGCTGTACATGTTTCAGTATACCAGTGATCTGGGATAAATCCTAAAATCTCAGCTAATCCAGTGGAAAAGGACACTTCATAACCATAATCGAGAAATAGAAACACACGTCGTCTAATCTTATCATACTTTATTCGAATAGCTTCTGTAAGTTTCAGAGCATTAGTCGCTTCTTCATTGACTGCCTCACATAGTTCTTGTATGGTTCTATAGTACCCATAAGGAATATCGAGAGTGCTAAGAATAGGATCATCGAATAGTTCTCGTCGATACTGAATAGAATAGTCCATGCCCTGTCTCATCGTTGTCCATGTATGTGGATATTGAATTTCAGCTAAAGCCACTTCATATTTTCCATTCAGATAAATGGTTCGAGGCATACGAATTTGATAATTCGAAGCCTTGTTGTTGGGATAATAGGTCATACTCGCATTGCTAGGCAAAGTGATGTAAAAGCTTGTCGACTCCATGATGGGAACTAAATGGTATAGGTGCGTTGACGTTGTCTATATACTTCACGATAGCGCGCGCCATTCGACCAAGTATGTAAATGATCTTTCACATCATGATGATGATCTACATGGTCTATAACTTCTCCTTCACAACAAGCAATTGTACATCTTTTTTTTACAGGAATAGTTGTGTCTTGGCAACAACATAGCTCTTTCAGCCATGTTAAAAATTTTCCCATCCTTCAGGAAACTGTCTTTGTTGACGTTGTTTCATTTCTGTTGTAATGTCGTCACGAGTGGTCTTTTTACTAAACATTGTTTTTGGAATATTAACATCAACAATTTCCTGAATAAATGGATGCCAACCATGTGGTGGTATGGCTCGTTCTTTTCTTCTTGTCGCCACCAATGCTTCTTTCATCAAATCAACCATGTTGGAATTTGCTATAATATCACCCGTTTTCAACACAAGTTCATTCTTCTCTGTCCATTTTACACCATATTTCTTCAGTTCGGCTAAAAGTTGTAGTACTTTTCCATGATAGATAGGTTGAAAATGACTTAAAAATAACTTTTCTGGCTTTTCAGGTGGTGATGATGATGATGATGAGGGCTTTTGCTGCCTAGACTGACTTGTTCGTAAATGACGACCAAGAAGTTGAGACATTTCTATAGCCTTTTCACGTGTTCGTTTCCCACGTAAAAGTTTATTCACTTTCGTTTTGATTTCACCATCTTTTCCCTTCTTTTCTAGCAACATTTTATATTCATATTCAGGAATAAGAACCATTTTCATCGTATGTTTCATTTTAGCAGTAGTTTGGCTAACAAGGGCAATGCCAATCTAGCAATAGCTCCAATGAATCCTCCTTTCTGATTAATCAACTTCTTTTTTCGTTGAAGGGATATCTTCTTATCTGCTAGAGTACGTAGCGTATGACGTTCACGTTTAAATTCCTTAAACCGTTTTGAGCTTAAGGGTAAATGTCCTTGCAATATATTCAAACAAATTTCAAACAAGCTTGTTAATTCCTCTTTTGTAGCTTGCTGTAGCAAGGATTTACGTCGTTTAGGCCCACTGCGTGCAAGCAAATGAAGAAACGGCTGGTTCGCTCGAATACGTTTAGACATCTTGACTGCGAATGGTCAAATGAGTTGGTTCTTGTTCATACACTGCTTTATCAATATATACATAATGTGTATCTTTTGGTAAAATGCCTGTACGAATACGTAGTTGATCATTTGTCTTTGGTTTTAAATCAATGAATAAATAACCATGAGGTTTGCTAGTAGCATCTTGAAAGGCTTCTATGAGAAATTGAGATCTTCCAGGATACATTTGCCGTGCCAATGTACTAATTTGTTGACTGTCTCTCGGATTTTTAAACAGAATGATATAATGTGTATTCAAACTAATATTTCGCATCTCTTTCCCATGATGGAATAAATTATGCACAATAAAGATAATGCTTAGATTTTGATGACTGCTGCCAACACTAAAGAGACATGTCATACGCTCATCACTATGACATTTCGTCATTAAGTCATCAATGATAAGTAAGTTTGGTTTCTTCGGGTTAAAACGCTCTTCAATGTCATCTGGAATGCCTTGGTAAAATTCCACGCCTTTCATTCCCTTGTACAAAGGCTGATCTGCTGCATAGAGCCATAAAATGCTTTTTGGAGAGGGTTGAATCAACTTTTGTTCTAGAATTTCCTTCACCAGAGACGTCTTGCCACTGCCTGTAGGTCCAGAGACCAAACATGTAAATGGATGCTTCATTGTTGAATGTCTGTTTCTTTCACCCAACTGTTAAACTTGTTTGGCCAACCTAACCACTTGACAAATAATTCTTTCACACCTTCTCGTCTTTTACGTGTTTTCAAGACCTTTTCAATTCTATAAATAGATTCAATATCTTTGGTCACTTTCTGCAGTTCTTCTTCATAGAAATGTCCATCAATATCTTCATCTAAAAAGTCTTTCACACGATACAAATGTATTCCTTGCTTCTTACAACGATGTGTGACAATGAAGACTTCTTGCGTCCATTTGATGTGATAATCGCGTTGAAACACATATTTAATGTGGGAAATGCGAACATGATCGCCAATGTTAAATTTATACTTCTTCTTCTTCTTCTTCGGTTTCAATTTCAGTTTGTCGACATACATATACTTCCACACTTTTGATTCGTTGTCTTTACGAATCTCGGCTGGAGCATATTTATTAGGAAGAGAACCATGAGGTCTATGGTTGTAATTGTACACCAAGTCTGGAAGAATGTCTAAGTAACGGTAAGTTTGATTATGTAGAAAATACCGATACATCATTCCCTTCAGAGTACGAATGACTCTTTCAGCAAAGTTGGCTTTGGTTTCATTCTTTGTGGTATAAGCATGAATTCCTTCTTTCTTCAAAAATGCTTTTACCCATCTGTTTTTAAATTCTGTTCCTTTATCAGACCTTAGAGTTCGCGGTCTTCGTTGTGTGTCATGAAAAATCTTTTGGAAAGCTTGTATGACGCTGGTATGTGATTTATTAGGTATTGGCTGTACCCAGACATATTTGGAAAACACATCAATGACAATGAGTAAAAAGCGTATGTCATCATTATAGGGAGCTATGTTTCCCATATCAGCCAAATCAATATCCCACATATCATCAATACCACGTGTAATGACACGTTGTCTTTTGAACCTGTATTTGACAGGTTGGAGTAAACTGAAAGCATCTTGATCCTGTAGCCATTTCTTCACTTGTGAATGTGTGACTGGTTGATTATGTTTTCGTAAGATGTGATACAGTTTGTAAGGACCAGCAAATGCTCCAGGCTGTCCAGGTTTGAAGTAAATATTGGTCAAGTAGTCTTTCCACGTCGACATGGTCACACCGAATGAAAACCACCTTCTCAACAGAACAGCTTTTATTTTATAACTCAACCAACATCACTTAACTAACATGCATTTATAACTTAACTAACAAGTTTTTTACAAATCAAGTATAGATACAATGGTATGAATCACTGGAGACCATTGGTCTTCAATGAACACTAACCAATGACTGAGTTCATCCAATGTAATAGCATCTACACCATATTTCTCACAACGTTGATTTGCATTCTCTAACACTTTATCTAAATGAATGCAATATTTAGCTTCATTCCAATATGTATAAACACATGCAGTATGACAAGTATGTTCTTGACACTCTTCATGTTGACAAGCAGGACAGACTAAATGTGCAAACTTTTTTACAGCTGATAACATTTCTTCACAATAAGCTTTTTGCACAATATATTGTCTCAGTGTCATGTCCGCCATTATGCAGTCTTGAATCAATGCAGCACAAGTCTGTCAGGTTTAGCAAGTTATGCTGCTCCGGCAATGTAGCACAAGTCTGTCAGGTTTAGCAAGTTATGCTGCTCCGGCAATGTAGCATAAGTTTGTCAAGTTCAGCAAGTTTTTTTCCAGTTGTTGTTCACTTAACACACTTCTCCATGTTCACACGTCTGCACATCAAGTCTCACAGAACAGTTCTAACAACTTTCCCATAATATTCTGACCAGGATATCCAGATGACACTTGTTTCACACCAGCTCCCCACCAATGATCATACGTTGCTTCAACTAAAGTTTTGTCTTTACATTCTTTCAACTTGTTGCGAAACAATACACACTGATTCCATTTGACTTGTAAAACATCTTGCATTTTACTTCTCTTCACTGGTAAGGACATGGCTTTATCCCTTTAGCAATACGTTTTGCTTCATATCCATTTCTGGATGACATAATGGCTGAAGCAATATACTTTTCAAGTCGTGTTGGAAACATGTTTGAAAGAACGTCCTTATGACCACTGAATAGTACAAGATTCTCCATGTTGACTTTGTTTCTGTTGTTTTATTCTGACATGTCGGTTTCTTCCTGTAATAAAATATCTTTTAATATATTTGCTGCCTCTTCTATCATGTTCTTTCTTTGTTTACGTTAAAACCACTCACATAAAACTAAATTTGCTAGTAAGAAAAACATTGTTATGTTATCAATTCACTATGTTGTTACAAAGATGATTAAAAGGTTTTTATATCTTTAAAGTTACCTGATAAAGCTGCTCGGTTTCCTCTTCTTCTTTACAACAATCTCTCAAATGATCAACTACGGTGAAATATACTTCAACATCAGTACGAGCAGAATAAAGTGCAGAATCAAAGTCAAAGTCAGGATCTTCTTCTATTCCAATTTTATGACATTCTCCAAGAAATCTTGAATGCAGTTCAATCACATCAAGACTATGATGTACAACATCCCAAAAAGCATCCAAATGATAAAGTTGATAGTCTGGAGTGCCATAGCAAGCAAGTTTAGCAATCATCAAGTCAATATAAGCATTTTTAAAACATGCGTCCATCTTGTTTCAATGTCTTGTGTGTTTTACTTTGCTTCACTGACTTTAAGTACTCCACACTTGCCGCAGAAGTTGTTTGGTTCACACAACTTGCAATTATACTTGTGGCAGTGGCAATGATAATCTTCCACATATCCACAAGCACCACAATAGTCGCAGGTAAGTCCAAGTTGATTTTGCACGTTCATGTTCTCCAACTGAACTTCAGTCAGCCTTTTCTTGGATAGCTTTGACACCTTCATCCGACCATCCTTTTGCAGCTTGATGATCGTTTTCTTGTCATGACATTCCTCACATGGTGATAGGGCTGAGTTGATGTTGTCCATCTCCTGAAGCAGTGTCTCCCATTCACCATCATTCATGTTGATGTGATGTGTGTATTCTTTCCCTTCAAACCGTGACGTGCGCACAAAACTCACATAGCGCATATCCAAGTATGAAATGACTTCAAGCCACTTCGTTTGCGTTAAGTATAGTTTGAAGCCAATGTCGCGTAAATTTTTCAAGCTCTGGCACACAATCTTCCACAAAGATGGTGAATAAGCACACCATCTCTCTCCACGTGTGATGCGTAGAAATGGCCCATATTCTCCATGCTCCACAGTAATGGTTAAGTTAGCACTAATTTTAAAGCTGCTGCTGCTGCTGCGCTGCGCTGCTGCGTTGCTTGTCTTGTTCTCCATGACTGCCACAATGTATTGATGATCCACTCCCTCCAACTGTCTGCTGAGAAATGACTCCACTCTGCTGAGTTCACTCCCTTTTATACCCAACTATCTGCTGAGTCAGCTTTCTTTTCAAAGAACTTGCAAACTTTTGAGTTCACTTCAACTCGTCCATGGTTGAATCGAACAAGGTCTGATACATTATTTGGAACATCATCATCATAATGTAGAATAATTCTAGTAGCTACAACTAACATGAGGTCAGTTGCCCAAATTGTATTCGCGTTGATAAATGCTAAATCAATGTTGTAAGTTGATAGTAAATGCAGTTCTTCACATTCATGTAGAAACGAGCGGATGAAACGATCTCTTGGAATAGCCTTTCCCACAGCTTCCCAATGCAGATGCAAATTCTTCACTTGCAGCATCCAATCCGATTCAAAAGCAGGAAGCTTTGAAAACACATAGTCAATATAGTTCACTTTGAAGACGTCATCCATAGTCATACATCTGTCAAGAAGTAATGCCGACATTGTGAAGTATTTTCTCGTCACTCTTCCTTTTATAAAACTTTGATGGTATATGGTGTGTAACTTGTTCAAACTTATTCAATACTCGTTCAAAATTGTTGACTCAGCAGAATGTATCACATATATGTTTCACTCATGCTTTTATGCTACTTCCATGTAATCAAAATATGGTGTGTAACTTTTCAAACTTGCTCAAAATTGTTAAAATTGCTGACTCAGCAGAATTTTACTTGTGTATATGGTCGACCAAAAAAAAAAAAAAAAAAAAAAAAAAAAAATGTTCAGAATCGTCTGAAACGGATAAATATGCAAAAATCACAATTTCGAGGGGGTGGGGGGGCTCGGTCGACCCAAAAAATGAAAAATGTTCAGTATCGTCTGAAACGGAAAAATATGCAAAAATCACAATTTCGGGGGGGGGGGGGGGGGGTTGGTCGACCCAAAAAATGAAAAATGTTCAGAATCGTCTGAAACGGATAAATATGCAAAAATCACAATTTCGAGGGGGGGGGGGGGGTCGGTCGACCCAAAAAATGAAAAATGTTCAGAATCGTCTGAAACGGATAAATATGCAAAAATCACAATTTCGAGGGGGGGGGGTCGGTCGACCCAAAAAATGAAAAATGTTCAGAATCGTCTGAAACGGATAAATATGCAAAAATCACAATTTCGAGGGGGGGGGGGGGATCGGTCGACCCAAAAAATGAAAAATGTTCAGAATCGTCTGAAACGGATAAATATGCAAAAATCACAATTTCGAGGGGGGGGGGGAGGTCATCACTTTTTAGGGTCTGTTGCCGATTGACTTCGGAAATGAAACCTTGACTTCATTGACTTCGACGATCATCGACTGAAACCCTAGGAAGCCGCCACACAGCATGACGTCATTATGACCTCATTATGACCTCATTATGACCTCAGTATGACCACATTATGACCACATTATGACCTCATTATGACCTCATTATGACGTCATGGATGGCCGCGCCTATCCTAACGCTTATCATGACGTCACTTCCGGTCCTGACAACACTTCCGGTCCAGACAACACTTCCGGTCCAGACGCTATGACGTCACTTCCGGTCCAGACAGTATGACGTCATCAAGTGGCGCAAAACTCTCCTTTTCTATCTACTACGAATCGTTTTAATTGTAAAATGCTTGAAAACATTTTATCGCGTCAGAAGACATCAAACTTTCTAAATTGGAATGTACATTGCAGTCACATGAAATCTATGCCTCCTTGTTATTCTGTATTTTTGGTGTTCTTGTTGTTTCATTGTGCTACAGAAAGTTAAATCTGTAGGATATGTTTATCAATAATTCCTATTTTCACTTTAAATAGTAACACGATCACCAAAAAAGGAGCTTTATGATAATTTAGCAAGTGACACCAAAAAAAAAATATTTGTTTGACAGCTTTAAGATTTTAGATTAATTTTGCTTTAATTGTGAAATTTGGTTGTACTATTTTATATTTAAAGTAACAGTTTTGGTTTTGTTATGAAATCTGATAAGCAGTCTGGCACATGACTAAGTAAGGTGATGACAATTGAAGCTGAGAGTCACGATTTTAATTCATATCGATACGCCTGTAACGTGGAAATGAGTAAGAGGTTGCCTTCTGACATATAGAGAGGGTGATTGGACTATGTGATATGCTTGATTTTTTTTTGGTTGTCTAACTTTGCATTTGCTGGCATTTTCCTTGAGCTGTGTTGTATTTTTGACTGCTCTAACACATCGATTTTGTATAAATCATTATATGAACTTGCATCTACTGAGAAATTCCAAATGACAGAGGCAGAGACCGACCGACATATCGATAGACAGACAGAGATAGAAACACAGAGCTAGCTGGAGAGATGACTGAGAGAAAGAGAAAAATAGAGAGAATGGATGAGAGAAAGACAGGGATGGGGGAAGGAGATGGACAGGTGGCTGTTGAACGAGAGAGTGGAGCAGGGAGAAATACACATACACTTCCATGTAAGAAGAAATAACGACAAACTCTGTATAACGACAAGCTCTGCATGACGACATGCTCTTAATGACGACATGCTTTGACGACATGTGACGGCTGGCTCTGCATGACGATATGCTGTGTGTGGCGGCTGGCTCTGCATGACGATATGTTCTGTATGATGTAATTTGGCATTAAATATAACTACCATTTCTAGAACATTCAGTCAGTCAACCTGAGTTATACAGACACCCGAGTCAAGTTGATTACGTTTGTCACGCAACTCCATAAGCTTTAATTCTAGTGTCACCTCATGGAGAACAATAAACCGTTTAATCACGTTTGAAGTGGAGACTTGACTTTGCACTACTATTAGGGATTTTTTTGCAAGAATTATTAATTAATTAATCAATGCTAGCGAGACATGTGGAAGCATCGTTCACTTTGGAGATATTTTTTTTGTTTGCAACAGTGATATTAGCTTACATTTCATAAATAAAAATACGGTTTGGATTGAAAAAGACATTTGTACATGTTTGTCTTTTTGACAATGTAATAAAAGTGAAAAATCGATTAAACAGTATGTGCCCTCTAATTCTGTAAATATAAAATCAATTGATTTCTTACAATTACCACAACTTAGTGTCCTGAAGTAGATAAATATTAATTGTTTGCTCCAACTGAATCCAACTGAATCCAACTGAAACTACTTTATAGTTGCTGTTTGATTGCATTTGTTGCTGGAATATCTGCCCATTGTAATAATTACTAGACCTTACGAAAAATACACTTCTATTAAGATTATGAAGTTCCTTTTTTAAAATGTCATCAAAAGAAAAGCTTTGATCATCTCAACCTAACCTAGCTTACATTAGATACACCAGAATAACACATGTAGATTATCCCTCTGGCTTACATTACCTATGCCATTGCAACATATGCTAATCATATCTCTAGGCTGCATTACCTGCGTCAGGGTAACAGATGTTGATTATGCCACTAACATGCGTTACCCGCATCAGTATAACATATGTTGATAATCCATCTAGCTTACGTTAAATATGCCAGCGTAACATACACATTGCGTCATAAATTCCGCACCAGAATACATTGTTAAATGCCATATCATGTATGAGATATAGTGTGACGGCGGCCTGTAGATTTCAGTGCCATGACGTTGTAGCAGAAAATGTCACAGCACAAGTCACAACACGCTGTACATTCTTACTAATGTGTGAACCATCAATACCTCGGTACCCGAGTACCCAATTGAAACTAAGTTGGCAGTCATTCGTCTACCACCGAAGTTCCAGCTCACAAACGACGCTACCGATCTGCTACGGTAATCAAGACCACGAGTCACAACAGGAAGGGACGACCGGCTGATATCGCGCACAGTTAGTCAAAATCGCTTCCAAACGAGTGCGTTACAGTGGGCTTAAGTTTCTTTTGGCGCGTGTGTGTGTTCGTTTCAGGGTAGTGCGTGTGCGTGGGAGCGTTTCAGTGTGTGCGTGTGAGCACGTTTGAAGTTCAGTGAGGTTGAGTGAAGTCCATTGAAGTTCAATGAAGTCCAGTAAAATGGAATGAAGTTCATAAGGAAGTTCACGATGAATCACGATGGTCCAGATGAGCCATAATGGATCATAATGGACCAGACGGGTCATAATGGGCCATAATGGGTAAAGTTGAGCCAAATGGGTGAACGTGGACCATGAAGGATCAAGATGGATCATGAGGGGCCCAGATGGGACAAAATAACACAGACGGGCCGAGATGGAACAAGATGGGCACATGGGCAAAGTTAGGCCGACATGGGTCAAAATGGGTTACATGGGTCAACATGAGAGGAAGTGGACACATGGTTCAAGATGGGACATTATGAGCAGACATGTTGAGATGTGTCAAAATTTGCCCGCCTATAGGGCTAAGATGGGTAGTATTAGTCTCGAGGACGAGAGTTTGCTCCATCTTGCTAAAAAATGACAAATTTTTCTATCATGCTCACCATGGTTCAATCCGACTCATCATGGCCTGTCTAGTCTCATCATAATCCAACTTTATCCATTATGACCCATCAAGCAAATTTTCGCCAATCTCAGCCCGTCGCAGCCCATCATCGTCCATTTTGACCAATGTAGCCATCTTAAACCATCTCGACCCATGTGGCCTATTTTGACCCATGTGGTTCATTTAGACTCATCTCGACCCATGTTGCCCATCTCGACCTATATGGCCTATTTTGACTCATGTGTTCCATCTTGTCTTATTTATACCCAACTGATCCATTTTACCCATCATAGCCTTTCTTGACCCATCTGGCCCATCACTGGCCATGCTGACCCAAAATGACCCATCTTGGCCCCCCAAAAACCATCACTCTCCGTACTGAGGTCCAAAACTGATTCAAGGAAACCGTTCCTGGAACAGCGCCATAAAGACGTCGATGAGCATGGGCACAGCAAGGACTTAACTGGACTAGGGCCTAGTAGAACCGATGTCTCTTTGCTGACGAGGTACGTTTTACTTGCATCCTGGTAACCGTGCCCCACACATTTGGCGAAGGCTGCTGAGAGTGGATACGATCAAAGGTTTCTTAGGCGCCAAGAACTGTGCGGTAGCGGGTCAGTCATGGTGTGGGACGCCATTACCCGTAATTTAAAATATGAGCTAGTGATTGGCGGTGGTTCGCTGACAGCTCCACGATACCGAGATGAAATCCTGCAGCACCATGTCCAGCCCTTAGCAGCGGAAGCTGGCGCCGGGCGTTTTGTGTGAGTCGGCGATAACGCTCGTCCACAGAGGGTGTTGATTGACCAATACCTGAACCAACATAGAATTGAACGTATAGTGTGGCCAGCCAAGTCGCCATACCTCAGTCCCATCTAACATATGTGGATCATGACGAGGAAGCGTGCTGTAGAACGCCAACTGCCACACCGTACACTGCAAGAGCTAAGGCGGTTGCTCCGAGAAGAATGGATCACCGTGACTTTTCCTTAAGTATACGGCCTCCTAAATCCCATGTCTAGGCGGGCCAGACAAGTGTTTGAGCTACAGGTTAACATACCCACTACTAGAGCCGCGTGCAGAGCCGCAGTCACGCTACATCTGATACATGACATGGTAATTCATAATGTGCCCAACAGGCGTTTTGGTGCGGAATTTATGACGCAATGTGTATGTTGAGATGTGGATCATCCCTCAAGCTTACATTACATACACCGCTACGAGATTATAATCAGCATAATACGTGACACAATATTTAATGAAATATTTGTGTATTTTTGACTAGAAGATGATCTTGGAACAAAAATCTCCCCCACAATGCAAAGCATGGTTATTTCTTTTCACAAACAACGAGATACCTCTCCGCAGCCTTATCAGGCTCTTGTCGTGCTCTAACATAGTCGAAATTGGATTACATCAAAGCTTGATCTTTTGAAGTTTCGACACATTGTACAAAAATATAAATAAAACTAAAAGATTCAAAATTGAATATGTAGATCGCTAAGTGTAACCATTCTTTCCTACATAAAACAAATGCGCTATTTGTTATTTAAATGAACGCGCTGTATAAGGCTCATACATCCTGCAGCACATAAACAATTCTCATTTACATTCTAATGAATTATGTTTATTATTAGCTATCTATAGCCCTAATATGGAAATATGTTCCGTGTTTTCTGGGCCGTTTCACGAGGCAATTAGCCAGACATTTTGCGGTTAATTTTTCTCATTTTTTGCCTTTTAATGTTTTGCTTTTATTCTATACTGGCGCCTTTCATGGCGGCCAGCACACTCAGAATACCACATGCCTTTTTCTTGCTGCTGTCTGTATCACGCTCGTACTATTGCTTGAAGAAGAGAAAGCAATCACGCAGTCTTATTTTCCTTATATGATATAATCTAATAAGGCCCCAGATGGAACTCGTGTCGTAAGTAATGAGCAATGATGCACGAGTGTATTCTGTGCTCAAATATGATCAACTGCTACAAAAACGATCCATAGCTCGAATACTGTAAAAAAGTAAATGTGAAATTAGCTGAGATTCAGTAACGACATACTAAACCCAAACAAAGAAAAACAATCTGAGAATATCATAGGAAACGTCCTTTGTTGCTAAAAATCTATTTCTACATTATTTGAAAGTTTTTATAATGCCTCTTTGATAAAATAACGTTTTTAATTGCTCTAAAAATTGTTTACCTAAAATTACAAATTAGATGAAGTTACCGAAGCGCTTCCACAAGTAAAAACAAATCTTCAAGTTTTTTTTGTTATTTCTACCAATTGAGTTTTTTTCATGTGATGTTCCCGATAAGCATATAAATATAAACAAACAGGTAGGCAGACAGATAGATAGATAGACAGATAGATAGATCGATAGATAGATAGATAGATAGATAGATAGATAGATAGATAGATAGATAGATAGATAGATAGATAGATAGATAGATAGATAGATAGATAGATAGATAGATAGATAGATAGACAGATAGATAGATAGATAGATAGATAGATAGATAGATAGATAGATAGATAGATAGATAGATAGATAGATAGATAGATAGATAGATAGATAGATAGATAGATAGATAGATAGATAGATAGATAGATAGACCATTCTAATACTTTTATGCTGTCTTGAAATGAGTGTCTTGCCATCGTGGTGATGCACATTTAGATGTGGCCAAGTACTTTTTTGCCGCTGTGTTTTTATATACACTATACACAGGCAATTATTTGCATTCCATGCTACTCATACAATCTCTATGTAGCATGCGAAGGCGCTGCATGGAATGCATTGAGGTTCAAGGAGGAAATACAAATCATTTAACATGATATATGTAATTTTTCCCACTGGCCCTTGAGGCATAGTATATGTAATTTTTCCCACTGGCCTTTGTGGCATTAAACGTAAAGTTCTAACCTTTATCAAATGTTTTCGAACTTCAAATGTCTATGACCCAGAGCAAAGATATCGAAAAGACTTTTGGTTGATTTATTTAATTTAGTTTTTATAGGCAGAAAGGGGAATTATTTCACCTACACAAATAACTGTCTGTGAGTAGCATCTATTAGTTCTTAAAGTTTCTCATTCACATTTCAACCATGTTTTCATATATATTTATATTTTCATATATTCTTTCAAAATTATTTCACTAAATGCTGTGTTCATTCATATAACTATACGTGCATGTCTTTGCATAACAGTACTGTCATAATTTTTGCATTTGAGACTCCTGTTACAGATTTTTTCTTCAAAAAGGAGGTTTATGTTGACCACTCATAACTAATTTATTTACACAAACAATAGGCTTGTAAATACTTGAAGACTGACTGAGGTATCATTTCGTTTTAATCAGTCAGTCCAGTTGGCACCCTGAAGTTCCCCTTGGTGGGGGCATGGCAGTCGCTTACCACTTCCGGTCAAAAAAAAAAAAACTTCCGGTCCTGGGAGGCTCTTGTGTGCTTGTAGAATGGGTAAGTTTTAAATACATTAGATCCACATGTGCAGAACTATTTCTATTATAAAATTCATAAGTTGGAATATCTCGGCAAGTTTTGTTAAATGTGCGCTATGAAGTGGTGAACTTGCTTTATCATGTTTTATAAAGGACAGTGGGTATTTAGGTTTCATGTATTATTGCAATAACATTTTATTGATACATTTAAGAAATATATAAAATTTGAAATGCTGTATCTACTACAGAATCTATCTATCTAATCACACCTACATCAGTACACTAGTTCATGGCATTTGATTTTGTTGATCTTTCTGGAAGCAATCAAGCGACATATGCACTGTATGAGATGACTTTCGTCTTGTTAATTGCTTAAAAAGAAGAATTTAAGTGTAAGTTGGTAGTGCTAGCAATATGTTCATCTAGAGACATTATGAAAGTGAAAATAATCGTTTTTTTTTTGTTAGCTTGTTTTGACATACGTTATTGCTATTTCATGAAATTAAGTAACACACTGCAGTGAAAAATTTCATAGAGTAGCTAATTTTAAGTAAGCCCCTTCACAGAACAAGCAAGATTTAAACTACAAAGCAAAAAACACAGCCCACCGCCCTCACTAATCTTCCATCCAGTGTGTTAAAGCAGTAGTTAAAATAAAAAGTATTTTATTCAGACTGTGCGATTAAATACTCATCCCCATTTTCACCCAATAATGAAATTTTCCTCTTCATTTTTGTAATTTTTTAAAACACTCGTCCTCATTCCACATAGTACACAAAATTGTCGTCCTCATTCTCACAGTTTAGCGGAATAGCCAACATTATTCTCAAAGATGCAAAGGTGGTCATCCTCATTCTCACACAAAATGGTCGTCCTCACAGAGCCACAAATTAGTCTTTATTCTCTCAGTTCAACAAAATAGCCAAACTTATTCTGAGAGTTTGGCAAAAGCGTTATTCGTTATTCTCAAATTTGGAATGGTCTTTAAAACACCGCTTTCTTGTTCCATTTCTGCAGCTCGCTGTGTCGCAGGAACGTACAAAAGTACAGTGCGTGATTACTTGGCTGATGATAAGGTAAGTGTGCCTACAAAAGTATACCATGCAATGATCTGTCTGACAGTAAGGTACAGAAAATGCGTACAGAAGTAGACCATGTGATTATCTATCTCACATTATGTGTCTGCTAATGAGGTAAGTGCGTCTACGAAAGTATACCGTATCATTAAGTGTCTTACAGTAAGGTGAAAAAATGCGTACAAAAGTATACAGTGTCATTATCTGTCTGATAGTGAGGTAAGTGTGCGTATAAAAACACAAAAGCTCGCATATCTTAGCTCAAAGTATTTGCTGTAACCGCTACTTACAACAATAAACATTTCTAATTTCACAGTTCAGTCGTCGTTATCTATTAAGTGACATTTTACTATTCAACTAGAAAGTCTGTTTTCAAATCAAAGTAAATCTATTTTGCTTTGTTTGATGGAAAGTGATAAAACAACGATTTGGAGTTTAATAAAAATCTGATTTCATATTGTCATCTCACCATGATCGTTCAACCGGTGAGATTTTCTCATCGGACTTTAATGTCAAATTTATGGAGCAAAACAACTGTTAAAGCAACAACACTGATTTAGGAGATCAAAAGATTGCAGTTTCAGTGTCAGATATGTGATTCGAAGAGATTTCAATGGTTTGAATGTATAAATACCATGCTAACCATATAATATCGAAAAAATTGAGGTGGTTTCGTTGTTAAGGTGTGTGATCCCAAAAGATACCAGCAGTTCATAGGTTAAACTATATTATGGAAAAACCATCCCATCGAAATTTAAAATAAGTAATCGATAAACCACCCCAGTGGCCTAAAATCTTAAATATATGACAGTTTTGCTGTCAGATTCTCTAAATATCGAAACATTATTAATTTTTTATACGTTCATTTACCTGGTCCATGAGCGTATATATTATTGAACAATCGATTTATTTCATTACTAGATTTTTAACCCCTTTCATGGCCAAGCTATTCTAATGAGTAAAAACTAAAAGCACACCCACAGGTCAGGCACATTGACGAGGAAAGCACTAAGCTTGTTAACAAGCCAGAAAGCAGAGTAAAAACATTTATTTAGTGAGTTGCTGACACTGCGGTCTCACGTAATTATTACATCAATGTACTCATTGTTAATCGGCGTCTTCTGTAGCAACCGAATCCAATTGGGCGCCTCTTATACAAGATGAAATGACGGACAATCATCATCGATATTTTCAATCAGTGCCCTCTGTGACATAATTGGCTTATTTAGCGATGCAATTACACACGATACAATAAATGCAGCCCTGTGAATTGGCATTACTGAAAGAGCCAATTTCCAATTATATTTCCATTTATATGTAAAGTGTTTTGATTTTAGAAGCTTTTTATTCGCGATAAATCACTGGAATGGCCTTTAGCCAATATGACAATAATTTTGTCTATTACACTGGTTACATATTAGGCCATGAATCAGGCCTGAAAGCTCACGTATTGGAAATGACTGGATTTAACCTATTTACTTTGTGCAACAAATTGTGCTTAGATTTGCTGTTTTCTCTTCCAAGAAACAGTCTTATTTCTAATTATTCTGGTAACAAGTTTGATGTTGTTTTTTTTGTTAGCAAGCGACTTCATATTAAAACGGTTAAATTTTATGTGCAGTGCAATAACATAGGACAATATGCCAGTCTTTGACTGTACTTATTCTTCTAAGCAAAACATAACTGTCTCCTTCACTGAATTTTTTTTCTTCTTCTTCTTCTTCTTATAACAATATAGCCCTCTTCTTCACTGCATTTACTCTTCCTTTTCTTCTTCTTCTTCTGTTATGATAATATAGCGCTGGTAAAATATAAGGTACGTTATTATATTATTATCTCGATGGGCGAGACTTCCTGTTATCTCATAACCTCTGTTCATATCTAAGATAGCGATGTTTTTCATGGTAAAATATCTTCCTTTTAACCACGTGCAAATCACGTGACATGTTTTAAGAGTTTATGTTCTTTATTTAAAAGGTCTTTGTCTGCGCCTGATGCTGACTAATACACCACGTATACCCCACCATAGCGATATTAGTCAAATGCACCGTTATATATACATACATATATATAGTATTGTTATACTTATTTCCGCATATGAGCCGAATCTTTGATAGGTGCTTATTTGTACAGTAAGTGCCACTTGCATATGTAGCTGCTTATTATATCGCAAGAATGTGACTCTTGCTTACGTCATAACGGTCACCAAAGTAACATTACATTACGTTAATAATAAACAGTAAATGGACAACACGAAAATGTAAATCACGAATTTTCTAAAATTCCTTCATTGACGATTTCAGTCTCACATTTATCCTAAGGTATTAATATTGCATAGTAACGCTGTTTTGCATCAATAAGTTTATCTTTAATTGTAATTTATTATACAGTTTGGTCAACACTGAGAGCTTCGTTGTTCTCGATGTAACGTGGTTGGATGAGGAAGCCTCGGAATGTTTTTGCTCCTCATAGTGTCACTGTGTGAGTGATAGTAAAATAACGACGTGTTGCTTGTCTACAAACAGGATTTTCCTCATCATGCTTGAACATGGAGCTGGACCGGACGCCATTCATGTAACAATCAACATACGCAGTGCACAGCAAAACAAACGCTGACGGCTGCCAATTGTCGGAAGATTCTACTTTGAAACTGTTACAAATATGATGCTTTACATAATGAAGTAGAATCATTAAGTTACATCATTGGATCTTACCAGTATGTTGCTATTTAACGATTTCCACCAAGTTATTTCAGTATCTGTGTTCCCCTTATTATCTGTTGTTCTTTTCCTAATTATTTAAATAGTTTCAAATACTTAAATTTAATACTGGATGTTACCAAATGATATATTTTGATGATTTTATAACTGAAACATAAGAAAATAATATGAAAAAAACAATATTTAAATATAAAGCATTAAAATTATACATAAAAGTATCAGTATGTAGCAATCAATTGTTTGAAATCATGTAAAAGCTACAAAGATCTTTGACCTACTTCATCTACTAACGTATTATATGACTAAGTGATGTTAACAGCCCGTAATTGCTCCTAGTTACAAATATCGCGCATTGTTACTTTATTTTTTTAAATTTTTTTGTTTCTTTACAAAAGCTTGAGGCATTTTACCGGGAAAACGTGGCGCCATGAGTACTCTATACGCTCATGAGTGAGATGTCTAGTATCGGCGCCCTCACACAATAGCAATACCATTACGACACAACACACTCTTCTGTCTGCCAGACTAATAGCCTAATGGTTATTTTTCCATATCGGAAATTAAAAATAACCCCTTTAATGAGAAGAATTAATCCATAAACAGTATGCTGTTGTGTTGCTTGGAAAACAGCCCCTGGGAAGCAGTAACTCTTTCGTTTTCATTATGTAATTCTAATGTAAATCATTTTCGGACTAAAATTGCATTTAAATCATACGCTTATAATATCTTTAAGCTAAGCCTTGAAAATACGAAATATATAATCGGCGTAAGAATGAGCAAATTACTGAAAGGTCTTATTTTTGTGCCACTTCTTTATGACCCTGAGAGAGCCATGGCGACTGGTCGTTCACACCACAGCAGCAATGATAGACATCATGCCAACTGGTCTAACGATATCCTCCTACCCCCTAGCCCAATTTCCACCCATCGCCCACTATCCACCCCTACCCCACTAGTGCCACTACCCACCTTCTAGCCTGCTACCCTCCCCCGCCCCACTACCCATTCCCTCGCCCAATAATCACTCCTACCCCACTACCCTTCCCCTCGCCAATAATCACTACCACCCCACTACCCATCCCTTACCCCACTACCCACCCCTAGCCCGCTACCCACCCATACCCCACTACCCATTCCCTCACCCAATAATCACTCCTACCCCATAACCCATCCCTTCGCCAATAATCACCGCTACCCCACTACCCATTCCCTCGCCCAATAACCACTCCTACCCCACTACCCACCTCTTCCCCGCTACTCACACCCTACCACACTACCCACCCTCTCACCAGCTAGGTTTTATCATTAAGGGAAGCAGTTTCGCTGCTGAGAAAAAGAAGACTCAATGTGATATGTTTGTACTTTTTAGACATGTCTTTTAAAACCCATTATAGTTTGAAAATCCAGACTAATTATCATAAACCTGAATAAAGCAATATATTTTGCTTAAAACATCTTCGGAAAATGCCATTAAAAACTATGTATAGCATCGCGCTCTTTTTTCTCGTGGTTATACTTTATCCTGGTGACAATAACGTGACTAAACAAATTGCTTGTAAATTGAGTAGAACGCACTTAAGACACAGTGGTGGAATTGAAGAAGGGAGACAGGTGTGATTATAGAAGAACGGAAATGTTTGAGGTGGAGGGGTGTTGTCATAGACCGGTGGAAATGGGATAGGTGGAGGGGCGTTATCATAGAGCGGTTGAATTGTTGGGGATTGAGAGGTGTTGTCATAAATCGGTGGAATATGTGGAGTTGGAGGAGTGTTATCATAGATCGGTGGAAATTTTGGAGGTGGAAGGGTGTTATCATAGATGGGTGAAATTGGTGGGGGTGTAGTTGTATTATCATAGAGGGGTGTAATTGGTGGAGGTTGATGGGTTTTGGCATAGACCGGCGGAAATTGTGAAGATGGAGGGTGATGTCATAGATGGTTGGAATTGGAAGGGGTGTTATCACAGAGCAGTGAATTGCTGGAGGTGGAGGTATGTTATCATAGAGCGGTGGAATTGGTTGAGGTTCAGCTGTATTGTCAAAGACCTCTGGAAATGGCGAAGTGGAATTCGTGTTGTCGGAGGAGTGTTATCATAGATGGGTGGAATGGTTGGAGGTTGTAGGGTGCTATGATAGACGGGTGCAACTGGTGGAGCTGGATTGGTGTTATCATAAATATTCTGGAATTTGTGGAGCTGGGGCTGTTATCATAAATGGGTAGTAATGGTAGAGGTAGAGGGGTGTTGCCATAGAGAGGTGTTATTGGTGAAGTTCGATGGGTGTTATCGAAGAATGGTAAAATTGGTGGAGGTGGATGGGTTACCATAGAAAGGTGGAGTTGGTGGAGCTCGATTGGACTTATCGAACAACGGTGGAATTGGCAGGGCTGGAGGGGTGTTATCATAGATATTCTGGAATTGGTGGAGGTGGAGTGGTGTTGTCATAGGTGAGTGGAATAGTTGGATTATGAGGGTGTTATCATAGATTTGTGGAATTGGTGGAAGCGGACGGGTATTATCATAGAGCAGTGAAATTAGTGAAGGTGGAGGGTTGTTATCATAGATCTGTGGAATTGGTGGAGGTTGGACGGGTGTTATCATAGATGTGTGTAATTGTTGGAGGCGGAGGGATGTTATCACAAGCAGTGGAAGAGAAGGCACTGGGTTGAGAATATGTTTTCTTTGGATTCCTTAGCTCTATATAAATGACCCATTGGGTGGAAACCAATGAACATCCGTGCGTTCATACTCGCTCTGAGATGCATGCATCAATAGTATGCATGGTATGCATCAAACTGAACATTATTTTTGACCCAATGCACTCAACACCTCAGATTGTGCATAAAGCCTAGACTTGAAAATTCTTCTTCCACCAACCCTTTCTTCTCCCTCCTTAAGGTCATTCCTACAAAATATCATACAATCTGTGCGCACACGTAAAAGAACAAAAATGAAGCCATGCTTAGCCGTAGTAGTTAAAACGTTGTCTACTAATGCTGAAGTCCCGGATTTGAATCAGTCTCAGGGTGGCAAGCGGGTGTTTGTCCTTTGCTCATCAAATATCAAGTAAACAAAAGCAATACTTAGAGCATCCCATCACGACTCACACAATCAACCACTACTGCCGCTGATGCTTTAAGACAGTTAAAAATTGTAAATATATATTGTAATTTATATATTTATAATTTGTATTTATATTTATTTAGCTAACAGTTAGTTAAATTATGACAGGTCAATGTAGTATTATAAAGACATAGTATCATAAAATCATATTAAAACAAAGCTCGATCGATATGAGTTAAAATGGAATGAAATAGAGAAACTAGCATGGTTTAGAGATGATTTTCATATGCTAGAGCGCTAAATAGAATATTTCTTTTAATTATATCTTTCAACATCTAGCTTGCCATAGCAAACTGATCCGCGGTGAGACGTTGCCTATGTAAACGTGTGAATCACTGACAATGACGACGCTTCCCTTCACTTGCCTCATCATGGTATTACTGATATCAACCGATGGTAGCGGAATCACTCCTTGAAAAGTGCGACTAATAAACGTGCGGGTGTAATGGTCACCTATTTCTTGAAATGAATTATTGTGTAAAATGTTAAAAGACGAGTGAGGTATAAATTAATGACTCGTATTAATGAGGTATGACTCGTTATGAATGTGTGTTTGGCGGGGATGGGGGGCTTACGGAATGAATACGTGTATGTGGCAGATTACGGTGTAAATACATGTTTGTAGGGGATTACGGAATGAATACGTGTCTGTGAGGGATTACGGTGTAAACACACATTTCTGGGTTATTACGGTATGAATACCTGTCTGTGGGGGATTATGGTATAAACACATGTTTGTGGGTTATTACGGTATGAATACGCGTCTGTGGGGGATTACGGTGTAAACGCACGTTAGTAGGGGCTTATGGAATGAATACGTGTCTGTGGGGGATTACTGTGTAAACACACATTTGTGGGGGATTACGGTATGAAAACGTTTTTGCGGGGGATCAGGGTATGAATACGTACTTGTGGGTGGTACCGGAAGGCATTTACACCGTGACAGTGGGATATGTATGAGTAAGTTGTTGCACCTCTTTTTCTGTTTCTAATAAGCGCATGTTTTTTGTTGTTGTTGTTGTTGTTGTTGTTGTTGTTGTTGTTGTTGTTGTTGTTGTTGTTGTTGTTGTTGTTGTTGTTGTTGTTGTTGTTGTTGTTGTTGTTGTTGTTGTTGTTGTTGTTTTTGTTAACAGTACAAGTCTTAGATAATGTAAATATTCTTAAGACCTATGTCATAGCAAGCATTCGCGAGGCCATTGCTATTTTTTTCTGTGTATATGTAGTGATGGCAGCGTGGATATCAATTCGTTTCTCTTTGGTTATAGTTTACAATGGGATTAATAAAACAAAGAAGCATGGATAAATATCTGGACAGCCTGACGCCCGCTTCAACGGCCTTAGCAAAGAGAGTACCTATCACAAAGCAAAGACTTTCAATCCCCTAAACTTACAGAGTAACATTTTAGAGCCCTATATCTCAGTTGTTGTCATATCTATGGTCGTGATATCATTCGGACGTTGTTGTTACTTGGGGGCGATCACTGAATAAGTGCCACGCACATCTGACTGATACAGCGGTTGAAGATTTCAACAAACATTTACTTTTCTCGTATTAATACTGTACTAACTAGGGTTTGACACCGATGTGCTGGTGTGGGCAGCCATCAGATTCATTATGATTGAGTAGTCATGTCAACTGCAGAGTTATCTCTTTGCATTTGATTTTCACTGCTTGAGATAAACACAGACTATTATATAAACTATTACTACTTATATAAAATACGATGCTTTGCTCATGCAAATACTAGCACTCAATTTGTGTAAAGAAATTTCTAGGGTTGCTACCCAGTTATATTACAGTATATTTTATTATAATATTATATGATATTTATTGACTTTCTGTTGTCGTCTTTCCATTGGTAGATGGTGTCGTCTCCTTGTTTATGTTTGTAAAATAGCCTCACGTATTTGTCTAGCAACCAATATTACTAAATTCTCTTTAAATTCTGCCTTTTAATTAATAATTTACTTGTTGCCCAGTGAATAACATACTTGCTGTCCAGTGAATGACTTTCGTGAATTTTGCCCTGCTTAATACTTACGTCAAGATAAGGCTGACAATTGTGCGACAAGTTTAGAGGTCAGTGACAGTTACTGTCTTCTAAACTAAACTTATAAATTCTCTCTAACTTTTCAAGCAATGCAAAATATTATTCAATTATTACAAGCAATAAGAAAGTTTCTAGTCTTGCATGTATGACACTTTAAGAACTGTAATTAACTTGTTGGTTTCTGATTTTAACAGTAAATCCGGGTAAAATGGTAAAATTACTAAAATTATGTGTTATTGTTTAAATTCAGATTGCATGAAAATGAGATGGATGAGTTCATCTTAACCGGTTTGGATTAATATTTATATGGTAGAATAGAGCTGATGTTTAGGTTTATAAACACGTGGTGAAATGCAATCAATTCAGTGTTGCTATGCTACGGCTGTGGATTACTGGTCCATTAACCAATCTCATAAAAGTTATAACAGTGTACATAATGTAAAGACAGTTATATAAGAATGCAAGCACTCCAAGAGTGCATTGTAAGACTGAAAGGCGTGAAACAAATTGGAGAGGTATGTGAAATAGCAATGTACAAGGTAAAAAGGAAAGTTTGATTTAAACCACCCTTTGCTTTCACTGAAAATATTACTACTAGTAATGTTTCATAATGTTTGCACAATTTTTAAAGTATTTGAAACAACGATAAATACTTCTCACTTATAGGCTAATAGCTCTATTAGTTTCCTACTGATCATAAATTGGAATTAATGAGCTGATGGTATAAAAATATTATCATGACATTTAATAAATCACATAAAAATAGGCTTTTGTCTTCTAGAAGAACGCACCAATTCTGAAAATCAGATGAGATTGCAGTTGGAGATGAGATTGTGCAATTCAACTATACTGCGTACAATAATGAACAAAATATTCTTTTCTGATTCTTTTCTGTTCCTTGCTTTCTGCACAGAATGCCTATTATTTATTTATACTTAAAAGCCGAAGATCATTTTAAGTAGCATTATAATTTGCGACCTGGTTACTGCTTTGGTAGATAGTGAAAACGATGGACGAAAAAGTGCCTCTATTATCTTTAATTTACACTTTCAAACCAGATTGTGATTATAGATAGAAGAAGTGAAATAACTGACAATATACAACAGCACGGAAATCTTCCCGATGAAATATTCCAATGGGCGTGGTGTTTTTACTGGGGGTTGGAAAATGTGGTTTGCAGGAGGAGATACCAAAGAGCTTGACCAACGGAATATATCTTCCTTTTCTTTCGCGTACTTTGACTGTACTACATGGGTGCATAATGTAAAGGCACTGTGATATTACGGTACTATCAGTGACATAAAGCGCGTTATGAAAGACTGTATACGGTAAATGAGGATCTGCAAGCAGACACTTATACAATTGGCCTTTGCCTGTTCCAGTAAGAAGTTTAATTGTCTTTCTGGGAATATTTCTGGTTCGAAATGAGGCAGCAATATTTACAATAATGCAAAGTTGGTAATTTAGAGATGTCTTGGTTAAAGTCATTATGTTCCTAATAGACCTTGACTTTTTTATTTTTATTTGCATTTTAATTCAAGCATGTTCAAGCATGTTCCAGTTTCATAATATACTGTTTATTGTGAGCATGAACCGTTTATTGTGAGCATGAAAAAGAGCCAGAAAAAGTTTTTAAAAAATCTATTCTGATGCAAAAGATACATAAATAAGTAACAAACTAAAAGCAAAGGATGGTGTTTCTTATTTATTAATTCTACATTTCACTATGGGTTAATAGACTGGGATTTCTATTATTTTGCTTTGTTTAGTTTTCCTGATAAGGCTACAACGCCTATTCCAGTGCTGTTCTTATTCCAACCCAGTGAGTAATTGTCCTCTGAACCACCGACGCCCTGCAAGCAGATCAATACATTTAACTTTTAAAAAAGCAAAACACTTGACCAATGTAGTCGATTACTAGTTTTAATTATTAATTCATATTTTGAAACCTTTGCGTTCGATTGCCTTGCTTTATTCTCAAGTACTAAAAACAAACTGTTCTCACTCTTAATTATGTTATTATAATTGTTTCGATGTGGTACCGGAAAAATATATTTTTAAGCTTGAAAATGCTGAGTACTATTTTTACCATCGGCAGTGAAATATTCCTATGATGACACAGCGAAAATAGCGAACGATAACCGCGGACGATAATCTCAAGTGAGAATCATTGGTGTCAACCCTGGGTGATAAAACCCCGGTTGGGAACTACGAGTGACAAGCCTTGGCTGGTTCCGCGGACGACAACCCCAGAAGATACCCAGAGCAACATTTACGGGCCGGGTCCGCGCACATTCCTGGAACGACAATGCTCACGACAATCCCGAGCATACAATGGAGAACCCCGCCGATAGTACCTGTCGAGAACCAAACACGATACTGTGAACCAAGAGCCCTACAGATAACCCGGGTGCGAAAAGCGGCCGATACCATAGAACGAAAACCCTACCAATAATATCGGGAGAGAACAACGGGCGATACCATGGAGCGAGAACTCTACCGGTAATAGTGGGAGAGAACCACGGGCAATACCATAGAGCGAGAACTCTACCAATAATAGCGGAAGAGAACCACAGGCGACACCATGGATCGAGAACTCTACCAATAATAGCGGAAGAGAACCACAGGCGACACCATGGATCGAGAACTCTACCGATAATAGCGGGAGAGAACCACGGGTGATACCATGGAGTGAGAACCATACCGATAATAGCGGGAGAGAACCACGGGTGATAACTCACACTATCTGCAGACCAGCCACGTCAGCCCCGTCAGGATTGTAGTAGACTGTGATTACGTCTTTGTCACTGTTGTCTACATGCGTCACGGAACCATCCTCCAATGCGTCCGGGCAATCCAGATGCTGAGTTCTAAACACCAGACATTCATTTCAAATATAATATATAATATCCTGAGTTCTAGTAGAAACTATAGCAGCAATTCATTTCCAAATAATGCTATTTGAAATGAATTTATGCGAAGTGGTATTCAGTTATTTTTCTGTTGGTTATCATTAATGACTATTTATTGAATATATTCTATCCAACCCTCAGTGTTACAGGTCAAAAGTATTTAATTTATTTCTCGCAATGCATCATTCATATGAATTTAATAATGAAATGGATGGTATTTTAAATACGTGAAAATAGACTTAAATACGTCTTTTGTAAGTGAATTAGAAATAAATTTTTTGCTATGACATTAATATATCAATATGTTAACTCAGGTGAACTCACGGCGAGTCATCGGGGTATTCAAAGAAGCCGATAGGAGTTTGTTCGTCACTGGGATCTTCGTCGTCCTCGATGTAACGTGCTTGAATAAGAAAGCCTCGGAACGTTTCTTCTCCTGACAGTGTCACTGTGTGAATGATAGGAAAATAGCATATTACTTTACTACTATAACAACATTTATAAAGAACTCAACTGCCTATAGTTCAAATGCTAAATCAAATGTATGTGTATCGTTTTTAATGGATTGTCGAAAATCTCAGTGAGTTAATTTTGAATTCCGTGATAGGTGATCTAACCCATCGCTTTCGCTTAGCTAAGGTAGTTAGCGCGAAACTCTATCCACTGCTTACCAGTCCGAACTGGAATCGAACTCTGGACCTTGAGATTACCAGAGCAATACTCTAACCAACTGAGATAGTCGTAACCCCTAATGTTTGTGTATCTTTGATGTGAAGCTGGCAGTAAGGCCAGCTTCACATCAAAGTCGCAGTTGCACCACGATTCTGCTGCGTCAACCAATGAATAACTACACAAACAATTGCTGGACAAAGCGGGATCGGTAATTTCGTTATGGTACTATTTTTGGTGGTAGATAGACAAAGAACACGTGGGACACACAGCAACCTTCATAGCAGCCTTCCTGGCCGTCCGAACACGTCGACGGGCTGACGCTGATCGTGTATGGAGCCGGATCAGTCTGGGCGGGGACTTCATGCTGCGGCTCCATGGTGGAACAAGAGCTGGAGGGAGCGCCATCCATGTAGCTTTGCACATACGTAGTGCACAGTAAAACAAACGCTGCCTGTCTCCACATTCTCCGTAATTTCTTCTCTAAAAACTGTAACGAATATTGCTTAACATAATGCACCACAACCATGAAGTGAATCATTGGCTCTTTTACTAGTAGTACACAATTTACACGATTCACATGCAGCTATTTCCGTATTCGACACTCTTATTCTCTGTTGTTCTTTTTTATTACTTAAATCACCAAATCACCAAATTATATGTTCTGATTTGCATTTTTTCACTGAAACATTCTAATGCTATAAAACACACTGTTTAAATACAACAAATTAAAATCACACAAAAGAAAAAGATCAAGATATAACGTATCAGTTGTGTCATGCAAAAGCTATAAAGATCTTTTACCTACTTTAATTAACTATTATAACACCTACGTATTATGCGACTGTAATATTCACGACCCGTAATTGCTCGTAATTTCGAGACAGCCACAAATGAACTCACAGATGGCATACCCCCGAAATATATTGAACAACACTGACAGTGCACATAGTTAGACTCTGTTTGATAAAAGAGTCCCTCCAAAGCATGTCTGCTCTAGCAATTCCGTGACATCTCATAAAATGTCACACTCTCTGTTGTTTCTATTCTCATAATTTACAAAACATTTTGCATTTTTTCATAAAATAGAAACTAGAAGGTGTTGATTCATAAAGCATTTTGACCCTAGAATCGGCACAAACCAGCATTCCGACCTAAAAATTAGCATAAAACAGCATCTCGACCCCAGAACAAGCACATAGCAGCATTACGACCCAAGAATTAGCACAAAACAGAATTCCAACCCTAGAATTAGAATTGATCTCAAAATTAGAACAAAACAGCATCCCAAACTTAAAATTATCTTAATCCCAGAACCAGCACAAAAGAGCATCCCGATTCAGAACCAGCACAAAACAACATTGCACTCCCTGAATTAACAAGGTCCCTACACAAGAATTAAGAAAAAGAGTGTCCATACCCTAGAATCAAAACAGCTCCCCGACCCTAGAATCTATGTTTTAAATTTTTTTATTATCAAACTTATACCAATATTCGAGCAATCAATTCGCAGCGTAATAGAAACACGAACTAAACACCTTTGAAGAATACCAACAAACTTCTGTTGTTATTAATAAGTGCTTAAAATAATAACGACAACATAATACAGACGCGTTATCTGCTGGTTCAGTGAGTTGTCTAGACAGGTGACCTAAATAAACAAGTGACAGATCTCTCTATAATTATTATCTTGAAGGATTGTAAAGTTCTGTTCCATTTTGCTTAAATGGTGCAGATAATGTGTTACAATAAAATTAGCAGTTGTCAATTGATTTTAATTAATACTGTACGGAGTACCATCTGGGTGTTACAGAATAAGACTTCAAAAAACTTTAAGTTTATTTAAGGAACATCTGACTGTACCTTTTGGAGCTGTCCGAAATCTAGTACAGACTTGGCTATGGTTTTTATACATAGACTACAGCTAATTTCGAACGATAAAAATATGACCAATGTTTCTTAAATGAATAGAACGTATAAGAAAGACTGCAATTAACTTAAAAGTCTATAAACTAATAGTTTTTTTTAAATTACAGTTTTACTATATCTTACACAAATACTCCAGGCAGATTATTTATTCAACGTGATATATATTTACTACAGATGCTTTTTGAGCTCTGTTGACTACTCCCTGAATTGTTTTCTTGAGTGATTTTGATGAGTTGAGCCTAGCTGAGCAATGTTTGAGTTTTGAATATTGTTCATATGCAAATTTCACATGACATGCACAAAAGTGCATAGATGCTTATTTAAATAATTTAGGTTTATTAGCAAAAATTTGACAATATGTAATAGAAATCGTGTACAAGGACCAAATATTTTACAGACCTATTGTACTTAGAGTCACACGAGTACTTAGAATTACATAGCTCATCACGTCTGGGGCCGATACGCGGCTGTCTCTCCTATGTCTGCCTTTATCATGTCTAGGGCAGATACGCGGCTGTCTCTCCTATGTCTGTTTTTATCACGTCTGGGACAGATACGCGGATATCTCACCCATCTCTCTTTTTATTGTACAATGTCACGTCCTCAGCAGACGGTTCTATAAGAACATCCATTAGCTTATTATTCTTATTTAAAATACTCTGTTTTATTTTATCATTGATATATTTTTTTTGTTAATTAGGATGTGCGTATTATATATTTATCCCATAATTGCAGCTATTTTAATTAGATCAATAGTTGGATACGACAGTGATATATATTTCTATATTTTACTGCGGAGTCTATGACAACACCCCCAGACAATACCCCCGAGTGATACCCCCCAGACCATACCCCCGGAGGACCATACCAACCGTGCCAATACCCCCAACCATTATTTTTTTTGCAATTTTCATTTTAAAATTTTTCATAAACGAACAACAAACTAACACAGTTCTGTGATCTGCAGTTAAAAGCTAAGCCATTTCGCTGTGGTCCAGTTGAAAGGGGTATAATTGCAGTTCCACAACGCTTACAACTCATCTCATGTGATCCATTGATTAATGCTATTGTACATAAAATCCTCTATGATCTAGTTAAAAGGTTTATAAATGAAATTTAATGCATACGTTCAATAATTGGAATTATCAATTCGCTGCGTTGCACTAACAGCAGTATCGAGGGATGGCATCGGAAGATGCTCGCCTCCGTAACAGCTTGCCATCCAAATCTGTGGCGATTTTCTGATGTGCTTCGAAAGGAGCAGGATTTGAACAACGTGATCGTTAACGAGATCGAAAACCAGTGTACGAATTAGGAACATGCAAACCGCAACATACTGGACTTCCTTCTTGGAATAGCTCATACTATTCAGTTTTAAAAGATGTGGACTGTGAACTTGCAGATTTTACTGTTAATGATGCGCAGACTCGATATATCGATTTACAGATTTAAAGTGTTGGAGAGAAATAAAACATGCCTCTGTAAATAAAACTTGCTGTACTTTTTCTTTTCATTTTGTTGTACCGTTGAAAATTGGAAATATTCTGGTTTTGGGATTGGGGGTATTGGCACGGGGGTTTGGTCCTAAGTGGGGTATGGTCGGGGCTATTGTCGGGGGAGTATCACCCGGGGTGGTATTTTGCCGGGGGGGGGGGGGGTATGGTCGGGGACACTTACTGTGTACACAAATTTAGCTCATTCATGAAAACATAAAAATGAACTAAAACATTTTTGTTGTCAATTTTGGAATTGAAAAGTCACTACTAGCTATTTTTGGGTGGTAACGATTCTTGGCAAATTATCACGACTTGTTGAAACATAGTAAAATAAAAGAAACTCTAAGGGCTTGTAAAACAAAATGGCAGAAACACTCCTGTTAGATACGAAAGGAGTCATATGTGTGTTTAACGGAAATCACAGCAAAAACAAAAAACAAAAAAACAAAAGCACTTGTGATTCGTATACCGCACTCTAAAAGTTTACCTATATTGCATGACGAACTTAAAATTTTAAATAAAGTTTAATTTTCTTAAAAAGAAAAATAATATAGTGCTATGTGTCTTATTCTTTTATTATCCCAAGTCATGACAAAACAAAAGCTTAGGAGAGTGGGGTTCTGATGCCTATCCAATATATTTCTCTCACTTGTACCACTGAAGCGCTAAAACAATAAAGAAGATGGTATATCAGTACTTTTAACCTCATTTTTTAAAATGTTTTTTGTTTTTGTATTAAATGTCAAATTATGTCAAATATTAAGTTGCTGGTTATTACAAATTTTATATCTAAAACAACGGAGTCTAGAAAGATGTTATTTACTTTTCAGTTAACTTTGTTTTAATTTGAAATCTGAAATTCTCCTCTATATTGATTTTATTTTAATTATCAATCCTCATGTGACTCTCTTCTATCATACCGTTTTTAGTCACCATTCAAGTTTCCAGAATATCACATGTATTTCGAAAACACACACATGCACACACACACACACACACATACACAGATATATATATATATATATATATATATATATATATATATATATATATATATATATATATATATATATATATATATATATATATATATATATATATATATATATATTCGTTAGAGGCATGTATATGAAGCTATAGATGAAAGCGCTGAGTATTAGTTAAAGTAATGACATGATCTGGAGGCCAGCTATGTCCGCGCCGTCAGGATTGTAGTACACGGTGACGTCACTCTTGTCGTTGCTGTTGACGTGTGTCACAGAATCCTGAGCAGACGACCCATCGCAATCCAGGTACTGCATTCTGGAAGCAGAATGACGTTCTGCACGTTGTTTGTAGGGTGTCATATCTGAGAGTACAATCAGAATCACACTAAGGACCAATACGCAAACTACTATGCGATCCACTGTATATACCGTACCGTGAAAAACCTTCACGAGAACTCTCCATGAGAACCATTTTGAGAACCACCCCACAACCTCGATCCTAACCACTGTGGTAATAATTGAGGATCATCGTGAGAACCATTATGAGAATCTTCATAAGAAACACCATGAGAGCTTCTATGAGAATCGCCATTAGCCTCCATGAGAATCAGTCATGAGAACCTCCATGAGAATCACCATGAAAACCTCCATGAGAATCACCATGAAAACCTCCATGAGAATCACCATGGGAACTGTTGCGAAAACCATCATTAGATTTCCATGAAAACAATCATGTAAATCACCATGAAAAGTATGAAAGCCATGAAAACTAACATGGAACACCGTGAAAATCGACGCGACAACTACTATAAGTGAGAATTACTATTGTAACGAAACGACCAGGAGATAACATTTTTATCGGAGCGGGCGCAGAGATATAGGCAGTGAGTTCTATTTGGTATCATATGTATTACCATTCATGTTCAAAAACTGAAGAGAAAAGGGAAGAATGTTGAGGTCAGAGGCGGTCCACGTGAAGAGGTAATTGCGTTAAAAAGGTAGTTTCATTCAGTACCTAGAATTGTCCAGTCGCCCTAGAAGACAGACGTGTCGGTGAAAGCTCTTATTTGTTTCGCACGCAATATCTGGACTACTAGCATAATTTTTATGTCAGGATAATTATAAAATCATGCGGTTTCCTGTAACTTGTTCAGACTTGAAAAAACCGAAACGGGAATAAATATTTTTATAACGTTTTAATCTGTGAATTTTGATATTTCTATAGAATCAAAATAACACAATGGTCAATACTGAATGGGAACAGTACCTATATGGTCATTAACAAAGTGACACATAAACAAAAGAGTTCTTGTGGTGATCTTAAGAGGAAAATAAGACGCATTTTTGACCTATGGAACTGGTCATTATGCAAATAGTGGACCAACGTATGATCAAACAGGTGATTTTAATAATCTTATTGAAGTTCCTATTTTAGACTCTAAACCTACCAGAAACAAAAAAGCAAGAATAAAATGAAATTAGCGCTTTTAATTGCAGATCAGTCAGGAAAAGAGAATTCATCATGAATGATTTTATAGTATCACACGACATTGATTGTATTGCTTTGACGGAAACGTAGTTGCACCCGGATAGTGACTTTGAAATCAGACAAGTCAAGCCTGAAAATTATTCTGTTATTTGTGAATGAAATCACAGAAGCGCTGGTACTACCTTTGTTTTCAAATCTAATATTACAGTCTGCATATCGCCAATAACACTCAACTGAAATGGCATTGTTAAAAGTTTAGAACGATATTCTCTGTTCTTTGGATAAAAAGCAACTGCAATACATTTTGCTCTTTGGATCATTTAGTGTTACTGAACCGTCTGTAAAATAGATTCCAAATCACAAGAACTGGTTTAAAATGGTTTGCGCAATATCTTGGCAACTGGTGCCAAGTTGTTAAAGCTTACGCGAGTTTTACGGAGGCGAAAATCATAAACAGAACAAGCATGAAAAAATAGGAGAACCATGGTTAGAACAACCATGGAGCAAACATGAGAACTATGATCAGAAGCAGCATGAGAACAATCTTTAAAATCGTGAGTACAATCAATATCAGAACAAACCTGAGGGCAAACGTAAACAGCGTGATCACAACAAACAGCAGAGTCATGATCAGAACAACCATGAGAATAAAACATGAGAAAAGTGCTCAATACCACCATCAGAAACATAACAGCAATGAACAACCTGACAACAAACATGACAGCCATAATCAGAGCAACCCCAAGCACAAATACGAGAACCACGAAAATAAGCAACATGAGAACAAACATCAGAACAATATTCAAAATCACCATATGAACAAATGTGAACCACCATGATCACAAGAACAAACATAGCAAAGATAATTAGACCTAATTAGAACAAATTTGAGAATCATGATCAGAATAAATATGAGACCAATGGTGAGATCCGTGATAAGAATAACTATAATAAAAATCTTTAAAACCATCATCTGAACCATTTTGTAGAAAAATAACTTTAACCTCAATTTGATTATAACCTTAACCATTGAAGTAAAAAATTGTGGATTTATCATCTACACGAGTGCCGAATTTCTTCTTCCTCTGTCGAATACTGTAGGAGGAATTTTCTATAAACCATCCAACGGAATAAAGAGAAGAAAAAAGTAAAAGAAGGGGTCACAAACTTCCAGAAAACTGAAAAGTTATACCCAGTTATATCAGGAATAACTGTTTAGAAACCCCATAGGGCAAACATGAGAACGCTCATAACAGTCACAAGAAAAACGTGAGAACAATGATCAGAATAAAAAAGAATACATATGCAACTATAATCCGAATCACCATTAGAACAAACATTTGAAGCATGGTCAAAACTACCAATAGGTCAAACATGGTTCATGATCAGAACAAATCTGTGACTCAAAGCTATAACCTCAATGAGAATCTACACAGAAGCACTCTGAAACCAGCGTAGCAACCAGAATAGAGATTATTTTGAGAACCAATATAAGAACAAAAATATAGTAAGCAAAAATCATGAAACAACCAAGATCAGAACCAGAATAAGGACAAACGTGAACGGCAGAAGGTGAAACCCCAGAAGAAGCACTACAAGAATCAAGGTGAGAATCACAGTGATAACCCAAATTAGAGCAACCATAACACCATTAGAACCACATAAATGTCATAATAAAACTCATGATAACATCTGTGAAAATTGAAATAAGGGCTAGCGTGAGAATAAACAGGAGACCCACCAGAAGAACTAGCAATAGAACCATTACGAAAATCACCATAAAATCATGGTGGGAAACATGAAGTCATCATCATCGCGAGAACTACGGCAAGAACCACCATGAGAATCGTCATCACGTTGAAAATCACAATGAGAGTCATTAACAACTACTGTGTCAGAGCTAGAGCAAATTTTACAAACCCCACGTGACTCGTCATGCGACAACACTATACACTGTGAGGACTGCTATTAGAATCACTGTAAAAAAACATGACGAGCACTTTTATGTGCCATCTGTATTTCATTTCACCTGCATTTCACCTGCTAAGACATGCAAATGATTTGTGTTGTGATAACATTCGCTGGGACAGTCAGAATATACCTAGATAATTATTTGTCACTTGCACATTTCATGAACAACATGGTTAAATACCCGATATACTTTTTCTGAAAATTTTCCTTAATATATCACGCACTTTGTAGTGCGTAACACTTTAATATTTGAAGTCAGTATTTGATCAATATTCTCGTATAATTGCGAGGTTACGTACTGAGAAAGCTCACTGATTTCAAAGAATCCGATTGGAATTTCATCCCTGCTTGGCGGTTCGTCTTCAATGTAACGTGCCTGGATAAGGAAGCCGCTGAATAGGTCGCCCCCTAACGTCACTGTGCGGGAGGAAATAAAGATGTGTCGCTCAGTGCTATAGTTAAAGAATTAAAGTAAGTCCTCTAACTCCTCTTTAGCATTATTAAATACAAATAACAAAGAAACGTAAATGACTTTGAAAGGGTTAAGGAGAACTCTGACAAAGTTCTCGGTCATCGCTCAATACAAAGGGAGATGCCCCTTACCTTCCTCACACTCGGTGTCACCATGGCAAGGTGTTCGGCCCTTGTTCAGGACACACAGATGTGAGTCTTACCTTCAACGCATTCAATGCCACCAGGAAAAGTTGCACATATAGAGGTGCTTATTAACTTCATAGCACTCAGCGCGACTAGGACAAGTTAATCGACTAGCGCTCAGCACATAGATAGGTGCTTCTTACCTTCAAAGCACTCAGCGCGACTAGGACAAGTTAATCGACTAGCGCTCAGCACATAGGTAGGTGCTTCTTACCTTCAAAGCACTCGGCACCACTAGGACAAGTTGTTCGGCTAGCGCTCAGCACATATGGAGGTTCCTGTTCTTGCTCGGTTGTCCCGTGATTAGGGTCCATGTCTCTACATGAGCTTGCAGGTGCACCCTCGCTATTACACCATGCACGAGCAATGATGAGGGTAATGGCAACTGCTAATCGCAGCATGATGGTCTGCACATGCAATTAGTAATAAGCACATGACAATGACATATATATATATATATATATGTAAGAGAGGGGCGGTGATCAATTAAGTGACAGAATCCCTTAAACGCTTTGCGATCACTTAAACATTTCAATGTCTTTTGCTGTTCATGTAAATAGAACAAATAACTCTGTTTTCTTTTGTATACAATTTTCAAGCTTACTGAACTGCGCAAATTATAAATATAAATAATATGAGATAAATTGTGCAAAATAGAAACAGACAAGATAATATTTACCATTGTGTCCTCAATACTTTGCTATTAATATTGTGCTTAATAATGCAAAAGGACATTTAATTGAGTCTTGCACGAAGAATAGTAGTTACTAGCTGGCTGTTTGGCAATGAGTGAAACGTGTAGATAATCAAATCAGTTCTTGATAATTGGGTCACGTTATAGTAAATTTTAGAGTTAAATTATGTTGTGTATGTGATGGGTCTCACGCACACAGCCTTCTTGGCCTTGTTTTTCGCTTTTTATATTTGTATAGAAGCGGGTAATATACAGGTTTTGTATTTTCTTGCACTGCACATGACAGTAGTAAAACTGCTCACGGATGTGAAATTGAGTGATATGTTGACTGGTAGATACACCTGGTGGGTACGTACAACCGTACTCAGCACTCTTCCAGTATCTTGTGTACTTGTGAGGAGTGTTTTTATATATCACGAGATTGCCTGCAGGCATACAAAGGAAACCAGTGTTTTGAGTGGTGCATACGACTGGTAGGTACTCACCAATCTTCCAGTATAGAAAACCTCTCGCTGCTGTGTAACTGACATCGCTATAGCAACGTAACTGCGCATCAGAAAACATCATAGAGGAATGCCAAAAAATACCACAGTGATGCGAGAATATATTTCTACCAAGCATCATGAAAATAAGATTTAGACATTGTTCGCACTCGCCTTTCAGTCTCATGCTACCAGTACTACAGGCTGCGAAAGGGTGTTTGAAAACAGTTCTCACGCTCACGTCATTAGGAAAATTGATAAAAGTGATAAAAAAAGAGTTTGAAAGTCGCTTTCTCTACTATATCATGACAGCGCTTGTTCTTTGTATATCCGTTTTTAAAGAACGTCAAAAAGTTAGTCAATTCTTAGCTCTTTTGAAAACTTCAACAGAGACACTTTAACATAATCTCTTAACACCGTTATTTATGCAACCCAAGAAAGGTGCAACTGGAATAGAACAGGGGTCATATTTATTGTTCACTCAGTTTACTTGTTCACAATTTATATTGAACATGAGCAGTTATAAGTGCAATCCCAATTCTTTGCTGCATCAAATCATTACGTCGCCAGGCCGACTCAAGCCGACGCGTACGGTTGGCCAAAGGGACTGAATACTTTAGCTTACCCATCTTTGAGGTAAAACTGAAACCTTAAAATAACACGTCGCCAATCCCACATTTATCAACGTCCTCGTTTAATTGGCATTGTTTCCCAAACACATTCGATTACGATGTCCCCGGTCATTCATCATCATCGTTATTTCGATGTTCGTTAGATACACTAAGATTCCCGTTTCATGGAAATGCCTGGTAACCATTTTTGCACTAACTCTGGTATATTCCCTACCAGGTGTATCTGCTATGGTCGTTGTGGTACTGCGAAAGAGACCACGGAGGTCCGTTACCGGATACGTTGATTCCGACGGGGGATTTGTAACGTGAGGAAGACCCCTTCGCTGTCTATCCTCGGTGTGTCCTGTGTCATGACAACGCCCTCTCCCTGTCATTTGTAAACAGCAGTTTCCCTGCCTCCGAAGTGTCAGATCACCATTGACATTGATGTAGCAGTCTGTAAAGTCTCAATAGCGTGATTGATACAGTTTTATGGCAGTGGTGGCGGCTTCTTGACTGCTGCTCTTTTTCACTGAACCGCGGACTCAACAGGTGCTATTAAATGCTGAATATGTGTGCGAAAACTCAAAATAAACCCAAAAAACCAAGATCAAATAATGCACTATATACCAAAATCGTTCATAAACACCTTGTAATTTACAGGGAAAACACCCACTTTAAGCATGATAAATACATTCTGTCAAACGGATCTTACTCAAGGACACAATGTAGCCACTATGCAGCTTTGTGTACTTTATATTTTCGATTTTTCATACGTGACTTGGTAGTTTCGTGCCACTTCATGACATCCCCGATCACAGAATAAAAGGTCGTGGGAAATAAATGTTATATATAATCCCCATGATACTGGCAACTGCAAGTGCTGTCAAAATATTATTATAAGTCTCCGTGAGTGAGAGATGCACTAATATATGAAACAAAAAATACAAACAATAAATCCACGTTTTCTTATCGAGTGTAGGACTTCGCCATCGAGATTGGCAAGAACGTAATCAGGCGTAATCCTAGCGGAGGCTATGAAGAAACCCTTTTGCGCTCCATAGCATATGTTACAAAAACAGCTCCCATCACTCAGCTGCTTGATCTATCCCTATAACAAAAAACATTAAGTGTCTTCTTTAGGAGAAACTTTCGATAAAACGCAAATATAATTGATAAATCAAGCAAATGAAATGTCTAATATCAGAATCTGATACGATTTTAGTGAGGTATGTAGTTTCGATACGCTACCAAAAACCTTTGTAACAAACAGTAAGTGAAATAGAATTTTTGCAAAAACTCCTTTGGCATCTTACCGACACAGCCCAACTGGCTTCGATTTAGCGGCAATATCAAATACACTACACTGTTAAAGTTGTTATCGTTGGTACGATTTCACGATTTGTTTTTATGACGCAAGTTCAATGAATAAAGAAACGAGATTTTACGCCCCCGTGAAGAATTCCCGAAGAACTCCATATGTATTTCTGCTATGGGTAGGGGATGACCTACGGAAGCCTAAACATTTTTTAAAATATGAGTATTTAGATCATTTACAGCATCTCGACAAACTCATCATTGTCCAAGTTTCTAAGCAAAAATTTCTAAACTAAACATTTAAAAGTTATTAACATAAAAATGTTAATATTGTTACAATCACATTATTTAGGTCATTTGGTGTTTTATTCTTTGAATCTCAACATTAACACTTCACTCTAACCTGCTCCTTGCCCTTGATGTTTCAATATTTTTTACGTTTCCGCCTAGCATATTTTATGCCGCTAAATCAATTTATGTGGTCTAGGCCTTCTTGGACCGTTTTATTTACGGTTGCATATCAGCTATTTATTCGTGTGAAGGTTTTCTTATAAACATACATCAGTACATAGAGAAATTTAACTTACTGAGTGAGCTACCACGTCCGTGGACGCAAGAATGGTTCTCCTGAAGACGACATCTAGTGGCTAGAAAATAAAGCATTTCGCAACACTGTATGGTTCTTACATGACGAAATAGAACAAGCGGAAAAACAGTGGTCCAATTATCTGGTTAACTGGGGGCTATGATTGCAACCACTTCTACGCTTCAAAATACAGGTAAGTGGACAATATAAATAACGCCTAATACTTAAAGTTTTAAGTATTCTAACAGCAACGGCCCTGTCAAATTAAAACAGATTGAAAAAAGCTTAAAGTACTTGCTTAACACAACTGTTAAAAAGACAAAGATGGGTAGAGAACATAAACGGACACCATACAGAAAAATAAATGCCACGGTTTTTCAATAAAACTGTTGCTATGGTCATCACGGTATGACCAATACTTGTTCATATACAGCGCAATACATCAGGTGTTATTTGATTTGAGACACTTTTGCAAAGAATGTATTTTGAGTTATCGAACATAACGTAATCTATTGCCCTTGGAAGAATCGATAGGTATCACCGCCTCTTCAAGCTCAACTACGCGCTACGAGACAGGCCATATGGTTCAGTTTGATACAATGCACAGTAACTACTGCGGTCACTTAAATGCAAACACAGGTATGTTCACGTTCAAAGCGCGTGATTTCTTTATGTTTGTCCTTGATCTTGAGTCAGCCAATGATACCTTCCCAACGGCTTTAAGGCTGCTCGTAGGTGGTGAAGCAAGGGTGTTCGTAGCAACGGAGAATATCGAGAATCACTACACACACATAAGTGCTTTACTGTTGATGGAGCGTCAGCAGGGATGGAAGCTTTTCGTGAGAGATGAAGAAGACAACACGGAGGTTTATAGCTACCAGCACTGGATCCAAACTGTATTTTCCGGAGCATTTGTTCTAACGACTGTAATAACTGAACATACTAAAGCACAAATAAATGGAAAGCTGCAGAATCTACAGTACTTTTGTTTATTTTTTACTTAAAGAGTAAGAATTGGTATTGTACTGCCAAATATTTTACACCGAAATCGCCATTAGTAGACACATCTTTTTTCATTATTTTGTTAAAAGCTTGATCGATTAATGAAATGAAATGGATTCCATATAAATGTCCTTAACACAGTAGAGTTACAGTATACACACAGTGACGTTAAGCTACGTCTTCTATACCTACAACAAAAGTTATCAAATAACTGGTTAATTTCAAGTGTGGAATCCCAAATACAATATATACTGTCATTTTTTTCACTCCTTTGTCAATTTTTCAATAAATTAAGTGTTTTTAAGAAGCATGCCTTCGACAGCAGTCAGTTTTTTTACAGCCAAAAGACTCAATGGATAATAATTTTGATAGCTGATCAAACCAATTGTATTCGCCTAACTGAGGCAATACAAGAGAAGATCCATCCCCTGCTTACCGGATTCGAGCCAAAGATCTCAGGAATACCACAAGTAGGCTCTATCCGATTGAGCTAACTATTCAATCATACTGAGAAAATATATGGCTTTTACAATAATCACATCACATGATAACACGTTCAGTCAACTGTAAAATTTTTGGATTTGTATAAAATTAGAGAAAAAATATATTTTAAAAAGGAACTGGCACAGTAAATGTGTTGGGAGGTAGGCATCACAAGGAAAAAAGTGCCTTGAAATAATCCTAAAACAAGTGTTCCCATTTAGTGTTAAGTGTCCTGTAATGAACTGCCATTTTTATTCCCACTTATGAACGAAGAATACATTTTGCTTTCCTCAAATTCTGCTTGCAGTCTAAATTTGCAGTCTATTTCCGAGCAGCAAATCCTGCTTGCAGTCTAAATTTGCAGTCTATTTCCGAGCAGCGATATCGTAATTCCGTTGTTCTGTTGCTGTAAATGGTTTATGTTTCACTGTCAGAAATGCTCTGCTCTGTCAGTGATGTCCTGTTAGGAATGCTGTGCGGTAAGATAACGATACTGATTTTCTTTCGTAACAAACTGAGGCACTTAAATGCCACAATATACTTGATGTTGTGTAAACTTTGCTGTGCGCTGCGTTAAAATTTTGCATCTTTTCAGTTTGTCAGTTTTTTTTTGTAAAAAAAGAGTAAGCAGATTTGAAAGAAGGGACTGATGTCATTAGTTCTTAAGTCCTTTCAATGCTGTAGAGAAAGGAGCAATGTGGCATTTCAGTTTTAATTTTGAAAGAAAAGAAGCAGAAGTCACGAAAAGCACAAAAACGCTAAACATATTTATTATGAACACATTCAATTGATTTTGAATCTTATCTAAACACCCATTAAAACAACAGCCTTAAAGACTCCATGTTATGTTTTACCTTCTTACAGGCAACATAATCAATTATTAAATAGCAATTACAATTTAATCCATTGAATACGATAGCTATTGTATAATAGTTACTTTGCCTTCTAAACATTAAAAGACAAAATGTCAACGAACACGTTAATTACACTACACTGAGTACGCTATTTCACAATTGAATCCAGAAAAAGAAAAGGTATTATATGTCTCAGCCTAAAAAGAAGACAGCATTTACAACATGCAGTTTTAAACAAGCAAAACAAGTGCCATCATAAAATATCGACAGTTATTACACAAGGCTGCTTCACCTATTTTTAAGAATGCGAACTGGACACCAAATTATACACCACTGTTACGTGCTGAGACAAATAAATTTCTGGACACAGTGGCCGAGGAAGCCAGGGTGCTGGCATTATCAGAGCCACCTGATTCTCCTAGAGCCGTGATAACAACGAATTGTTCAAACAATCGGTACGTGAATGCCGATTTCGAAATGAAACGGTGCATGGAAACAACATACACGTGTGTCACAACTGTGACGCATCACTCCGTCATACACAATGCAGTTACAGTATGCAGGACGTAAATAGAGACCCCGAAATTAAACAAAACGTGGCAACAACACGCACACGTGTCACACTTGTGCTGCATCAGTCCGCCATACACATCACATTCTTACAACAATCGGTACGTAATTACTGATAGCGAAATGAAAAAAACACGTGGCAACAACACGCGCACGTGCTACAATTGTGGTGAAGCACTCCTTCATACAGGGGCACCGTGCAACGTACTTGGAACAGTATGGAAGACTTAATTTTCCATACAAATTGCTGGAGAAGTAATGTCCAGTCAAAACAAAGGTAGGCAGTGAATCAAGTGAACATGGGGAACGCCAAAATAAACAAACAGTCCTCACATCAACGGCATTTTTTGTTGCTAATACTGAAAACGAGAATGTGTTAAGTTTATTTCACAAACAGTTAATTAAATAAATGATAAAATGAATTAGCCAAACCTATTGAGATGAGATAATATGGCATCATATGGTAACACATCTCTAAATGAACCATAGAGCCATAATGCATCCAAATAGAAAGAAAGGCCCTGTTATTGTTACGTTTTAGAGTTTACTCACAGAAAAGGGTTACTCCAGCGCAACTGCAAAGGAGAAACTATTTATACGAGTGTTACTGAATATTTTGAAACAATGGAAACAAAGGCATGCATCCACCTCTGAGAAATCCTTGGATGACTCCACATTGAAACCGTAGCTTTCTTAAGCAACTATGTTATTTTGCGGTAGTCCAATTGGTTCAAAACTTCTTTCAGTCACACAAAAACGCTTGATAGGGTTGATCTTTAGGGGCTGTTTGAAAATGACACTGACAATAAACAAAAACTGAAGCCATTCGCAGGAAAAAGGTTCTTTTCTCTTTAATCTGTTTCACATGACTATGGTTGCTAAAAATAGCAGTATAGTAATCGTCAAATCACCGAAATTTGTCACGTTTCAAAACAATTGAATTGTCATTCCTATATCGCAACGAAATAATGCTTGTAAATTGCATTTGTTTGAAAATCCGGATATTTTACTAGAACTTAATCGAATAGTGCCGATTCTAAACCATCAGAACTAAGACGGTCAAATCGGGGGATAAATTCGTCTAATAGACTTATAGAGTCTATGTAAACTAGTAAATTAGTAAATTAGGTTACTCTAAATGCATGTAAGTTTAGTCATTCAGTTTCTATTGAACCCACAACATAACGCTTATTATAATACATTACTCACAATCAGAGGCATCTAGCTGTAGTTGCAATATAGTGATAATGCAATATAGTGAAGGTGCAATATAGTGATGGTCCAATATAGTGGTGGTGTAATTGCAATATAGCGCATATGCAGTGTCACTTTCCTTTTCGAAAACCTGACAGCAATCACTTACAGGTACTTTCGCTTTCTTTAAATATTTAGCAAAAAATGTGCGCGCATGATGATGTGTCACAGAGCCTCCATATCCTGGATACGATATGTTTTTGTTAACTGAAAATGTGACCGCATGATGATGTGTCACACAGCATCATGTTCCGGGACAATGTGCATTTGCTTGTTTGTGCCATTCAGTTTTAGATCGCTTAAACAGTAACAATAATTCTAATAAAATCTAAAGAGAATTTAGATGTCAAAATAAAGAGGAAAATGACTGTATTAAGCGGGAACAGGTTGCGTGGAATACTTGCTTTAATGACATATTTGGCTGCTTCTTGTGCTTTGCCAAATCAATCGGTGAGTACCTGTATATGATTATAAAATATGGGGATGTTACGATTGTAACTAACTGGAGACGTTTCCCCATTGGATTAATGTGCAATGAAATTTAAAACCGCACTTGGTGTTTCTTTGTATAAAGCATGGAAAATCTGATTTGAGGAAAAAAGTACTAGTTTAAGTATAGCATATTATTATTATTATTATTATTATTATTATTATTATTATTATTATTATTATTATTATTATTATTATTATTATTATTATTATTATTATTATTATTATTATTATTATTATTATTGTTATTATTATTATTATTATTATTATTATTATTACTTTGCGGAGAGGGGTATTTGTTCTTGTGTGTCTGAAAAAATTTCTTTCTCTCATCTATGACCAAGAATTCTTTTAACATCGCTTATGTGGGTCCCCTTTTTTCTACTCTGATCAGTAAAGAATACTCTACATTTCTATTATAATCCTTTCACCTCAGAGTTTTGTGATGCACTGAAGCACATCGTGAAATGCAAGCACCTTCAAAACGTGCTGTCGTTCACAGACTTGTGTATGTAAATGGGTCGGAAATAGCAGAGGGGACGGCTGATCTCGATTAAAATGCGACCACGAAACGGCACACTAATGAATTTAGACGTGTAGTTTTGAATTTTGGTCGGTACAGAGTTTATCTTAACCAGTAAAACATTCCCACCTCAATTCAACATATAAAGGTGGTATTGGTATTGGTGGTGGTAATGATGGTGTTGGTGGTGATGGTGGTGGTGGTGGTGGTGGTGGTGGTGGTGGTGGTGGTGGTGGTGGTGGTGGTGGTGGTGGTGGTGGTGTGGTGGTGGTGATGGTGGTGGTGGTGGTGGTGGTGGTGGTGGTGGTGGTGGTGGTGGTGGTGGTGGTGGTGGTGGTGGTGGTGGTGATGGTGGTGGTGGTGGTGGTGGTGGTGGTGGTGGTGGTGGTGGTGGTGGTGGTGGTGGTGGTGGTGGTGGTGGTGGTGGTGGTGGTGGTGGTGGTGGTGGTGGTGGTGGTGGTGGTGGTGGTGGTGGTGGTGGTGGTGGTGGTGGTGGTGGTGGTGGTGGTGGTGGTGGTGGTGGTGGTGGTGGTGGTGGTGGTGGTGGTGGTGGTGGTGGTGGTGGTGGTGGTGGTGGTGGTGGTGGTGGTGGTGGTGGTGGTGGTGGTGGTGGTGGTGGTGGTGGTGGTGGTGGTGGTGGTGGTGGTGGTGGTGGTGGTGGTGGTGGTGGTGGTGGTGGTGGTGGTGGTGGTGGTGGTGGTGGTGGTGGTGGTGGTGGTGGTGGTGGTGGTGGTGGTGGTGGTGGTGGTGGTGGTGGTGGTGGTGGTGGTGGTGGTGGTGGTTGTGGTGGTGGTGGTGGTGGTGGTGGTGGTGGTGGTGGTGGTGGTGGTGGTGGTGGTGGTGGAAAATATTTATGCAAAAGTACTTTTATAATTAATTTTTCAATTATATTTCCAGGACGAAATTATTGACAGAGGAAAAATGAATATAACCATCACAAGCCCTAAATCGATACTCAACCAAATACTAATATCACTTCATAGGGATTTTGATTGCAATGCGAAAGGTGAGTAGTAGTTGGAAAGTTGGAGTCCGAAAACAGGAAGTGACGTCATAAGACCCTCCTCGCCCCTAGGACATACTATGTACCGATCCCACTTCCCCCCTCCCCTAGGACATACTATGTACCGACCCCATTTTCAGACCCCCTAAAACATACTATGTACCGACCCCCCTGCCCACCTAGGAGGCATAACCCTAAGTCGCCTATCAATTATCATGACGTCATTAGTCACGTGACCTGTCAATCATCATTAGTCAAGTGATCTGTCAATCATGTGTCATGTGACCCCAACCCTATCTGAGGATTGTTTTCCCGAACATTAACCTTCCGGCTTGAACGGTTAACTTGGTAGAGCAGAGGACTCGTAGGCGGACCCATGGTCTGGAGGTTGGTAGATCGATCCCGCCCTAGGGCATCACTTTCACCTTCTGTCTATCATACCGTCATATCATGAGGTTTTCAATGTGAGGACCTCCCCCTCCCCGGGTCCTCCATGTGAGGACTTCCACTATCTATCTATCATACTATGGGGACCCCCCTGGGACATAATATGTAGGGACCCCCCTCCCCGGGTCCTCCATGTGAGGACTTCCACCATCTGTCTATCATACCATGGGGACCCCTCCGGGTCCTCCATGTGGGGACTCCCCCTAGGACATGATTCAGCAGTCCTATAAGAGCACATTGCGTGTGCACATATGTTTCATTCATGCTGTGGTTGCTGTTGGATACACATGGAAAAAAGTGAAAACAGTTGCTCTTACTGTTGCACTGTTGAACTATTGTGCTGTTGTTGGATCTTACGCGGAGAACAAGTGAAGGATTGACTGGAATACACATAGGAGATGAAGTGAAAGATTGGTTATTCTTTGGAAAAGGAAGTGAAAGATTGGCTGGAAACACATAGGTAGGTGAAAATTTGGTAACATGAAGACGAATTGGAAAAAGAGTGGTAAGCTACTTTTTTGTGACTTTTGTGACTCTGTGACATAATGTGACATTATGTGACATCATGTGACACTATGTGACTATGTAACATCATATGGCTATATGACTATGTAAGGAGTATGTAATTGCTATGTGAGCATAATTAGTCTAAAGTATGTATGTCATTATCAGATCGTTCAATAGACCTGCCATCATGTAATAGTGTGTGACATTATGTGACATTATGTGCCTCTGTGACATTATGTGACTCTGTAACATCTTTTCTTAAGTACATGGAAGGTCTCAGACTGTGGGAAACGATCGATAAATTTCAAAGTACACTAGTTCAGAGCGTGGGAACGATCGATGAATTTGAGAACATCAAAGGCCTAGACCATGGGAACGATCGATAAATTTCAAAGTGCACTAGTTCAGGGCGTGGGAACGATCAATAAATTTGAGAAGGAATGGGATTTTCCCCACGCTAAGTCTAATGTAATGTTTAATGTTATAGTAGTGGAAATGGTAGTTCTAGACCAACTTTAGCAAATGTAGTTTTTGGAAAACATATGATATATAATTAATTTTTAGAATTTTACCATGCTACTTATTCAAATGTTCTAAAGTTATAGTAGTGCGAAAATGGTGGTTCCAAATCAACTTTAACAAATTTAGTTTTTGATAACATATCATGTAAAAATAGGTTTGAGCATTTTAAAATGCTACTTATTCGAATGTTCTAAAGTTTTAGTAGTGCAAAAATGGTGCTTCTAAACCTACTTTAACAAATTTAGTTTTTAGCAACATATTGCATATAAAATCAGTTTGAACATTTTAGCACGCTACTTATTCGAATGTCCTAAAGATATAGTAGTGGAAAAATGGTGGTTCTAGACCATATTTAACAAATTTAGTTTTTGAAAACATATTATGCGAAAAACCTTTCTTAATGCTTTCAGGTATCGTCAGAACACGTTGCTCTCTGCTAGATGTCCCTGCAGTGCATACCCATGCGGTATAAATGGGATGAGCGTGACCTACATTTCATCATATCAGTTTAAGCAATTGATGAAGCAGCACAGCGAGTTTAGCAACGGCAGCGAGTTCAGTCAAGGATACACCAGCCCTCCGCATTGAATGCCATGTGGAATTTCTATCTTTGGAATTGTTTGAGGCACATACATGTAGTAAAGCTGAGATGAAAATTGCAGTGAAACGTGCTCGTGACGAGCATGAGAAAGGAGCAAAGAGACGAAAGATGGAACAAGATGACATTTGGCCATACGGTCCAGCTCTCTGTTTTGGAATGTAATGTAGAATTTCTATCTATGCATGCGTTTTAAGCACATGCATGCATACCAGCTGAGATGAAAAATGTGCCTCATGAAGAACATGAGTAGGGGGAAAGTGGGGCTATCAAAACAGGAAGTGACGTGATAATGACGTCAGAAGATGTCTTGATAGCCCCATGGGGCTTTTAAAACAGTGACGTCATATTAACGTCATATTAACGTCATATTGACGTCATATGGTTACCATATGGTTACTATATGGTTATCATATGGACGTCATAATGACGTCAGTAGGTGTTTTAAAACAGTGACGTCATTTTGACGTGATTTAGACGTGTTATGTAGGTCATATGGAGGTCATATGGAGGTGATATGGAGGTCATATGGAAGTCATATGAACGTCATAATGACGTAATAGGGATAGTGGGCAACCATTCAAACGATCATTCAAACGGGCGGCCATTCAAACGATTCAAGCGTACAAGTTCTCCATTTGATAAATAGAGAACTAATAGCTAAATGGTTAGAGTTCACCTATAAGACCCCTTTTAAAGTCAAAAGGGGGTATAAAAAAGGGGTATAAAAATATTCCCCTTTTTTTATTTTTTTATTTTTTTTTTTTTTTTTTTTTTTTTTTATATATATATTTTTTTAGCATTTTTCACACTCTCATGCATACACATGCATACTAACACCATGACATGATTAGCGCTTATTTCGTATTAGTGGGTGGCCCTTAAAAGGGCCGGGAGGTTTTTGCTGGTGGTGCTGCTGGACTCTAGAACTCTAGGATATCTTGAACTGGCCTTGCGCAGTGTGTGAGCTGTTGGCTGTTGAAAACGAAATGATCCGTTTTCAATCCGCAGGTGAAGCATGGAGTCGTGTATTGATCAGCAAGCGCCATCATCTGGGTCCAAACAGCAGCGCAGTAAATACACGATTGATGGCCGCAATCCACTGCAATAACGCGATCAGGACTGAGCATGCAGCCGCATGAGATGCATATGTCGAGGTCTTGCTGGAGGAAAAATTTTGATCATGCTGGATACTCTTCCTCCTCAAGTCTTGATGGTATCGATTCGCCCAGCATGGTGCATCGGAAGAAAGCGTCGACATATTGTTCATCCTCGATATTTTCCAACCGCTTTCCCAGCGTTACCGTCCGGTTAAAAAAGACCGGAATACAGAGAACCTTGAAGTTGGCAGGGTCTGGCAGCATCTGGTAGAAAAAATATCTCACAGGCTGGTTCACTGGTGGCACCACCGGCACTTGCACCTCCCTGACTTCCCTCAGCGTGAGAACATCGTTTAACGCAAAGAACAGCTCCATTGTCGTGAAAGTTGAAAGCGGTTGTGAGCCTGAACTGGAATGACTAGCAGTTATATACCACCTCAAGTGAGCACCCCCCAGTCCTCACTGAGGACCCCCCTCGGTCCCCACTGAGGACCCCCCCGGGTCCCCACTGAGGATCCCCTAGAGTCAGGCAGACTGACTGCATAGAGTGAGAACCCCCCTGGCCAGCATATATGTTATACCTGCGGACCCCCCCCCCCCCCCGGCCAAGTGGTAAATCTGAAATAAAATCGGCCTCTCAGAGTCGGCCACCAGTAATATAAAAGTGTTGGTTCAACACCAATCTGACCATTGCATTGCCAAACCATCATGGAGACGTCTCGAAAAGCAGCAACGGCAGCAACATGGAAATTGATAGCCTGTTCAGCAATGAAACAATGGCTTTTACAGATGCAGTTTTAACTGCAGAGGAGACTGATGCCTTCCTAAGCACACTGGCAGAAGCTGAAAAAGCCTTGGATGAAGCATTAGGGGCCCCGTCGGACGTGTGTACAGTACAGAAGCCTACGGAAGTGTTAGATACTCCGCCAGTACAGCAAGCAATGCCAGATCCTGAGGGATCTGACTACCCGTTCTGGGTTGCAAATGCGTTAGTAAATGGTGACGCCAAGCCACTGAGTACAAAGTTAAAGGCGCATCTAGAGCATCTTGAGGAAGAAGTGACCATGTCAAGCGATGACGACAACGACAGCGATGACGACAACGATGGTGACAAAGACAATGACGACAACGATGGTGATGACGAAATTGACAGTGACAGCGACGACGATGACAAGCAGCTTAAATTCAAATTTGAATTGAGCAAAACTATTCCTGTTACTGAGGAAGACGTCACGCTGTTAAAACGAAACTTTCAAGCAGTGATTCTTCTGATGGATTGTAACATTTTATGGTGTTTATGTGAAGAAGGCTTTTTCGACCAACACACGTACATATACCTAATGGAAGAAGTGAACACTGTCATTCAGCTTATCTACATGCTAGAAGGAAATCTACTGCATCTTCCCGCGTCAGAGCCACAGTTCTCCGAAGTCATGACCCGACGTTTCGTTCAACTTTTCAGAAGTCTTCATGAGGAACTTTTAAAGACTTTATGTCTACCGGCGCCAAAGTGTGTTGATGAGGATTACGATTCCAAATGTGCAAAGGTCATGCTACATGGCTTCAAGTACCTTGAGGAACGTATTAAGGTGTATGATATGATGGCCTACCTCTATGAAAAAGGATATTTCACCATGCCAACGCTCTTTCAATGGATAATTGGGAGTCGCAAATGAGGAGACTTTTTAGTGATCGTTATGAGGCAGTCTCTAACAGACGGTTTGCCAACAACCTTTCTAGATGGTTTCAACAAGATCACTCCGCGATTTTGCAAACATCTCATGAAAACATATATGTAATGTCCATATAAAAGGAGTGAGGTGTTAAGTTCAGTCATCATTCAACGCACAGCCATAGAGAAGACAAGCAGCTTTAAAATTAGTGCAAACTTAACCATTACTGTGGAGCATGGACAATATGGATTATTTATTCGAATTAAACGTGGACAGAGATGGCTTGCTTTATCACCATCATTGTGGAACATTATATGTTTGAACTTAACAAGATTACGCGACATTGGCTTCAAACTGCACTTAACGCAAACGAAGTGGCTTGAAGTCATTTCATACTTGGATATGCGCTATGTGAGTTTTGTGCAAACATCGCTGTTTTAAGGGAAAGAATATAAGTATTTCATCAACATGAATGATGGTGAATGGGGGACATTGCTTCAGGAGATGGATAGCATTAACCCAACCTTATTGCCATGTACGGAATGTCATTGTAAGAAAACTCCTATCAAGCTACAAAAGGACAATCGGATGAAAGTGTCAAAGTTATCCAAGAAAAGACTGGCTGAAGTTCAATTGAAGAATATGGATGTGCAAAACCAACTTGAACTTACCTGTGAATATTGTGGTGCTTACGGATATGCTGAGGATTATGATTGTCACTGCCACAAGTACAATTGCAAGTTGTGTGAACCAGACAACTTCTGCAACAAGTGCGGCTCACTAACTGTTTGTGCGGAGTAAGACTGCAAGTCATTTGCTTGCCAATCGTCATAGTGTACAGACGTGTTATATGAACATGTGAAAGATGGATGCAGAAACATGTTTCAAGGAGAAGTATGTGGACTACATGATAAGTGAACTGGCACGTTTTGGATCTATTCAACAACAACTGCAGTACTTTGACATTTATTGGGAACTTGCTCATTCCACGTTAAACGTACCAAGCTTACGCGAGGATTTCATCAAAGAGTGTGTGCTTTCAAACATTGACGGAGCTGAGGAGTTTGATGTGGAAGCAGCATATCACTTCGCTCGATTTGATCCAAGACTGTTTGATGAAGTGAGAGAGTGGTTAATCTATATTGCAGTATAATGGCAGACATTACATTGAGACAATATATTGTGCAAAAAACATATTGTGAAGAAATATTAGTAGCTGTAAAAAAGTTTGCATGTTTAGCATGTCCTGCTTGTCAACATGAAGAGTGTTCAGAACATCTATGTCATTGTGTCTATACATATTGGAATGAAGCTAAATATTACATTCATTTAGATAAAGTGTTAGATAATGCAAATCAACGCTGTGAAAAATATGGTGCAGATGCTATCACATTTGATGAATTAAGTAGTTGATTAATATACATTGAAGATCAATGGACTCCAATTATTCATACCATTGTATCAATACTTGATTTGTAAGATATGTTGATTGAGTTTTTATAAAATAAAATTTAAGATATGTTGATAAAACAAAATTTAAGATGTGTTGATAAAATGCAAGATATGTTGATAAAATAAAATGCATGATATGTTGATCAAATAAGTGCATGCTATGTTAACAAGTGTTGATCATTTAGTGTTAACATGTCGACGTGGAAAGACTACTTAGGCAATATTTACTTTAAACCTGGTCAACCCGGGGCATTTGCTGGTCCTTATAAACTTTATCACATATTAAAAAAACATGATCAACCAGTCACTCATTCACAAGTGAAGAAATGGTTACAGGATCAAGATGCCTTCAGTTTACTACAACCTGTAAAATACAGGTTTAAGAGGCAACGTGTCATTACACGTGGAATTGATGACATGTGGGATATTGATTTAGCTGACATGGGAAACATAGCTTCCTATAATGATGACGCCCACTTTTTATTGGTTGTCATTGATGTGCTTTCCAAATATTTATGGGTGCAACCAATACCTAATAAATCACATACCAGCGTCATAGAAGCCTTTCAAAAGATTTTTCATAAAACACAACGAAGACCACGAACTCTAAGGTCAGATAAAGGAACTGAATTTAAAAACAGATGGGTAAAAGCATTTTTGAAGAAGGAGGGAATACATGCCTATACGGCAAAGAATGAAACCAAAGCCAACTTTGCTGAGAGAGTCATTCGTACTCTAAAGGGAATGATGTATCGATATTTCCTTCATAATCAAAGGTATCGATATATGGACGTCCTTCCAGACTTAGTGTATAATTACAACCATAGACCTCATGGCTCCCTCCCGAATAAGTATACTCCTGCAAATATTCGTAAAGACATAGAATCGAAAGTATGGAAGTATATGTATGTAGACAAATTGAAATTGAAACCAAAGAAGAAGAAAAGACCCTACAAATTTAAAATTGGTGATCAGGTTCGCATTTCCCACGTGAAATATGTATTTCAACGGGATTATCATATAAAATGGACGCAAGAAGTCTTCATTATCACACATCGTTGTAAGAAGCAAGGAATACACTTGTATCGTGTGAAAAACTTTTTGGATGACGATATTGATAGACATTTCTATGAAGAAGAACTGCAGAAAGTGACAAATAATCTTGAATCAGTCTACAAAATTGAAAAGGTTTTGAAAACAAGAAAAAGACGAGGTGTTAAAGAATTATTTGTTAAGTGGTTAGGTTGGCCAAAGAAGTTTAACAGTTGGGTGAAAGAAACAGATATTCGAAAATGAAGCATCCATTCACATGTTTAGTCTCTGGACCTACAGGCAGTGGTAAAACTTCTCTAGTTAGAGAAATTCTAGAACAAAAGTTAATTAAACCCTCTCCAAAAACCATTTTATGGCTCTATGCAGCAGATCAGCCTTTGTACAAGGGAATGAAAGGTGTAGAATTTTACCAAGGCATTCCAGATGACATTAAAGAGCGTTTTAACCCGAAAAAGCCAAACTTAATCATCACTGATGACTTAATGACCAAATGTCATAGTGATGACCGTATGACACGTCTCTTTAGTGTTGGCAGCAGTCATAAAAATCTAAGCATTATTTTTATTGTGCATAATTTGTTCCATCATGGTAGAGAAATGCGAAATATTAGTTTGAATACGCATTACATCATTCTGTTTAAAAATCCTAGAGACAGTCAACAAATAAGTACATCAGCACGACAAATGTATCCTGGAAAATCTCAATTTCTTATAGAAGCCTATCAAGATGCTACGAGCAAATCTCATATCTATTTATTCATTGATTTGAAGCCGAAGACGAATGATCAACTACGTATTCGTACAGGCATTTTACCAAAAGATACACATTACGTATGTGTTGATAAGGTAGCGTATGAACAAGAACCAAGTCACTTAACCATTCGCAGCCAAGATGTCTAAACGTATTCAAGCGAACCAACCATTTCTTCACTTGCTCGCACGCAGCGGGCCTAAACGACGTAAAACCTTGCTACAACAAGCTACTAAGGATGAATTAACTAGCTTGTTTGAAATTTGTTTGAATATATTGCGAGGACATTTACCCTTAAGCTCAAAAAGGTATAAGGTATTCAAGCGTGAACGTCATACCCTACGCGCACTAGCAGATAAGAAGATATCACTTCGAAGCAAAAAAGAAGTTGATTAATCAGCAAGGAGGATTTATTGGAGCTATTGCTAAATTTGCATTGCCCTTGTTAGCTCAGTTGCTGTTAAAATGAAGCATACTTTGAAAATGGACCTCATTCCTGAATATGAATATAAAATGAATATCAAAACGAAAGTGAATAAACTTTTACGTGGGAAACGAACTCGTTAAAAGGCAATAAAAATGTCTCAAGTGCTTGGACGTCATTTACGAACAATTCAATCACAACAACAACAACAAAAGTCTGCTACAGCATCTAATGCAGAAAAATCAGAAAAGTCCCAACAGTTTCTAAGCCATTTTCAACCTATTTATCATGTAAAACTAGTACAACTTCTGACAGAACTTAAGAAATATGGTACGAGATGGACAGATAAAAATGAACTTGTTTTAAAAACGGGTACTGTCATTACAAATTCCAACATTATTGATTTGTTGAAAGAAGCATTGGTTGCTACAAAAAGAAAAGAACGACAAGAACCACCACGTGGTTGGAAGCAGTTTATTGAGGAAATTGTAGACGCTAATATTCCAAAAACTGTTTTTGGCAAAAAGACAACTCGTGAAGATATTACAAAAGAGATACAACAACGTCAACAAAGATTGTTTCCAGAAGGATGGAAAACTTTTTAACATGGATTAAAGAGTTATGGTGTTGTTGTTGTAAAGAAAATGGAAATAAAAATACTATTCCTGTAAAAATTAGACGTAGAGAGTGAGGATGAAGAGTGTCAAATATGAAGTAATGTATATACACATCTAGTCTATCTACATCACATAAACGATTTAGCTGTCATGGAGTAAACAAGTTTTTACATTACTTTACCTAGCAATGCTAGTATGAACTATTATCCCAACAATAAGACTTCAAATTATCAAATTCGTATGCCTCGAACCATCTATCTGAACGGAAAATATGAAGTGGCTTTAGCTGAAATTCAATATCCACATACATGGACAACCATGAGACATGGAATGGACTATTCTATTCAGTATCGGCAACAACCACTTATAGATTCTATTCTTGACACAATCAATATTCCTTATGGTTACTACAGATCCATACAAGAGATATGTCAAGCAGTCAATGAAGAAGCAACTAATTCCCACTTAGCATTGAAAATGCCAAATGGAGATGGATTTCCTCGAATTCTTCACCTATTTTTCCTTTTTTTCTCGCTTTTTTTTATTTTTTTTCTTCTTCCGCCGAGTCGGTTTCCAGACATCTCCTCCGAGCTCGCTGAAGCTAGACCAACCAAACTTGGCACATGTATGGAGGATCATCTGAAGTGGTGCACCTGATAAAAATTTTTGACCTTGAAATTACTGGTCAAGGTCAAATCGCGAAAAAGGTAAAACGGTTTTAAGACAATTACTGCAAGGCCGTTGAAGCTAGAAAAGCCAAACTTGACACATATATAAAGAGCGATGTGATCTAAAGTAATCAATAAAAATTTTTGACCTTGATTTTGACCATGACCATAAAATTGCGAAAAACGTTATTCAAGAAAAAAATCTCGAAAACGGAAAGAGATAGAGCAATTTTGACCTCATTTTCGACCTCTACCCCCTATGCGACGAAACGTAAGGTATAACTTCCGGTGTCCTTGACCTCCATGTCACTTTCGAGCCCCAAACCGGAAGTTGGCGGGAGATGTGCGTATGGTTTTATTATCGCACTTCTCTATAATTCAGAGACGGCTACATATATATCATATTGCTGTCATCGTAGGTAAGTCCTTTTCTATGCTGTACTGACTCGGAAATATCTCTCTCTCCTCTCCTCTCTCTCTCTCTCTCTCTCTCTCTCTCTCTCTCTCTCTCTCTCTCTCTCTCTCTCTCTCTCTCTCTCTCTCTCTCTCTCTCGCTAACGTGATTATGAAGTTTCACAATGTTATCATATCGTTTACGATCCCAAGCATTGAGGGAAATCAAAAACACCTTCCCTGTCTTTATCTTAGTGTGAAATTATTTATGGAGGCTTTTGGTACATTTCATTGACATTAATTGCCCAAATGCAACAAATATTGGATGGTGATGGTGGTTGTTAAGAGGGGGGGAGGTTGGTGTGTTAGATTTCTTTTCCCTTATCGTCCTTCAAGTTTTACATATCCTGTGTGTGTGTTTTTTGTGTGTGTTTCTGCTGCATTTTTTTGGAGTAGTCGTGCTTTTCCTATGCGCTATTTGATGTACAGTATCAAGCCTACATCGTCCAAGTTTGGATCTCTCTCTCTCTCTCTCTCTCTCTCTCTCTCTCTCTCTCTCTCTCTCTCTCTCTCTCCCTCTTTCTATATATATATATATATATCTATATATATATATATATTAATCACAGGATGCACACACACACACATATATATATATATATAGATATATATATATATATATATATATATATATATATATATATATATATGTATATATTCATATATATATATATATATATATATATATATATATATATATATATATATATATATATATATATATATATATATATACGTGTGTGTGTGTGTGTGTGTGTGGCTGCATCCTGTGATCAAGTAATTTTTTCTCATTTATGATAAACATTTTTGGTGTGCGTATGATTTTATTCCCAATTGGTATTGAAAATACCAAATGGGGATTGATTGCCTTGAATTCTTCACCTATTTTTTTCCTCCTTTTTTTCTTTTTCCGCCTATTCGGTTAACAGACATCTCCGACGAGACCGCTGAAGCTAGACCAACCAAACTTGGCACATGTATGGAGGGTCATCTGAAGTGGTAAAAATTTTTGACCTTGACCTTACTGGTCAAGGTCAAATTGCGAAAAAGGTCAATCGGTTTCCAGACATCTACAGCAAGGCCATTGAAGCTAGAAAAGCCAAACATGGCACATATATAAAGGGCGATGTGATCTGAAGTAACCGATAAAAAATTTTGACCTTGACCTTGACCTTGACCGCGAAAAACGCTATTTAAGAAAAACAATGAGTTATCTCAAAAACGAAAAGAGATTCTGACCTCATTTTCGACCTCCACCCCCTATACGACGATACGTAAGGTATAGCTTCCGGTGTCCTTGACCTCTAGGTCATTTTCGAGTCCCAAACCGGATGTTGGCCTTTATCTCGAAAACGTAAAGAGATAGAGCAATTCTGACCTCATTTTCGACCTCCACACCTTATACGGCGATACGTAAGGTATAACTTCCGGTGTCCTTGACCCCCAGGTCACTTTCGAGCCCCAAACCGGAAGTTGGCCTTTATCTCGAAAGCAAATTTTTGGCCTTGACCTTACCGGTATACTTAGTAGTATTTAGGAGGATATTCTACATTCAGACATGTGAAAATTGTTAACAAACTGCAATATCATCTACCTTCCGTTTTAAGTTATCATTCCAAGTGGGGCTAATTCGATGTGCGAATTTCGGTCTAGTTCTATGATAGATGACCTTAAAGAAGCTATTCGGATAAAGTATGATAAAATTAGACGACGCGTTTTTCTATTTCTAAATTTTAACTTTGAAGTGTCATTCTCCGCTGGATTAGCTGAGATTTTAGGATTTATCCCAAATCAATGGTATACTGAAACGTGTACAGCTGAATACAAAGCCGATGTGAAACAGGGATTTTGTACACTTTATGTGTACTGTAGTATTTGTGAGCCACAAGTTGTTGGTGATTATTATGTTCCTTTGCTGCGTTCTGTTGGAATACAAGGACATGATGGAGACATTATCATGAAAAGTTATGGAGAACCTCATTATGTTCCTGTAAACACATCAAAATTTGACGTGATAGAAATGAATATTAAGGACGACACAGGTGGGAAGGTGATCTGTAAACTTCATTTTCGACCAAAAGCATTATGAAAGCATACACACACAATCCATCTATATATCGCAACCGTTTTCTTCATCAAGTGGGTGGAGAATTACCAGGATTTAAAGGAGCGCAAATACAATATGGAGATGGCATTGGTTCAATACTGCGATCATTGGCTCGCAAAGCTATTCCACTGCTTAAGACAGGGGCTAAAATTCTTGCACCACATCTTAAAAAGGCTGCAAAAGAGGTGGCGAAAGATGTTACAGGTCGAGTAGCACAACGTATGTTTGGTGGTGGGTTACGAAGGCAAAAGAGAGTGAAACGAGCAAAACGTGTCAGAAGGCGAAAGGTAGCTAAACGGATAACATCAACAAAACGTGTCAGAAGGCGAAAGGCAGCTAAACGGATAACATCAACAACATATAAGAAAGATATTTTTTAATCATGTCTTTAATTCATAATCATTCTTGTGAATGTAGTCTTTTTCTATTAGAATGGTTTCACATACCACCAACGCAAACCGCTGTAGAAAAAAAGTTATAATGTAGACTATCAACCAATGACTACCATTAGAGAGGGTGCTCCAATAGAATTCTACATTCCTGCGAGTACAGAAGAATATCTAGATTTAAAGAACAGTAAACTCCATATTGTATGTCGCATTGTAAAGGCTGATGGAACACCATGTGGTGTAGATGATAACGTGTCATGTATCAATGATTTGTTTAATGGTTTATGGTCCAATATTGAATTATTTCTAAATGATCGTTTGATATCACATAGTAACAATACCCATGGTTATACCAGCATCATATCTCATCTCATTCATGACTCGGAAGAAAGTCTTCATTCTGAGCGCTCTATGCGTCTCATCTATAAAGATACTGCCGGGTCAATGAATACTTATGAGGTGAAAAGAGCTAATCATGAAAGATATGTATCAGGTTTTCATGTAAATGCTGATGGTGGTGATCTAGCTGAAGCAGGAAATAATGGTTTACATAATCGTTATTTGTATACACGTCAAAGCCGTGAGTTTATGCTTACAAGTGGTTTAAGGGTAGATTTGTTTGAGCAGGATCGTTATCTTCCCAATGGTGTTAGTATGAAATTACGTTTACATAGACAAAAAGATGAATATGTATTAATGGCTGTAAATAATGGGTTTAAAGTAGAAGTGAGAGAAGCGTTTTTAACCATTCGCAAAGTGAGGGTTAGTCCAGGTATTCAGTTGGGACATGCAGATGCGTTGATGAAAAGTCCTGCCAAGTTTATTATTACTAGAAAAGAGTGTAAAATTTTACCTATTCCAACAGGATTTCAATCTTTTGTGAAAGACAACATCTTTTTAGGCCAATTACCAAAACGTATTATCATTGGACTGGTTCATAATGAATCCTTTGCTGGAACAGTATTGAGAAATCCATACAATTTTGAACATTTTAATCTTAACTTTATGCAGCTTTACTCTGATGGTGAACCAGTCCTATCCAAACCTCTCAAGCTTGATATAAATTAAGGCAAATATCTTAACGCTTTTGAAACTCTTTACAAATCTTTTGATAGATTGGATGGTGAGAAAAGTTCTATTATAAAACGGGAAGATTGGCCCAAAGGTTATTCCTTATTTTCTTTTGACTTAACACCTGATTATGATGGTGCTGATCATTATGAACTTATCAAACATGGGAATTTGGCATGGACCAGTTACCATCTTTACAACGCGGTGCCTATGTCATCAACACAGACGATCATGATGAGCCAGGAGAGCATTGGGTGGCAGTATATTATGACGAAGACCCTGCAGAAAATTTTCGACTCTTATGGACTTTTACCTATGGACAGTCGTTTGAATAAGTTTTTAAAGTTTAATTTCATTTATAATTCAGTTCCATTGCAAACACCGATATCATCTACATGTGGATTTTATTATATTATATATATAATTATATAATTATTATTTAATTCAAAGAGCTCGAAGGCATAGTCCTTTTGAAATCATTAATGTATTAAGAAGAAGTGATGGTGATTTTGTTGTAAAGGATTTTGTATATAGATATTATAAACCATTATTTTATTGATGTTGTATTAGTTAAGTTGTTGGTAATTGTTAATTGAATTATGAATATTGTAAATAAACAAGACAGTTTTATACAACATTCTTTTTTTTATTGTGTTATACATTATTTACAATTATTTTACATTAAGCTTTTATTTCACAAATACATTCAATACATCGATAACACAAATGCCATTCATACCAATCTAAATTAATATATGTATCATGGACATTACATCCACGTTTGAAAATGCTATGAAAACTAGCATAACACTGTCCATTACCAAACTTTATTATTTTAACATCTTCATGTTCAGACAGTTTCAGTTCATATCCATGATCATTCATGTCAATGTCCATCGCCATAACACACATGGGATGGGTCAGCTCAATGGACTTGGTGCCCCGCATGAGCTGTACTCCTTCCTCTTTGAATTCAAGCGTCAGGCTTTTTCCAATCCAATGCTTGTAACAGAGCGTACCATTCCACTGTGTTGAGGGTGATGTAGTCGCAGCATTCTGTAAGCTCGTCATATTGGCGAAATCGTACAAACACGTCTAGACAGTTCTCGGTCACACGCACTTCTAAATCCTCTGAGAGTATTAGGAGAAAGTCAGGTATCTTCAATTTTTCTAGATGGTCTTTCAACACAGATTGATTGTCAGGTGATAAAATGATATACTTTTCAAAATGTTTTAGCACAATGTCATCACATAAGTTTCTCATATATGAGAATCCATGTGTAATGGGTTCATATTCCGATGAAAAGTCTTCCATCTCGTTCAACAGTCAGATCAACTATGAGCTGTCTCTTTGTCTGCAAAGACGTTTTTATGCTCGCAAGATGGCGAAGAGTGGATCTTGTATCACTTCTAGGAATCGTAAGACTGCACGCCAGTTCTTCATGTCAAAGCTGATCAAACCTGTATATGGAGCATCTGGCACAACTCCCTTATAATCCTCTGGATAATCCTGTAAAAGATTTCTCCAGAATCTCACATGCATGTCAGAATCATGCTCAGTCACAAACACTTCAACTTTATTTTCAAGTCTACGCTAAAACCCAGGTTCAAGCGGTATGTTTTTAAAGTCTTTCCACACTTCAGGTTTAAACCGATAACCAGAACCTCTCCGACCTATTATCACTTCATTCCTATCATTTACAGTAAGGTAAGCACCACCGTTAAACATGAGTGCATTCATTATGAGAATACCTTGTTATGAGCCGTCTTCTTGTCTTCGAAGCCTTTTATCCACTTCTTTCACTTGCTTCTTCAACATTTTCTATTCAGGTATTGTCAGCAAGATACCCTTTTTCGTAGGACGGTTTCTTCAAGTCCCCTCATCTCTGAGGTACTTGCGAATGTTTACCACTCCTTCATTGCTTTGTTTCATAATCTTGATATACTTTCCATTTCCTAGAGAAAGCATTCTATCCCACGACTGTGGTGTTGGTGTCGTCTCCACTTTCAATTTCTTGATGGTAGTGGCAGGATTTTTCACTTTTAAGTCTTTAACTGTATCTGCAAGAGTATCCATGTCAGTTGTAGATCACTTACGACTTTCACGTTCAATGTTAACGCTTCAATGTTCCCACCTCAAATAACTCTTACGTTGGAGGACCTCCCCTCTTTTATACCACAGCCTTGTAATGTCCATGCGCTAAAGTGGAATAGGCATCATCCAATACATATCGCTTGTCGTCATACGGGGAGAGGGCAACCTTTTTCAATTTCTCTGAGAAAATCTGGTGACTATGACTTCGAATAATGTGTTCTGTAGCCATTGTTTGAGTTTTCTTGAACAAACTGTCTCTATACTGCGCATGTTTAATGCGTCTTTGACAAGCTCGAGTGATGCCTTTAGCAGTATGTTTTTCTTTCCCGCCACACAATAAACTGTAAATTTTCGGTCTGAGTCCAACAAACACTTCAATAGGGATGCCTGCCGTCTCATCTTTCATTTTCCCAAGCACTTTTTTGTTCACGTTGGAATGTAGGAAGTGATCTGGCGGAAAGTCACTTGTGTCGAACAGGTCAGCATCTTGCTGCATATCCTTGTAGATATCTTCCGTTTCTATGTCGTAACATAGACTGTCGGTGTCGCTGAACAACAACTTGGCATTGGGATACTTGACCATGATGTAGTTTTAATGAAAATTGAACATAAGCACTTTGCTGAGGTCGAGTATGGTGAAGCCAACTTGAATGGGTTTATCCAGAAGCAAATCCACTTTGCGCAAATGTACAGCGGTCAAATCTTCATTGAAAATTTTGAATTTGTGAAAAGAAGTTTTAGCTACAAGTTTCTTGAACCGCTTTTCCTTGTGAACAAGTTCAACATTGATTCGCTTTCTCACATTTTCCATGGTTTTGCCAAACACTGAGTTGTTCATCAGTTTGAAGAAGTCTTTCTCAAATGGGTTCTTAGCCAATTTTCTCTTTTCCGTGTTCAAGGTAATGTATTTTGCTAACCATTTGCTCTGTTCAAACATGATGGCGCGATGTACTTTGGTGACTTTCAACCCGAGTGAGACGTACTGTTGTAAATTCCTGTAATGAAGTACATATTTCTTCTTGTCAGAAAAGTTAGGAATGAGCTTTTCACTAGGTTTGCCTTTCATGTTCAGATCTTTCCGCAGCTTCTGACTGTACTCTGACAATTCTCCAACTTTGACACATTTCCGTTCTGGAGCCACTGGGTAGTGATTATGATGATCATGGATTGAATGTGGGTATTCTAAATCCACTTCCAAAATGAATCCAATGTCATCATCTTCAGCTACATCCATGAAGTCGATAGATTCTGGCTCGCTCACCCACATAAATCCTCTTTGTGGCATGCTTTGTGACATGGCCCAGTCATACAAGTTGTTTGCGTCGAGGTACATCAAGTAGTTGCTTGGCAACTCAGAATTGTAATCTGCTACGTAGGGATTATTTGCTTTCGCATACTAGTGCGTGATCACAGATATTCCTCCATGTATCCATTGCTCAACCATTTGGTACATGTCAATGTCATTGATCAATTCCAACTTCACCTTTGCATCCCACGACAGTCCTGGTGCTGTATAGTAGTGAGCAGGATCCAATTCATACGTGTTGAGGCACACTTGACGAAACTTTTCAAACACGTCAGCTAGTAATAGCACATCTAATTTCAGGTACAGGTCGCTGTATTCACCAAATTTGGTACAGTTAAATGTATCACACACCTTCTGCGCATGCACATAATCCTCATCGCTAATGTCCCCTTCGCTAAGCTGACTATAAAACTTGTCCTTTGATGGTAGCTGTGTTTCAGCAAACTTGGATGGTTCGTCCACGTAATCGTAGGGGTACACTCCCTTTCTCAGCAACAAATCTTGTTGGTCACTATCGTGAATGTGAGAGGTCATGCTGTAGAAGTTATCTTTCCCTTCTGCTGCAAGGTTGGATACCAACTTCTGTAGAGAGGTACTCATGAACTGAAAGCTGTCTGTAAATTTCAGATTGCTCATGGTGAATGCAATATATTTCTCAATGGTGTTGGGAATGACTGTAATCGTTTCACCTTTGAATTTTCCAATTTCCATCATGATCAGGTGACTGTCATAGCCTCGCAAATTGTAGAAAAAAACGGGAATGATAAAAGAATCTTTATCCCCTTGATTATCCTTTCTAAGTCGGAATTGTAAGTTGCATTCACTATGTGCAGCTCCACGATATTTGCCATTGATGTTGTCATGATCTCTCACACGATCTGCTCCTAGAGGTTCATGACAAATGTAGCAATCAACAGCGTTCTTGAAATTCTCTTTGTCTTCACGAGTCATCACCATTTCCTTTGGCAGCTCTAAACCACGTACAATACGATCACTTTCATTCACCATATGGTCTAAAAATACTTTCACAGCATTGTCTCTTCGATACACGACTGGTGCACGTGTGTTGTACTGGCTCACAACCACATAGGCAAAGCTGTTTGGACGATGATGTTGATACTTGTCTCCTTCTTCATGCTTTTGCGTGAAACACTCAAAGTCAGCATAAATCGCAAACGGTGTTCGCTGTTGTTTCGCTACATTCTTGAACTTGGGAAATGATAAACGTTGTGCTCCATTCTTGTCACACACTTTACGATGTTTATCTAAAAGATCTTGTCGTACAAATCCGTGAAGACTTATGCTTTGATCGATAAGACATAAGTCTGCTAAAATTGATGAGGCAGTAATGCCTTGTCTTGTCATTGCTAATCAGAAGTAAGTTGATTTCTCTCACACTGGCGTTTCGACTAAGTTGTATTGGAACAACTACATCTTGTTCATATCCAAACACGTTGATGGCTACATCATTCTCCTTTTCAAACTTTGTAATGTCAGTAATTGGTGTCGGAAATGTCATACCCTCTACCTTTAATTCCTTCTCAAATGGTTTGTAATGATTCACGCGATTTGGGTTGCCGTCAAGAGGGTGAAGGTAAGCTAATACTGACCATAAGAAACACTTGTTATCATCATTCTTAATGTTTATCACACCCCTTGTTTTCTTCACTTTCTTCGGTAGTGGAATAAAACTTCTCGCTTCTAGAGGCATCAACGTAGCTGTGTGTACTTCAATGTACAGTATGTTATCCAATACCCAGCCAGAGCCTTGTCGCTCATGTTCGCCAAACTTGGTAAATAATTCTTTATAGGCTTCTGGCAGGTCCTGCTCAATATCTGCTGGATTGTATGCTGCATATGTTGGACTGCTGACAAAGGCATTATCCACTAGTTCTATCATAACACCTTCAGCATTTGCTGACAGTTTTTTGAAACGTGCATGCACGACAATGTACCATTTCATTCCATGGTTTAAGGTCTCCAACAAATGTGTCTTGATACGGTTCTCTTGCTGTCGCATTTCAAGCAGTAAATTTGATCCATCCTCAGATTCAAACCGTTTTACCTGTGCGTTTACACCAAGACTAACCCTTCTACCTCTCCCTACTTGTCCTGCCTTTTGTTTCTGTGAAACATGTTCTTCATGAGGCACATTTTCCATCTCAGCTGGTATGCATGCATGTGCCTCATAAGTATCCATAGATGGAAATTTTACATTGCATTCCATACACTGAACTTGATCGTATGGCCAAATGTCATCTTCTTCCATCTTTTGTCTCTTTGCTCCTTTCATCTTAGCTTTACTGCATGTATGTGTCTCGTAACTATCCATAGATGGAAATTTCACATTGCATTCCATACACTGAACTTGACCGTACGGCCAAATGTCATCTTCTTCCATCTTAGCTTTACTGCATGTATGTGTCTCATAAGTATCCATAGATGGAAATTTCACATTGCATTCCATACACTGAACTTGACCGTACGGCCAACTGTCATCTTCTTCCATCTGAGCTTTACTGCATGTATGTGTCTCATAAGTATCCATAGATGGAAATTTCACATTGCATTCCATATACTGAACTTGACCGTACTGCCAAATGTCATCTTCTTCCATCTTAGCTTTACTGCATGTATGTGTCTCATAAGTATCCATAGATGGAAATTTCACATTGCATTCCATACACTGAACTTGACCGTACGGCCAAATGTCATCTTCTTCCATCTTAGCTTTACTGCATGTATGTCTCTCATAAGTATCCATAGATGGAAATTTCACATTGCATTCCATATACTGAACTTGACCGTACTGCCAAATGTCATCTTCTTCCATCTTAGCTTTACTGCATGTATGTGTCTCATAAGTATCCATAGATGGAAATTTCACATTGCATTCCATACACTGAACTTGACCGTATGGCCAAATGTCATCTTCTTCTATCTTTTGTCTCTTTGCTCCTTTCATCTTAGCTTTACTGCATGTATGTGTCTCATAAGTATCCATAGATGGAAATTTCACATTGCATTTTATACGCTGAACTTGACCGTACGACCAAATGTCATCTTCTTCCATCTTTTGTCTCTTTGCTCCGTTTGCATGCTCTTCACGTTTCATCTTAGCTGGTTGTTGTTACGTCAACTGCTGAAACTAAAATGCTGAAATGTAATCTCAAACATCCCCTTTTATACATAGACAGAATTTGTCTCTATTTTCATTTCATAACAGAGGATGGCCCTTAGAAAAGCCGAAAGATGTTAGTAATTTGACGCTTCACCAGCAAGTCGGATTGCCACAGTCACACTGGTATCTGTAAAACTGTTCCATGGAGAACGGCCGTCTCGAGCACTTGAACGGATGAAAGTTATAATAGCCAAAGTTTTTCAGCGTCGCTCCACACCACCAGCAGTCCGTGCATGGCTCCGGTCCTGGCAATCTTGCAGTAAACTTGTACCAGAGCAGTCCACCGCAGGTTTTGCAGCAGTAATGCCTTGGTGCGTTGTGCTTCACTGGGCAATAGTGCGGTTGACCTGGGTACTCCAACCATACCCAACACTTATAACATTCTGTCGTTAACTTCACTTCCCTTCCGTTCCGCATCACTGTGATTGTACGGCTTGACATCTTGCTGCTTGTTTTGAGAAATGTGGCGTTCAACCCTCATTTATATACTACTACATACTAGCAGCCATCCTCGCATTATAGCTTGGCCGGGGGGGGGGGGCTGAAGAGCGACTGGCCGGGGGGGGGGGGGTCCGCACCTACAGCAGATATAGCATATATGCTGGCCGGGGGGGGTCCTTAGTGAGGACCCGGGGGGTCCTATATAATAGCAGCATCGCACTCTATGCAGTCAGTCTGCTTTTGATCATTGAAGAAGCAACAGCGAAAAAACAAAAAATGCAACACAAGGCTGAATTTTTCTCTGAGGAACGCCGGAAGCGATACTTTCTGACCAACAAGGATGTTGATCTTTGGGAGGAGATATACATCTATTATCAGGCGTTCCTCTACAAGAAGTGGAGGGATTTTCTGAGGACCAAGCCAGAACAGGAATACAACCGGTTTGGCAGGAAGGCGGAGGAAGGAGACAAGCGACGGAGGGAGATGTCGCCCGACAGGAGCCAGGACCCGCCGCCCTGCCAGGAAGAAAGGCCAGCCAGACCGACTCCTGCCAAGACCACATCAGCAACCACGACGGCGGCGACCCCTGTCAAAGCGACTCCTGCTGCAGCCACGGCGTCGACGCTGACGACTCCGCCGATAGCGAGTCCAAGGGCAGCTGATGTCACTTTCCAGAAGGTTCCGGCGGAAGAATTTGTAGTGAAACGGCGATGTCTTCTCAGCGCCACCGTTACGAGGCCGGAGACAGTGACACCAGCTCCTGAGGACGAGATAGCAGCCGCTGTCGCCAGTATAACGGACATCTCACAGGTGGACTTCAGCCTCATGCAGTCGCCCTCCGATTATGACCGCTCCGTGGAACTGGTTGGAGGATGGCTCTACCAAAAAGTCATCACTCCAGGATATCGTGCAGTTTTTGGATACGGCTGGTAATGTACAGTTTTGTGACTTCTGTCATTTTGGAATACCGGCAGGAGCCTCTCTTCGAGTGCACGAGCAGGAATGCCCAGAGGCGTTAAAGGCGCAGTATCATTATTGTAACGTCTTGGGCAGAGGTTTCAGGTCACACAGGGCCGCGGTAGCAGCGCACAGGAGGAGGGCTCGCTGTAGGGAGGATGACGGCAGCGGCAGAGGCGGAGACGGCGACGGCGCTAAGGGAAAAAGTAGGGGAAGCGGCGACTGGGGAAGCGACGGGAAGTGAAGCGGCGGCAGGGGAAGTGACGGCTGGCGGAGCTGAAGAAGGCAGAAAATCCCTCCACGGCTGCTTTTTAGCGGCCACCCATTATTACGAAAAAAGCGCTAATCATGTCATTGTGTTAGTATGTATGTGTATGCATGAGAGTGTGGGAAATGCTAAAAAAAAATAAAAAAGAGGACTATAAATCATTGATTTATGCCTCAATCTGTCCGTCTGCCCGTCTAAAAAAGTAAAAAGAGTTGTCGTCTGGGTTAAAAATACTCTGACTTGAGAAATCGAACGCTAAATCTGTCCGTCTGCCCGTCTGAGAAAGCAAAACAAATTGCTGTCTGGGTTAAAAAATACCCAGGCTTGAGAAATCGAACGCTAAATCTGTCCATCTGCTGTGTTATGTGTCGAGAGAGAGTTAGAAAAAAAAGTTAAAAATTACCCTGGCTTGAGAAATGAAACGCTAAATCTGTCCGTCTGACTGCCTACTGTGTTATGTGTGGAGAGAGAGTTAGAAAATAAGTTTGGGTTAAAAAATACCCAGGCTTGAGAAATAAAACGCTAAATCTGTCCGTCTGACCGTCTGAGAAAGCAAAACAAATTGCTGCCTGGGTTAAAAATACTCAGGCTTATGAAATAGAACGCTAAATCTGTCCGTCTGACCGTCTGCTGTGTTATGTGTGTGGAGAGAGAGTTAAAAAAATAAAAAAAATGATTGTCCGTCTGTCTGTCTGCCGTAGGTGTTATGTTTGTGGAGAGAGAGAGATAAAAAAATAAGCCACTGTCTGAGTTAAAAATACTCAGGCTCATGAAATAAAACGCTGAATCGGTTGTGGCTATATATATGTCTGTAGAGAGAGAGAGAGAGTTAAAAAAATAAGCCACTGTCTGCGTTAACGAAAATACCCAGGCTTGAGAAATAAAACGCTGAATCGGTTGTGGCTATATATATATATGTGAAGAGAGAGAGTTAAAAAAAATAAGCTACTCTCTGGGTTAAAAAATACCCAGGCTTGAGAAATAAAACGCTGAATCGGTTGTGGCTATATATATGTGTGAAGAGAGAGAGAGAGTTAAAAAAATAAGCCACTGTCTGGGTTAACGAAAATACCCAGGCTTGAGAAATAAAACGCTGAATCGGTTGTGGCTATATATATGTGTGAAGAGAGAGAGAGTTAAAAAAATAAGCCACTGTCTGGGTTAAAAAATACCCAGGCTTGAGAAATAAAACGCTGAATCGGTTGTGGCTATATATATGTGTGAAGAGAGAGAGAGTTAAAAAAAATAAGCTACTGTATGGGTTAAAAAATACCCAGGCTCGAGAAATAAAACGCTGAATCGGTTGTGGCTATTAAATAAATAAATAAAAAAAAGACAGCCCTTTTATCCGGTTGCCCTTTTATCCGGATGCCCTTTTATCCGGCTGCCCTTTTATCCGGTTGCCGTAGATGTTATGTGTGTTTGGAGAGTGAGAAAGCCCAGAAAAAAGAGTTGTTGTTGCCTGTATATACTGCAATGAGAGAGAGCTCTGGGTTAAAAATGGATTCCTTAAGGAAACATTGCTCACTTTTAATTGCTGCTACGGCAATCCATTAGTGAAGGTGTGTGTGGAGAACAAGAAAGCTGGCTTGATAAAGGGAAAACGCTAAATGAGCCGCCGTGTGTGTGTTTGTGTGTGTGTGCGTGTGTCTGCGTGTGTGTGTGTGTGTGCGTGTGTGTGTGTGTGTGTGTGTGTGTGTGTGTGTGTGTGTGTGTGTGTGTGTGTGTGTGTGTGTGTGTGGAGAGAGAGATTTAAAAAATGATTGTTTGCCCCCGTCTGCCGTTCTTTGTTATATGTACATAGAGAGAGTGAAAGTGAAAGGAAAAAGACAGAACGTTCGGTCATTTAGTTGCTTGTGGAGAGAGATAGAGCTCTGGGTTAAAAATAACTTCCTTAAGGCGGCGTTGCTCACGTTTAATTGCTGCTACGGCAAGCCATTAGAGATGGCATATGTGTGTGAAGAGTGAGAAAGCAACAAAAAAGACTGTCTGTTTGCCCCCTGCTGGCGTGGTGTGATAGAGAGAGAGAGATTTAAAAAATAAAAAAAAGACTGCCCTTTTATCCGAGTACCCTTTTATCCGGGTGCCCTTTTATCCGGCTGCCCTTTTATCCGGTTGCCGTAGGTGTTATGTGTGTTTATAGAGTGAGAAAGCCCAGAAAAACAGTTGTTGTTGTCTGTATATACTGCAATGAGAGAGAGCTCTGGGTTAAAAATGGCGTCTCTTAAAGCAGCGTTGCTCACGTTTAATTGCCGTACGGCAATCCATTAGTGAAGGTGTGTGTGTGTGAAGAATGAGAAAGCCCAGAAAAACAGTTGTTGTTGTCATGGAGAGAGCGTCCCTTAAGGCAGCAATGGCTGCTACGGCAATCCATTAGTGAAGGTGTGTGTGTGTGGAGAACGAGAAAGCAACAAAAAAGACTGTCTGTTTGCCCCCAGCTGCCGTGGTGTGATGGGGAGAGAGTTTAAAAAAAACACAAAAAAGACTGTCCGTTTGTCCGGGTGTCCGTTTGTCCGGGTAGTCCGTTTGTCCGGATGTCCGTTTGTCCGACTGACCCTTTACCAGTCTGCCCTGGTGTGTGTGTGTGGAGCGAGAAAGGTGGAAAAAAGGAGGGAACTGGCCGGGGGGAGCCTGAAGGGAACTGGCCCCGGGGGGCCTGAAGGGAGACTGGCCCCAGGGAGGGGGGCGGCTGAAGGGTCACAGTGTATGCCAGCGCTGTGTCTGGGGGGGGGGGTGCTGAAGGGTCACTGGCTGGGGGAGGGAGACTGAAGGGAACTGGCCCCGGGGGGCCTGAAGGGAGACTGGCCCCGAGGGGCCTGTCACATGCAGGCTTAAGTTGATCTGTGTGACGTCATTGATGGGTCAAAATACACAATTGGGGAGCTGACTGTCCGTTTGTCTGACTGTTCGACTGTCTGGGTGTCCGGGTGTCCGGGTGTCCATATGGCACCTATATGGCACCTATATGGCACTCATATGGCACCTATATGGCACCCATATGGCACCCATATGGCATCCACATGGCACCTATTTTTTTCTTTTTTCATTTTTTTAGGACGTCCATATGATAACCATATGGAAACCATATGATGACCATATTGTAACCATATGACGTCAATATGACGTCAATATGACGTCACTGTTTTAAAAGCCTCATGGGGCTATCAAAACACCTACTGACGTCATTATGACGTCCATATGATAACCATATGGTAACCATATGGTAACCATATAATAACCATATGGTAACCATATGACGTCAATATGACGTCACTGTTTTAAAAGCCCCATGGGGCTATAAAAACATCTTCTGACGTCATTATGACGTCACTTCCTGTTTTGATAGCCCCACTTTCTTCCTACTAACATGTTTCAAAGAAATGAAAGACCGGACAAGTCGGGTGTCACAAATTGCTTTGAATTTGTGGTTAGGGAAAGTATAAACAAACAGAAAAATGATTTTTTAAAAGAAAAAAAATATTATTTATTAACAAACAAATACATAACACTTTACACGGAAAAAAATAGTAATCACGCCACCGATACTTGCGGCATTTAAGACTGCGCTACAACACCGTACATGCCCACTCCACGTGCGTCACCACGCACACGAGAATTGTCCCTTCTCAGCTGAGTGAACAAGTCCCTCACGGTACCCGTTGAAACGTCTCTCGGTCGGAGGTCGTGCCTCTCGTTGGTACGTCACCCAGCCCTTACGGTCCTCATGCGTATCAGCCTCAGCAAAACACTGCACAGATCGGGGCTCCCATTCTCCTTGTCCCAGTCCCCGTCCACTTAACACACGATACAAACACTCATAAGTATTCGACATTCAGAATTCTACTTCAAAGACTATCAATAGAATCCCAAACCCAGCAGTCAAGTTTCTGCTTGTTTCCCATACTTTATCTATTTATTCAAATACAACATAAACTGCACGACTAATAATACATAAAGTCAAAATGAAGTAAAACTAGTCAAAGTTTATCAGCATTAATTTAAACCCCCCCCCCCAAAAAAAAAAAAAAACAAACAAAAAAACTGCTAATTAATTCGCAAAAAGCTGAAGCATTTTAACTCAGTAGTTGCAACTTATATTTATGAAATACTGACCTTGCTTAAGTCGTATTATTCATAAATCCATACATGTGATGCCTTTAGGCTGATAACTAACTTAACATAACGTCTTACTTCGGCATGGTTTACTTTCAAACTGACCCGAAGACGTGGCAAAAGTCACCTTACGTATTCAACACGACGATACTAAGGATTATAAATACTGACTTGACACCTTGTAGTCAATATTGATTTTACTCGATCAATTAAATAGATGACCTGTACAAAACAACCTCATGTAAAGCAAACTATAAAAACTGCACGAGCGCCTAAGCTTTAAAAAAATAGAAGAGAATCCATCACTTTGTGACAACTACCTCACGACAAGATTTTACTTCAGTGAAATCTAACTTTTACTTTCAAACACAATAGAAGTTACTGTCGGCTTAAGTAGTCACTTCCAATATTATCCTGCCCTTTAATCTCTTCATACGTTATTGAATACGGTTGCAATAGCAACGACCACCTCATAACACGATCATTTTTGTACGACGCCGTGTTCAAATACACTAATGCTTTGTGGTCACACTGCAAGACAAACTTTTTTCCAAACAGATATGCTTTAAATTTGGTCACAGCCCAACAAATTGCCAAGCACTCACGTTCGATTGTGGAAAGTCTTTGCTCACGAGGCAGTAATTTGCGACTCGCATAAGCAACCGGAAACAACGTTCCATTGTGTTCTTGCAACAAGATACCACCCAACCCCGTCGAACTAGCGTCAGTTCTCAGAACAAAGAGTTTGTCAACTTCGGGTAATTTCAAAATGGGTTGCTTGATTAGCATTTGTTTCAACTGTTCGAATGCAGCTTTTGAACGATCTGTCCACTCTAAATAGTTTGGAGACTTAGCTTTTGTCATGTCTGTTAGCGGACAGGCTACAGTCGCGTAATTGGGACATAACGGCCTATAATAGCTAGTTAACCCCAAAAATGACCTAGTTGAGTTTTGGTTTTTGGAAGTGGGGCGTCTTGGATTTTGTTCACCTTGTCTGCTGAGTTGTGATGAGGCCATTGCCTATTTTATGTCCTACGAAGTGTAAACTTTCGTAACCGAAAAAGCATTTTGAAGGCTTTAGCGTAAGTTTTGCGTCACGAATCCTTTGAAACACGTTTCTCAGAACCTCTAGTTGGTGGTTCCACTCAACTGGGTAAGTCAAAACGTCATCGACAAAACTATCGACGTTGCTAAGAGCATGTAACAGTTTTTTCATCATTTTGTTGTAGTCTCCTCCTGCATTGACCCATCCAAATGGCATTATGCAAAATTGCATAAGGCCGAGTGGACTAGAGAACGCTAATTTCTCTCTGTCGCACTCTCGCACAGGGATCTGATAGTACCCTTTACAGAAGTCCACGCTTGAAAAAATATCGTTGATTAGACAACATGGCGAATATGGCTTCCGAAGACGGCATCGGTTCTGCATTGAACTTGGTGATTTTATTTAGCTGTCTAAAGTCGACACACCACCTGTAAGACTTATCCTTTTTCCTGACGATGAACAATGGTGCCCCATAAGGTGACGTAATAGGCTCGATAATTCCTAATTTCCGCATTTTGTTCAGTTCTTTTTTTGTTTCTTCTATCAGAGCGAAAGGAATGGGATAGAGTTTAGCTCGTACCGGCTCGTCTGAGGTTAGTTCAATTTTGCATTCCCAAATGTTTGTTCGACCAGGCTTGGACGAAAAAACATCTTGATATTCTCCAATTAGTTCACAGAGGGCAGCTTTCTCTTCGGGCGTTCGATCTTCGCAGATGTTAACATCCCTATATGTCTCTGCTGACTTGACGCTTTCCCACATCTCTTGTTCATCTAGTGGGTTTTCGTCTGAATTTTCAGGTCAGTCTTCGACTATTGCTGCTGACGTACAGCCAACCTCAACTATATTGGTAGTGAATGCGCACTGAGATTGCTCAAGCTGTTGGTTGGCGTCTCTTTCAAAATGCCTTTTTAGCCTGTTGATATGAAAGATTTTCCGTTTCCCATCAATGCTGATTTCGTAGTCATTTACTGCGACTTTACCTGTTACCGGGTAAGGTCCTTGCCATTGAAGTAAAAAATTTGACTAGTTGACCTTTGTCGCCAACGTTCAGTGATCTGGGCTTCGCTTTCTTGTCGAAGTGTTGCTTATAATGTGCCTGTGATTTTATGAGTTCGTCAGCTGCAATTTTGCAAGTTTCCTCCAGTCTATTGCGCAGGTTTAGTACATATTCGTACGTTGATTTGACTTCGGATTCACAACGGTCGTTTGTCCACAGTTAACGAAGTATTGACATTGGCCCTCTGATCGTTCGACCATACAGAAGCTCGAATGGATAGAACTTAGTGCTGGCCTGTGGAACTTCTCGCAAAGCAAAAAGTAATGGCTCGAGGTAGCGATCCCAAGTTTTTGGCTTTTCGGCACACATTTTCCGTTTGTTTCAAGGAACCATTGAGTTTCTCTACTAAACCGTTCCCCATACTGTGGTAGGGCGTTATGAATGACTGCTTGATAGACAAAAGTCTGGCGACTTCTTTCATCATGTCTAAGGAAAAATTGCTGGCGTTGTCGGATAGAATTTCTTCGGGATTACCAACTCGCGAGAAAATGTGTAACAATGCTTCAGCAACAGAAGTTGAAGTGATATCTTTCAAGGCTACGGCTTCTGGGTATCTAGTAGCATAATCTATGCAGGTAAGAATATACCGTTTTCCGGATTCGCTCATTGGAGTAATCGGACCCATAATGTCGATGGCTACTTTCTTGAACGGAATGTCAATCGTCGGGGGATGTTCCAAAGGAGCTTTAGGAATCTTTCCCTTTGGTATGGTTCTTTAGCACGCATCACATGAATGACAATAGCGCACAATGTCTGCTTGGACACCTGGCCAGAAGAATTGGTTGATTACTCTGTTTTTTGTTTTATCGATCCCGAGATGACCGGATATAACAGCGTCATGAGCAACTTTTAACACCTGCACTCTGTATTTCTTTGGTACCATGAGCTGCGTCACTGTCCCAGTAGTACTTTGGCTTTGATTAAAAGATCGATATAGAAGGTTGTTCTTCATGTGGTAGTAGTACTCAGAACTTTTCTTTCCTTTCATTATTTTCAAGACTTTGCGAGCTCGAAAGCTTTTGCAAGGGTTTTGTCGTTTGACTGTTCCTGTTCTTGAGCAGGCGTGACAGATATGTCGATTTGCTCTAAAACAGTCAGCGGTTTTGGCTTGCGTTTCTCTTTTTCAATGATGCCTCTAGTTTGTACAGCTGAACTCTCATTCACTTGTTGGGAAGGCGTATTTGGAAGTTTCGGTTTACCAAACACAATATCACAAACAATATTTTCTAGGCATAACACCTCGGTAGTACCTGTATACCATGGACAGGTAAGATGAACAGCTGCAACAGGTGCTTCGAACAAAACACAATTGACGGTCCTATACTTCCTTGTTTCTCCAGTAAGCTGGTGTGGATGTATCCAGGAACTGCGAGTAAACACTGTAGAGCTACCTGTATCAAACATAACACGCACCTTAATGTCATTAATAGTCCCTTCTCCGACGTCAAAATCAGACAGCTCATCCACTGCACCAGATATTTCTCGTTTCTCTGCGTCAATAACTACCGCAGGTTCGACCTCTCTATCGTCACTTGCTTCACATTCAGGCTTAGGTAAGTATGTTACATCAACTGCTCTACTACCTTTTCTGGTTTCTTCTCTTGGCATTTTAAAGCAATATGTCCCACTTTGTGACATCTGTAACACCGGACATCGGCAAACGATTTTGTATTTGAAGGTTTACTAACCTGTGCATTGTCACCTTCCAGATGTTTGTTGGCATTTTTGGCTTTTGACGTCCTTTGTCAAAATGCACCCTTTCGAAAAGGTCTCCCAATTCAGTAACTTTGATAAGCGAAAGAGAATCCTTCTCGCAAACAAACGTAGACAAATTGCGAGGGGCCATGTGAAGGCACTGTTCCCAAACAATAAGATCGCGTAAATCGTCGTAAGTCCGTCTCTCTGAAAGTTCGACCCAACGGTCAAAGTAGTTCTCCATTCGGCAAACATATTGTGAAAATATTTCACCTTTCTCCTGTCGCTAAGAAAAGAATTTGCTTTTAAATCCTTCCTCATGAAGAGAATAACGTCTCAGCAAAGCGTTCTTTAAAGCGGTGTAATCGTCGGCATGAACTGCGGGAATTCTGGAGTAAACTTCTAGGGCCTTACCCTCTAACAATGCTCCAAGAGATATTGCCCATCGGTTTTGTTCCCAGCCACGATTAACAGCGTAACGTTCAAATCTTTGCAAGTAAGCGTCCATATCGTCTACCTTATCATTAAATTTAGTTAATTTTGGCAACAATGGTTTGCTTTTGTCAACAGCCGTGTTCATCACAGCGTCGCTGTTATTCGCTTGCATTTTAGCTAATTCAATCTCAGCCAATTTCATTTCACGCTCATGATCACGTTTCCGTTGACGTTCGTCGCGTTCACTTACGTCGCGTTCACGTTGCAACTCTAGTGCACGTTGACGTTCGTTTTCTACAAATATTTGAAGTTTTTCATCAGAGTACCCTATCTCTTTCCCAATATCTATGAACTTTTTCATTTGTTATGTCTCTGACATTTTGTACGGACATTAACCTACGTGAGACTCATATAAGAGAAAACACGCGGGAAGTGATGCTAAAGAATGTTCAGTAAACAAACCGTGTACTAAATCGATGCACACTTCTACTAAATTCACTGAAAACGTCACTTTATGACTCTTCAAAACGATACACACTTCCACCAAACATTTATTAAAATTGCCACTTAATATTTCTATTAACTGATACTCACTTCTACCTGCCACCTAAATATAACACCGTTACTTTTAAAATAAAACCGGTAGCTACTTCTACTGGATACAAATAAAAAAAATACCTCTCAACTGTGCCACACCATTTTCAACAACAGGTGCGTTGTGCTTCTGTACACATGAGCTTTGAATTCATACTCGTTAAGCAAGTGGAAGTTTCATTTTTAAAATAAATAATCTTCTTTTCTTTAACTGAAAATCAATGCTTTACTAACCCTCCATACAATTTTTTTATATCACGCCGGGGTCACCAATGTCACAAATTGCTTTGAATTTGTGGTTAAGGGAAGTATAAACAAACCAAAAAATGATTTTTTAAGAAAAACAATATTATTTATTAACAAACAAATACATAACACTTTACACGGAAAAAATAATAGTAATCACGCCACCGATACTTGCGGCCTTCAAGACTGCGCTACAACACCGTACATGCCCACTCCACGTGCGTCACCACGCACACGAGAATTGTCCCTTCTCAGCTGAGTGAACAAGTCCCTCACGGTACCCGTTGAAACGTCTCTCGGTCGGAGGTCGTGCCTCTCGTTGGTACGTCACCCAGCCCTTACGGTCCTCATGCGTATCACACTCATCAAAACAGTGCACACGTCGGGGCTCCCATTCTCCTTGTCCCAGTCCCCGTCCACTTAACACACGATACAAACACTCATAAGTATTCGACCTTCAGAATTCTACTTCAAAGACTATCAATAGAATCCCAAACCCAGCGGTCAAGTTTCTGCTTGTTTCCCATACTTTATCTGTTTATTCAAATACAACATAAACTGCACGACTAATTATACATAAAGTCAAAATGAAGTAAAACTAGTCAAAGCTTATCAGCATTAATTTAACCCCCCCCCCCCCCCCAAAAAAAAAAACAAAACAAAAAACTGCTAATTAATTCGCAAAAAACTGAAGCATTTTAACTAAGTAGTTGCAACTTATATTTATGAAATTCTGACCTTGCTTAAGTTGTATTATTCATAAATCCATACATGTGATGCCTTTAGGCTGATAACTAACTTAACATAACGTCTTACTTCGGCATGGTTTACTTTCAAACTGACCCGAAGACGTGGCAAAAGTCACCTTACGTATTCAGCACGAGGGTACTAAGGATTATAAATACTGACTTTACACCTTGTAGTCAATATTGATTTTACTCGGTCAATTAAATAGATGACCTGTACAAAACGACCTCATGGAAAGCCAACTATAAAAACTGTACGAGCGCCTAACCTTTAAAAAATATATAGAAGAGAATCCATCACTTTGTGACATAGGGAGAGGTAGAAGGATTAGTATTGGTGAAAACGCGCAGGAAAGACGATTTGAGTCTGAGGATGGATCGAATTTACTGCTTGAAATGCGACAGCAAGAGAACCGTATCAAGGAACATTTGTTGGAGACCTTAAACCATGGAATGAAATGGTACATTGTCGTGCATGCGAGCTTCAAGAAACTGACGCCGAATGCTGAAGGTGTTATAGTAGAGCAAGTGGATAATGCCTTTATCAGCCGTACAACATTTACAGCATACAATCCAGCGGATATTGAGCAGGACTTGCCGGAAGCCTATAAAGAATTGTTTACTAAGTTTGATGAACATGAGCGACAAGGCTCTGGCTGAGTATTGGATAACATACTGTGCATTGAAGTACATACAGCTACGTTGGTGCCTCTGGAAGCGAGTAGTTTTATTCCACTGCCGAAGAAAGTGAAGAAAACAGAGGGTGTGATAAACATTAAGAATGATGACAACAAGTGTTTCTTATGGTCAGTATTGGCTTACCTTCACCCTTCAACAAACAACCCAAATCGCGTGAATGATAACAAGCCATTTGAGAAGGAATTAAAGGTAGAGGGTATGAAGTTTGAAAAGGAGAATGCTGTATCCATCAATGTGTTTGGATATGAACAAGATGTAGTTGTTCCAATACAACTTAGTCGAAACGTCAGTGCGAGAGAAATCAACTTACTTCTGATTAGCGATGACAAGAAAAGGCATTACTGTCTCATCAAGAATTTCAGCAGACTTATCACTTATCGATCAAAGCATCATGGAACAACTTTTTATTGTTTCAACTGTCTTCACAGGTTTGTGCCACAAGAGCTTTTAGATAAACATCGTGAAGTGTGTGGCAAGCATGGAGAACAACGTTTATCATTTTCTAAGGAGCCCTTCATCAAGTTCAAGAATGTAGCAAAACACGTAGTGAGCGCCTTTTGTGATTTATGCTGACTTTGAATGTTTCACGCAAAAGCATGAAGAAGGAGACAAGTATCAACATCATCGTCCAAACAGCTTCGCCTATGTATTTGTTAGTCAGTATGACACAAGTGCACCAGTCGTATATCGAGGAGACAACGCCGTAAAGGTCTTTTTAGACCATATGGTGAATGAACGTGATCGTATTGTGCGTGGTTTAGAGCGACCAAAGGAAATTGTGATGACTCGCGAAGACAAAGACAATTTCAAGAACGCTGTAGATTGCTACATTTGTCATGAGCCTCTAAGAGCAGATCGTGTGAGAGATCATGACGACATCAATGGCAAATATCGTGGAGCTGCGCATAGTGAATGCAACATGCAATTCCGTCTTAGAAAGGATCGGCAGGGGGATAAAGATTCTTTTATCATTCCTTGTTTTTCCACAATTTACGAGGCTATGACAGAAGGGAAGAAGGGAAAGATAACTTCTACAACATGACCTCTCACATTCACGATAGTGACCAACAAGATTTGCTCCTAAGAAAAGGGAGTGTACGCCTACGATTACGTTTGTTGAAACACAGCTACCATCAAAGGACAAGTTTTATAATCAGCTTAGCGAACAGGACAATAGCGATGAGGATTATGCGCATGCGCAGAAGGTGTGGAATACATTCAACTGCACCACATTTAGCGAATACCACGACCTGTACCTGAAATCAGATGTGCTACTGCTAGCTGACGTGCTTAAAAATTTTCTTCAAGTATGCCTCAACACGTATGAATTGGATCCTGCTCAATACTATACAGCACCACCGCTGTCGTGGGATGCTATGTTAAAAGCGACAAAAGTGAAGTTGGAATTGATCAATGACATTGATATGTACCAAATGGTTGAGCAAGGGATACATGGATGAATATCTGTGATCAGGCACAAATATGCGAAAGCAAATAATCCCTACGTAGCATATTACAATTCTGAGTTGCCAAGCAACTACTTGATGTACCTCTACGCAAACAACTTGTATGACTGGACCATGTCACAAAGCATGCCACGAAGAGGATTTATGTGGGTGAGCGAGCCAGAATCTATCGACTTCATGGATGTAGCTCAAGATGACGACATTGGATTAATTTTGGAAGGGGATTTAGAATGCCCAAATTCAATCAATGATCGTCATATTCACTGCCCAGTGGCTCCAGAACGGAAATGTATCAAAGTTGTGGGAGTACAGTCAGAAGCTGCGGAAAGATCTGAACATGAAAGACAAACCCAGTGAAAAGCTCATTCCTAACTTGTCTGACAAGAAGAAATATGTACTTCATTACAGGAATTTACAACAGTATGTCTCACTGGGGTTGAAAGTCACCAAAGTACATCGTTCTATCATGTTTGAACAGAGCAAATGGTTAGCAAAATACATTACCTTGAACACAGAAAAGAGAAAATTAGCCAAGAACCCATTTGAGAAAGACTTCCTCAAACTGATGAACAACTCAGTGTTTGGCAAGAACATGGAAAATGTGAGAAAGCGAATCAATGTTGAACTTGTTCAAGAAACGGTTCAAGAAACTTGTGGCTAAACCTTCTTTCCACAAATTCAAAATTTTCAATGAAGATTTGACCGCTGTACATTTGCGCAAAGTGGATTTGCTCCACGATAAACTCGTTCAAGTTGGCTTCACCATTCTCAACCTCAGCAAAGTGCTTATGTTCAACTTTCATTACAACTACATCATGGTAAAGTATTCCAATGCCAAGTTGTTCTTCAGCGACACCGACAGTCTATGTTACGACATAGAAACGGAAGATATCTACAAGGATATGCAGCAAGATGCTGACCTGTTCGACACAAGTGACTATCCGCCAGATCACTTCTTTCATTCCAACGTGAACAAAAAAGTGCTTGGGAAAATGAAGGATGAGACACCAGGCATCCCCATTGAAGAGTTTGTTGGACTCAGACAGAAAATGTACAGTTTATTGTGTGCTGGGAAAGAAAAACATACAGCTAAAGGCATCACTCGAGCTTGTCAAAGGCGATTCAACATGTACAGTCTAGAGACAGCTTGTTCAAGAAAACTCAAACGATGGCTACAGGACACATTATTCGAACTCGAGCTTTTCTCAGCGAAAATGAGGAAAGTAGCCCTCTCCCCGTATGACGACAAGCGATATGTGTTGAATGATGGCTATTCCACCTTAGCACATGGACATTACAAGGCTGTGGTATAAAAAGGAGAGATAATCCAACGTAAGAGTTATTTGAGGTGTGAACATTGAAGCGATAACATGGAACTTGAAAGTCGTAAGAGATCTGCAACTGATATGGATACTCTTGCAGATACAGTTAAAGACTTAAAAGTGAAAAATCCTACCACTACCATCAAGAAATTGAAAGTGGAGACGGCACGAACACCACAGTCGTGGGATGGAATGCTTTCTCTAGGAAATGGAAAGTACATAAAAATTATGAAACAAAGTAATGAAGGAGTGGTAAACATTCGCAAATACCTCAGAGATGAGGGGACTGGAAGAAACCGTCCTACGAAAAAGGACAATACCTGAATGGAATATGCTGAAGAAGCGGGTGAAAGAAGTGGATATAAGGCTTCGAAGACAAGAAGACGACGCATAACAAGGTATTATCATCATGAATGCACTGGTGTTTAACGGTGGTGCTTACCTTGCTGTAAATGATAGGAATGAAGTGATAATAAGTTCTCGGATAATGAGTTCTGCTTATCGGTTTAAACCTGAGGTGTGGAAAGACTTTAAAAACATGCCGCTTGAACCTGGGTTTAAACGTAGACTTGAAAATAAAGTTGAAGTGTTAGTGGTTGAACATGATTCTGACATACGTGTTACATTCTGGAGAAATCTTTTACAGGATTATCCAGAGAATTATGATGGAGTTGTGCCAGATACTTCATATTCAGATTTGATTAACTTTGATATGAAGAATTGGCGCGCAGTCTTACGATTCCTAGAAGCTGCTCACTCTTCACCATCTTGCGAGCATAAAAACGTCTTTGCAGACAAGGAGACAGCTCATTGTTGATATGACTGTTGAACGAGATGGAAGATTATTTGTTGGATTATGAACCCATTACAAATGGATTCTCATGTCTGAGAAATTTGTGTGATGACATTGTGCTAAGACATTTTGGAAAGTATATCATTCTATCGCCTGACGAACAATCCGTGTTGAAAGACCATCTAGAGAAGTTGAGGATACCCAGCTTTCTCCTAATACTCTCAGAGGATTTAGAAGTGCGTGTGACTGAGAACTGTCTAGACGTGTTTGTACGATTTCGCCAATATGACGAGCTTACAGAACGCTACGACTACATCACCCTCAACACAGTGGAATGGTATGCTCTGTTACAAGCATTTGATTGGAAAGAACCTGACGCTTGAATTCAGAGAGGAAGGAGTGCAACTCCTGCGGGGCACCGAGTCCATTGAGCTGACACATCCCAGATGTGTTATGGTGGTGGACATGGACATGAATGATCATGGATATGAACTGAAACAGTCTGAACACGAAGATGTTAAAATAATAAAGTTTAGTAATGGACAGTGTTATGCTGGTTTTCATAGCATTTACAAACGTGGGTGTAATGCCTATGATACATATATTAATTTAGATTGCTATGAATGGCAATTGTTTATCGATGTATTGAATGTATTTGTGAAATAAAAGTTGAATGTAAAATAGATTTGTTGAAATGCAAAATAATTGCAAAAATGTAAATAACGTATAACACAATAAAAAAATGTATAAAACTGTCTTGTTTATTTACAATATTTATAATAAAATTAACAATTACCAACAGCTTAAATAATACAACATAACTAATACAACATCAAGAAAATAATGGTTTATAATGTCTTTATACAAAATCCTTTACAACAAAATCACAATCATGATTTCAAAAGGACTATGTCCTCGAGCTCTTTGAATTATATATTATACACAATAAAATCCACATGTAGATGATATTGGTGTTTGTAATGGAACTGAATTATAAATGAAATTAAACTTTAAAAACTTATTCAAACGACTGTCTATAGGTAAAAGTCAATAAGAGTCAAAATATTCTGCAGGGTCTTCGTCATAATATACTGCCACCCAATGCTCTCCTGGTTCATCATGATCGTCTGTGTTGTTGACATAGGCACCGCGTTGTAAAGATAGTAACTGGTCCATGGAAAACCCGTCTTGAAACAAGTCTTTTGTCGCAACATCGTGGGACAGTATGGCTTCTATCTGCTTCGTATTCATTACTGGTAGTCGAATTGAATGCACTTATTTAACAATGTTATCAAATTCAGCATACACTATAACATTGCCTGTATTTTGCAAGGCACCAGCAAAATTCATTTCCAGTCTCAAATTCCCATGTTTGATAAGGGCATAATGATCATCACCATCATAATCAGGGTTTAAGTCAAAAGAAAATAAAGCATAACCTCTAGGCCCATCTTCCTATAATGGAAATTTTCTCACCATTCAATCTATCAAAAGATTTGTAAAGAGTTTCAAAAGCATCAAGATATTTGCCTCGATTTATGTCAAGCTTTAGAGGTTTGGATAGGACTGGTTCAGCATCCGTGCAAAGTTGCATATAGTTCAGATAAAAATGATCAAAATTGTATGGATTTCTCAATACTGTTCCAGCAAAGGATTCATTATGAACCAGTCCAATGACAATACGTTTTGGTAATTGGCCTAAAAAGATGACAAACGATGGAAATCCAGCTGGAATAGCTAAAATTGTACATTCTTTTCTAGTAATAATACACTTAGCAGGAGTTTTCATCAACGCATCTGCATGTCCTAACTGAAAACCTGGACTAACCCTAACTTTGCGAATGGTTAAAAACGCCTCTCTCACTCTTACCTTAATGGTATTATTTGTTCCCATTAATACATATTCATCTTTTTTGTCTATGTAAACGCAATTTCATACTAATATCATTGGGAAGATAGCGATCTTGCTCAAACAAATCTACCCTTAAACCACCTGTAAGCGTAAACTCACGGCTTAGACGTGTATACTAATAACGATTATGTAAACCATTATTTTCTGTTTCAGCTAGATCGCCACCCTCAACATATACATGAAAACCTGATACATATCTTTCATGATTAGCTCTTTTCACCGCATTACTATTCATTGACCCAGCAGTATCTTTATAGATGAGACACATAGAGCGCTCAGAATGGAGACTTTTTTCCGAGTCATGAATGAGATGAGATATTATGCTTGTATAACCATGGGTATTGTTACTATGTGATACCAAACGATCATTAGAAATAATTCAATATTGGACCATAACCCATTTAACAAATCGATGATACATGATACATTATCATCTACATCACATGGTGTTCCATCAGCCTTTACAATACAGCATACAATATGACGTTTACTATTCTTTAAATCTAGATATTCTTCTGTACTCACAGGAATGTAGAATTCTATTGGAGCACCCTCCCAAATGGTAGTTAGTGGTTGATAGTCTACATTATAACTTTTTTCTACAGCAGTGTGTGTTGGTGGTATGCAAAACCATTCCAATGGAGAAAGACTACATTCACAAGAGTGATTATGAATTAAAGACATGATTAAAAAATATCTTTCTTATATTTTGTTGATGTGATCCCAATATTGAACCATACCATCTCCATATTGTATTCGCACTCCTTCAAATCCTGGTAATTCCCCACCCACTTGACGAAGAAAATGGTTGCGATATGCAGACGGATCGTGTGTATATGCTTTCACAATGCTTTTAGTCGAAAATGAAGTTTATATATCACTTTCCCAGTTTGAAATGAAACATTGACCTGTGTCATCCTTAATATTCATTTCTATCGTATGTGTTTACAGGGACGTAATGAGGTTCTTCATAAGTTTTCATAATAATAATATCACCATCTTCCCCTTTAATGGGAACAGAACGTAGTAAAGGAACATAATAATCTCCAATTACCTGTGGCTCACAAATACTACAGTACACATAAAGTGTATAAAATCCATGTTTCACATCTGATTGATGTTCAGCAGGACCGGATTCTTTATACCATTTATCTGGCTTAAATCCTAAAATCCTAAAATCGCTAATCCAGTAGAAAAGACAATATCATAATCATTTCTCAATATAAGATAAACTCTTCGACTAATTTTATCATACTTTAACTGAATAGGGTCTGCATTAATAGATTTTTGTAATTCTTCATTTATTGCACTACATATTTCAGGTATGGATCTGTAGTAACCATATGAAATGGTAGCTGCATAAAATATTTCTAACGATGATCGAAAATGAAGAGTTTAGTCTATTCCTGGCCTCATTGTTGTCCATCTGTGTGGGTATTGAATTTCAGCTAAGGCTACTTCATATTTTCCTCTCAATATAATGTTCGAGGTAAACGAATTTGATAAGTGGAAGCCTTATTTATAGGATAATAGTTCATACTAGCATTACTAGGTAAAGTTATATAAAACCTTGTTGACTCCATGATGACTAAATCGTTTATGTGATGTAGATAGACTAGTTGTGTCTATACATTACTTCATGTGTGACACTCGTCATCTGCATTGCTGTTTACATTGTTGTCTAAATTGCTATCTACATGATCTACATTGGTATCTACTACTTCTCCTTGACAAAAAGCACTGACACATCTAATTTTTACAGGAATAGTATTTTTTTCCATTTTCTTTACAACAGCAACACCATAACTCTTTAATCCATGTTAAAAAGTTTCCCATCCTTCTGGAAACAACCTTTGTTGACGTTGTTGTATCTCTTTTGTAATATCTTCACGAATTGTCTTTTTGCCAAAAACAGTTTTTGCAATATTAGCGTCTACAATTTCCTCAATTAACTGCTTCCATCCATGTGGTGGTTCTCGTCGTTCTTTTCTTCTTGTAGAAACCAATGCTTCTTTCAACAAATCAATAATGTTGGAATGTGTAATGACAGTACCTGTTTTTAAAACAAGTTCATTTTTACCTGTCCATCTCGTACCATATTTCTTAAGTTCTGCCAGAAGTTGTTTTAGTTTTACATGATAAGTAGGTTGCAACTGCTTTAGAAACTGTTGTGACTGATTTTTCTGAATTGGATGATGCAACAGACTTTTGTCGTAATTGTTCGTAAATGAAGGCCAAGAACTTGAGACATTTCTATTGATTTTTTACGAGTTCGTTTCCCACGTAAGAGTTTATTCACTTTCGTTTTGATTTCACCATCTTTTTCCTTCTTTTCTAACAACATTTTATATTCATATTCAGGAATGAGGACCATTTTCAAAGTATGTTTCATTTCAACAGCAGATGAGCTAACAATGGTAATGCAAATTTAGCAATAGCTCCAATAATTCCTCCTTTCTTATTAACCAACTTCCTTTTTCTTCGAAGTGATATCTTCTTATCTGCCAGTGTGCGTAGGGTATGACGTTCACGCTTGAATACCTTATACCTTTTTGAGCTTAAGGGTAAATGTCCTCGCAATATATTCAAACAAACTTCAAACAAGCTAGTTAATTCCTCCTTAGTAGCTTGTTGTAGCAAGGATTTACGTCGTTTAGGCCCGCTGCGTGCGAGCAAGTGAAGAAAAGGTTGATTCGCTTGAATACGTTTAGACATCTTGGCTGCGAATGGTCAAGTGACTTGGTTCTTGTTCATCCGCTACCTTATCAACATATACGTAATGTGTATCTTTTGGTAAAATGCCTGTACGAATCCGTAGTTGATCATTCGTCTTCGGCTTCAAATCAATGAATAAATAGCCATGAGGTTTTCTAGTATCATCTTGATAGGCTTCTATAAGAAATTGAGATTTCCAGGATACATTTGTCGCGCTAATGTACTTATTTGTTGACTGTCTCTAGGATTTTTAAACAGAATGATGTAATGTGTATTCAAACTAATATGTCGCATTTCTCTACCATGATGGAACAAATTATGCACAATAAAAATAATGCTTAGATTTTGATGACTACTGCCAACACTAAAAAGACGTGTTATACGCTCATCACTATGACATTTGGTCATTAAGTCATCAATGATGAGTAAGTTTGGCTTTTTTGGACTAAAACGCTCTTCAATGTCATTTGGAAAGCCTTGGTAAAATTCCACACCTTTCATTCCGTTGTACAAAGGCTGATCTGCTGCATAGAGCCATAAAATGGTTTTTGGAGAGGGTTTAATTAACTTTTGCTCTAGAATTTCTCTAACTAGAGAACTTTTTCCACTGAATGTAGGTCCAGAGACCAAACATGTAAATGGATGCTTCATCTTCGAATATCAGTTTCTTTTCACCCAACTGTTAAACTTCTTTGGCCAACCTAACCAGCTTCACAAATAATTCTTCAACACCTCGTCTTCTTTGTGTTTTTAAGACCTTTTCAATTCTGCAAACAGTTTGAATATCTTTTGTTACTTTCTGCAGTTCTTCTTCATAGAAATGCCCATCAATATCTTCGTCCAAAAGTCTTTCACACAATACAAGTGTATACCTTGCTTCTTACAACGATGTGTGATAATGAAGACTTCTTGCGTCCACTTTATATGATAATCCCGTTGAAATACATATTTCATGTGAGAAATGCGAACGTGATCACCAATTTTAAATTTGTAGTGTTTTTTCTTCTTCTTTGGTTTCAATTTCAATTTGTCTACATACATATACTTACACACTTTCGATTCGTTGTCCCTACGAATATCTGCAGGAGCATACTTATTAGGGAGGCAGCCATGAGGTCTATGGTCGTCATTGTACACTAAGTCTGGAAGGCTGTCCATATAACGATAAGTTTGATTATGTAGGAAATATCGATACATCACTCCCTTTAGATTACGATTGACTCTCTTAGCAAAGTTGGCTTTGGTTTCATTCTTTGTTGTATAGGCATGTATTCCCTCCTTCTTCAAAAATGCTTTTACCCATCTGTTTTTAAAACCAGTTCCTTTATCCGACCTTAGAGTTCGTGGTCTTCATTGTGTTACATGAAAAATCTTTTGAAAGGCTTCTATGACGCTGGTATGTGATTTATTAGGTATTGGCTGCACCCACAAATATTTGGAGAACACATAAATAACAACCATTATAGGGAGCTATGTTTCCCATGTCAGCTAAATCAATATCCCACATGTCATCAATTCCACGTGTAATGACACGTTGCCTTTTAAACCTGTATTTTACAGGTTGTAGTAAACTGAAGGCATCTTGATCCTGTAACCATTTCTTCACTTGTGAATGAGTGACAGGTTGATCATGTCTTTTTTAACATATGATAAAGTTTGTAAGGACCAGCAAATGCCCCGGGTTGACCAGGTTTAAAGTAAATATTGGTTAAGTAGTCTTTCCACGTCGACATGTTAACACTGCATTTTATTTTGCTATATAACTCAATCAACATATTTTTATAACTCAACTCGCATATCTTACAAATCAAGTATTGATACAATGGTGTGAATAATTGGAGTCCATTGATCTTCAATGAACATTAACCAACTACTTAATTCATCTAATGTGATAGCAACTACACCATATTTTCACAACATTGATTTGCATTATCTAACACTTTATCTAAATGAATATAATATTTAGCTTCATTCCAATATGTATAGACACATGTAGAATGACAAGTATGGTCTGACCACTCTTCATTTTGACAAGCAGGACATACTAAACATGCAATTTTTTTATAGATAATAACATTTCTTCACAATATGTTTTTTGCACAATATATTGTCTCAATGTAATGTCTGTCATTATACTGCAATGTAGATTAACCACCTTCTCACTTCATCAAACAGTCTTGGATCAAATCGAGCAAAGTGATATGCTGCTTCCACATCAAGCTCCTCATCTCCGTCAATGCTTGAAAGCACACACTCTTTGATGAAATCCTCGCGTAAGTTTGGTATGTTCAATGTGGAATGAGCAAGTTTCCAATAGATGTCAAAGTGCTCCAGTTGTTGTTGAATAGATCCAAAACGCGCCAGTTCACTTATCATGTAGTCCACGTACGTCTCCTTGAAACACGTTTCTACATCCATCTTTGTTTCACATATCCATATGACACGTCTGCACACTTTGACGGCTGGCAAGCAAATGACTTGCAGTCTTACTCTGCAGATACTGTTAGTGAGCCACACTTGTTGCAGAAGCTTTCAGGTTCACACAACTCGCAATTGTACTTGTGGCAGTGACAATCATAACCCTCAGCATATCCGTAAGCTCCACAATATTCACAGGTAATTCCAAGTTGATTTTGCACGTTCATGTTCTCCAATCGAACTTCAGTCAGTCTTTTCTTGGATAGCTTTGTCACTTTCATTCGATTGTCCTTTTATAGCTTGATAGGAGTTTTCTTTCCATGACATTCCGTACATGGTTCAAGTTTGGCGAATAAGACTGAGTTGATGTTATCCTGTTCCTGAAGCAATGTTTCCCATTCACCATCATTCATGTTGATGTAACGCGAATATTCTTTCCCTTCAAACAGTGATGTTTGCACAAAACTCACATAGCGCATATCCAAGTATGAAATGACTTCAAGCCACTTCGTTTGCGTTAAGTACAGTTTAAAGCCAATGTTGCGTAAATTTTTTAATCTCTCACACACAATCTGCCACAATGATAGTGCTAAAGCAAGCCATCTCTCTACGTTTGATTCGAAGAAATGGTTCAAATTGCCCATGCTCTACAGTAATGATTAAGTTTGCACTAATTTTAAAGCTGCTTGTCTTCTCCATGGCTGCACATTGAATAATGACTTCACTTCACCCTTCTCCTTTTATACCATAAAAAATTGCAGAGTCAGCTTCCTTATAGTTCTTCAAACATTTTACAAAGCTTTGAATTCACTTCAACTCGTCCATTGATTGATTGAGCAAGTTCTGATGCATTCGTCGTCAATGGGACGTTATCATCATAATGTAAAATAATTCTAGCAGCTACAATTAACATGAGCTCAGCTGCCCAAGTTGTATTCGCGCGGATAAATGCTGAATCAATGTCATAAGTTGATGGTAAAAGTAGTTCTTCACATTCGCGTAGAAATGAGCGGATGAATTCATCTCTTGGAATTATCTTTCCAACAGCTTCCAAATGCTAATGCAAATTCTTCACTTGCAAAATCCAATCCGATTCCAAAGCAGGAAGCTTTGAAAATACATAGTCAACATAATTCACTTTGGAGACGTTACCCATGGTCTCTACACATCGGTGAAGAAGTGATGTTTGCATTGTTAATGATCAGGTGAAAGCGGAGAGCGATGTGTTCTGACGATACCTGAAAGCATTAAGAAAGGTTGTTGGCATAATATGTTTTCAAAAAACTAAATTTGTTAAATATGATCTAGAACCACAATTTTTCCACTACTATAGCTTTAGAACATTCGAATAATTAGCATGCTAAAATGTTCAAACTTATTTTATATATCATATGTTGTTAAAAAATTTTAATTTGTTAAAGTTGGTCTAGAACCACCATTTTTTCACTACTATACTTTTAGAAATTTCGAAAAAGTAGCAGGCTAAAATGTTCAAGCTTATTTTATATATTATATGTTGTTAAAAACTTAATTTGTTAAAGTTGGTCTGGAACCATTGAATAAGTAGCATGCTAAAATGTTCAAACTTATTTTATGCATCATATGTTGTTAAAAACTTAATGTGTTAAATTGATCTAGTACCACCATTTTCGCACTACTATAACTTTAGAACATTTGAATAAGTAGCATGGTAAAATTCTAAAACTTATTTATATATCATATGTTTTCCAAAAACTACATCTGTTAAAGTTGGTCTAGAACTACCATTTTCCCTCTACTATAACATAAAACATAACAATAGACTTAGTGTGGGGAAAATCCCATTCCTTCTCAAATTTATTGATCGTTCCCATGCTCTGAACTAGTGCACTCTGAAATTTATCGATCGTTTCCCACAGTCTGAGACCTTCCATGTAGTGAAAAAAGATGTTACAGAGTCATATAATGTCACAGAGTCACATAGTGTCACATAATGTAACATAGTGTCACATGACGTCACATAGTCTCACATGATGTTACATGATGTTACAAAGTCACACAATTTTCCCTAATGTTACCTAATGTTACAGAGTCACATAAAGTCACAGAGTCACATAAAGTCACAGTCACATGCTGTCACATAATGTCAAATGATGTCACATAAACAAAAAAAAGTTTGCCCCGAGCCGGGATCGAACCACCAATCTTCTGCTTACGAGTCTCCGCTTCCACCAAGTGAGCTACGGAGGCTTTTGAACGATCTGGTAATGACATACATACTTTAGACAAATTACATACATACTTTTAGACTAATTATGCTCACATAGCAATTACATACTCCTTACATAGTCATATAGCCATATGATGTTACATAGTCACATAGTGTCACATGATGTCACATAATGTCACATGATGTCACAGAGTCACAAAAGTCACAAAAAAGTAGCTTACCACTCTTTTTCCAATTCGTCTCCATGTTACCAAACTTTCACTTTCCTATGTGTTTTTGCAGCCAATCTTTCACTTCCATTTCCAAAGAATAACCAATCTTTCACTTCATCTCCTATGTGTATTCCAGTCAGTCCTTGACTTGTTCTCCATGTAAGATCCAACAACAGCACAATAGTACAAAGTGCAACAGTAAGAGCAATTGTTTTCACTTTTTTCCATGTGTATCCAACAGCAACCACAGCATGAATGAAACATATGTGCACACACAATGTGCTCTTATGGGACTGCTGAATCATGTCCTAGGGGGAGTCCCCACATGGAGGACCCGGAGGGGTCCCCATGGTATGATAGACACATGGTGGAAGTCCTCACATGGAGGACCCGGGTTAATGTTCGGGAAAACAATCATCATATAGGGTTCGGGTCACATGACACATGATTGACAGGTCACATGACTAATGATGATTGACAGGTCACGTGACTAATGACGTCATGATGATTGATAGGTGAACTAGGGTTATGCCTCCTAGGGGGAAGAACGGGGTCGGTACATAGTATGTCATACAGAGGAGGAAAGGGTGGGTCGGTACATAGTATGTGCTAGGGGGAGGGGGTTCTGATAAAATCACTTCCTGTTTTCGGACGCCCACTTTCCAACTACTGTGAGTAAATGCTAAAACTACTAAACATGCTTCAATAACATTGTGGGGGACTGTGTTGTCTCATCGTAGATATTAATTGATGATCTGTCATGACATTTAACCATTATGCTACTATGTAACCGAATATATTACTTCTATGTTACCATGTTACAACATATAGTAGTATCATCTATTTATATAACGACATATGTTAACTGCTATATTCCTGTGTTACCACAAAGGTTTGTGTCATATTACGATGCGACTACACACGCTACTACAATGTTACTGTGTTACCATATATGTTGTTAATATGTTAATATTAGTAACCATGATGTGTCGTATATTCTAATAATTTGCTGTGTTTGACATGATCTTCTTCAAAGAACCGACATAAGGTCAACCTATCGGTTTATGTCACATCCTTTTAATCAATTTTGATCTGGCTAACTTACAACATGGAAGGACTCCATTTTACAGTTTTACTTGGAATGACAGTGGGATAAGAAGTTCCTTACTCCTTCCTAGTAGTATTTCTTTGGACTGGTTGCCAATTGTGCCCAGAGTAGTTTTGTAAACAGAAAGCAGGCACTATTGTAACCAACCTCCAATATATTCTCGTCCTACAAATTGTCAAAAGGCATTTAAAAGTTTTATATATTACATGTATGTCTTAACAATATGTCATAAAGCGCTTTGTTGCTTTTTCCAGGAGTATACACAATGTATTTCGCGCCACGCAGCATACAAAGAGTTTTTCTTGGACAGAATAATAAGAGTCAAGTAAAGTTAGTTGATGCAGCTGTGTTCTAGCAGAAGAAAGAAATCAAAATGTGGTGCGATGAGATCAATATGTAGTTATTTGCCTCTACATAACTAGCGTACATGAAAAGTATCTTTGCAAATGGTTTTAGATGTAAGCAGAGACGATGAGAGCAGCAGTGGAAAAAGTGAAAGTGGCAAGCCATCATATGATGATGGTAAATGATGCAGCACCGGTTGTGAACAATTAGCAAATGATATTTGTCAACTAATCACTGTCATGTGCTACAAATATCATTTCCTGATTGCCGTCGCGCATTTTAATCGTGAAGTTGGTCGTGATAAAGTCGTGATGATTGATTTCAATGCTTGGAATATGTTAAACATTTCAACAAATTGTCAAAAGGCATTTGCGAACATTTTATAGATTGTATTTATTACGGTTACTAAGATATCGTTCAATGCAATGATACTTATATTTCAGTTTTATCGAGTACAGATGAATTCGACTACAGTGGACAAGGCAGTGGTAACCAAGGATTTGATTCTGACAGTAAGTTGTTCTTTCAGGTCCCTCGTTTGAAGTGAGATATTTGTCTTCATAAAGCGTTGATAAATGACTTTAATACTTGGTAATATCCAATATCTCAATAATCAAATTATTCTCGAAAACCACGATTATTAATTTATAAGATGTTGTTATCCATAGTGAAACATATATGAGAGTTTTATGGTCGCAGATGAAAACATGGAGTACAGTGGATATGGCAGTGGTAACCAAGGATTTGATTTTGAGAGTAAGTTGTTCTATTTTAGGTATTTGAGAGGTGAGCATTTAATGTATAAGACCCTGAAAATACTAGAATAAAACGATATTTAGTCCTTTTGTCAGTATGTAGAATTATTAAATATCATATCTATATTCTCTGTTGAAAACAAAATAGTTATTTTCTGACTTAAAATAATTAAATGAAGGAAGAAGGTGGTTTATATTATTTAAAATTGGTTTATTCCAGAAAGTTAATCTCTACTTCACAATACACTTTGTTCTTTAAGATGAATAAACCTTTTCTTATTTTATCACTGTCACTGAGAGTTTTGACAGTTTGCTTATGTGCACAGGAAGGCAATTGTTAAAGATTGTGTGAAGGTTAGTTTAACGAACACTTTAACTGTTATCTTAATGAATATTGTGGTTTGGTCTATAGGCACCAAAAGAACAATGGCTGCTGGTGTGGGTAGTACTGCCACTGATAAACCAAACAAAATTGATTCTCACACTACATTTAAGATGACACCTTCTGATCGTGCCAATGCCCAGAACACTTCTTTCACAAAGACCTTAAACAATGTCCCTATCACCGTTCTCAACACTGCCATTCCCACTAATGCCCTAAACGCTTCCCTCATCAGCGCCGCTGTAAGCACTGCCAGTCCGACCAATGCCCAACACATTTCCCTCAGAACTACTTCAAACGATACTCTAAGCACCACTGCCAACACTGCCAGTCCTACTAATGTCCAACACACTTCCCCAACAGCTAACTCAAACAACACCATCAAATCCAGTGTCACCCTAATCACTGCGTTCAGCACTTCCCTCAGCGACGCCCTCACCACTACACTTAGCCCTGCACTCAGCACGGCCTTAAGTACAACAATAAGTGATTCCTTCAGCACTTCTCTCAGCACTACGCTGAGCACTGCCCTCAGCACCGCACTTCACACTGCCCTCAGCACTACACTGACCACACCACTCGGCACCGCCCTCACCACAGCATTAAGCACCGCTCTCAGCTCATTACTCGGCACTTCCGCCGGCTCTGTCGTCATTTCTGTCCATGGCAATTTAGTCAGTAATGGAGGTAAGGCTAATCAAACTTCAGTTGTCAATAAATAACATAGTTTTTATTGTTAGACTTTAACACAATATGTTGCAACCAAAACATCAAATTAGTGTATTATTTTATTCACATTTTAGTCATAATAAATGCTTTCTGTTGAATTTGATTAGCTGCGAATCATCGGTATAGAAACTACCCTTGTAAACGTGCTTCTACGAACACTCTATGTCCCAGGACAAAAATATGATAGGGGAGTTTCACAATGCGCCATTTACTTTTCCACATAAAGAATTGATTTAACTGCTTTTGTTGTACACTTTCTTCAATATGCTTACATTTTAATGGATGTTTCACTAAAATCAGAGAAAAAAACCCATAGTTGACTTGAATAGATATGAGAAATAGCGAGAAATCCTTTTTCATCGCATCATCTCACTTTATAACCTAGTTCTAGTTTAGGGAAAGGAAGTTTCTCATGCTTCACATTATAGAATGAAATATATTTTTATTGCCTTTGTGTGTTTTATGAACAATTATTTTCAGTTCAATTTTTGAGACAGTTCCTCAGTATGACATTTTAGATTATTTGAAATTGCAGGTGGTCTTTACATTCCCCCCATACAAATTTCGCGAATAGATATTCCTGAGTTATCTTTCCCGGATAATAATTTTGACAAGTCAACGGATGATAACAAACGAGGAGAGAGCGATGACAGCAGCTTAAACAACAGCAACAAATCCAGTATGAGCATTATCACTGCGTTCAGCACTCCCCTCAGTGACGTCCTCACAACTGCACTTAGCCCTGCACTCAGCACGGCCTTAAGTACAACAATAAGTGATTCCTTCAGCAATTCTCTCAACACCACGCTGTGCACAGCCCTCAGCACCGCACTAAACACAGCCCTCGCTACTGGACTGACCACAGCACTCGGCACCGCCCTCAGCACCGCATTTAGTACCGCTCTCAGCTCATTAATCGGTACTTCCCTCGGTTCTGCCCTCATCTCTGCCCTTGGCACTTTATTCAGTATGGGAGGTAAGGTTAATCAAACTTCAGTTGGCATTAGATAACACAATTTTCACATTATACTTTAAGATAACATTCTGCGACCAATACATCATACAAATTTCTTATTTTATTCACATGTTAGTTTTTAAAAATGCTGTTAAATTGGATTACCTGTGAATCATCCCTATGAAAACGATATGGAACTACTTAATAATGTTGCCGGTGGCATAAAAAGAAAATCTAGCAAAATGGAATCTGCTTTAACTGATGTATGCATAACATATATTTTGTGCTTTACGAACAAATAGTTTCAACTGAATATTTTAGGCAGTTGTTCAATAAAATATTTTAGATTATCAAATTATATAATTTAATCGACGTTGCAGGTGGTCTTCACATTCCCGCCATGCAAATTCCGGCAATAGAGATTCCTGAGTTGTCTTTACCTGATACTAAGTCAGTGGATGATAACAAACAGGGGGACAGCAAGGACAGCGATAATGAGAGCAACGAAGATGACAGTGGTAATTTTTTCGTGTTCGTTTTCGACAAAATTTACAGAATCTGCTTAATCTACTGGATGTCACCATTGAGCTGAAAAACAAACCAGCGTCAGCTTTTTTCACCGCAAGTCACCCCATCATTCCTACCCTATCATTTCCCAATACAAAGCACCTTTTCACGCATTACACCAAATCCACCTCATCCTCGCCCATACCATATAATCCCTGTCTCTCCCTTCTTGGATAAGCAAACGCAGACGATTGTTCATTGTGAGTCGACAGAGCGTATTTTTAAAGTTTACAGAGCAGTATTGTTCTAATTTTTCAAGATATGCAAAGCATATCAAGCACTGTTAAAATATACTTGTGCTATTACTTAAAATCGCTTTTAAGAGAGTTGGAGGAATTGTATGTTGTATATAAACATATTCTCTAAACAACTTCATGTTTGCTTACAGGCAAACATTAGAAACCTTATGCCTTTGAACATTATTTATTTATTTAATTATTTCATTGCTAATATTGTTTCGCCGTGGATTTTCACAGATGACACACCATCACCTACCCCGTTTTCAACGACACCACCAACAATGAGGTCAACAACAAGGTCAACAATAACTTCAACTGCTACAATGTTGTCAACCACGAGGTCTGTAGAAACAGCCACAAGCCCTCTAGAAACAACTATTAGACCTCCAGAGTCAAGCACTAGTTTGGAAACAGAGGAAACAACTGCAATGACTACTCCAGGACCTTGCGGCAGTGGCGATGTACTGACGTCACATCCTGGAAGTAATCAATTCTTCACGTCAATCATTTTGCAAAATAATGGTGAAGTGAATGTCAATGATTTGTGGCAGCAACACCCTGCGATAAGCTACAAACTGACGGCAAATTATATCATTGTTATAGAATCGATCTAGAGCCTCAAGCCTTTGAAATAATGAGCCTCTCGTTTTATGTTGACTATGCTACAACTGCAACTGTCCAATTATTTAATGAAGATCAGTTGATCCGGGAAAAGAAGGTAAGTTACACGTACTAATAGTTAGTTAACTAGCTAACCAGCTAACTAATATAATTCTTTTTCTTAAATAAAGGCATTGAAAATCTCATCAGGCATCTTGTATATACGTATATATATATATATATATATATATATATATATATATATATATATATATATATATATATATATATATATATATATATATATATATATATATATATATATATATACATGTTTGTTTTAATCTTGTGAGATTTTAACGATAGCTTTGAGAATCTAACACAGGCTATATTTTATAATTGATTTTGAAATGTCGTTATCGGAAGATCATTGAACATATTGATGACACCAGCGCATACATTATTTGTATTGATGCAGACTAGAGAAAGCAGCCGCGTGTTGCATTATTTCAGAATGACATTTTTATCAACAATTTCAGAAAATTAAATACAAATCAATGCCATGATTCAAATGTTCAACTTTGGAAATCAGATTGAAAGCAAACCTTTCTACTTATTTTTATTTCTAAGACGAGAAATATATGAGTCAATGTTTATTTAAGTTCTACTACCGGCAAATTCTTTATTGAAAATGAATTGAGTAACATAAAATTTAATAGGTGAAGAGTCGAGGACAAGTAGAGCAATATTTTGAGGACATGCCGAATATCACGCATATAAAACTTGTCTTTTCTGGTGAAAGTATCATGGCGAATGGTATTAACATAACGGGATGCCACAATCCACAAAGTGAAGGTTCGATGTTGTTACATTTCTTTATTTAATGCGGTGTTTTGATCTATGTAGCAAAAAATAATATGACAACAACTGTACATAAATACCATCTAACAAACTTGGCAATTGTCGATATTTCTAATAACTTGAAATATTTTGACAAATGAAGCTAGAAAGACTTAGTAACTACATTTAGATGATCTGTATCATCTAAACCGTGCAGATTTCTGTTGTTTGACGTAGTGATACAGTCTGTGAGAAGTGTGATAAGGACTGAGGAAGAATACAAAGAACTAGCTGATTCCGTATCGACAGAAGAAGAAATTCTTGTCTTGTATTGTGCCCATGAACTCTGTGACATGCAGCAATGTGAAGGTATAATTATCGTAACTCAGCTGAAGGGACTCATCTATTTTTGTAGCAGAATCTGCAAAACTATCCCCGAAACTGATTTATGACTCTTGATCTTACCTTAATCCATAATACTGATCCCCTTAAACTTGTAGTATAAAATTGACTAATATCGTTACAAAATTAAATGGACGATCTAATAGTAAAAATAACGTTACTTTCTGCAAAACGTTGTTTAAGTGCTAAGTGAACTATTGAACAATCCAGTTAAAGGATTGAGTCATAAATTCGAAGTATGTTTCTTTGTTTACTATGATAGTACGGAAAAAGTTTTTAAGTATTGCACGAGTGTCACAGCTATTTCAAATCAGTGGCGTATGTATGTTTCTGTGCAGTATGTAATGCTTGCAACCTCTCAGCTGTCACGCACTATGACAGCCTTGGCAAAGACGTGCATAGAACACAGTCTTCCTATAGCGTCAAAAGAGTGGATATAAGTGACTTAAACGTAGTTATAGATAAAATACCCTACGCTATTGTGACTCCACTTGGTGAGACACACTGGTATGAACTCATGAACTTCAATGAAGGTGCTGCGTCAAACAGGTGCGGAATGATAAGAGAATAAAAGGAGCCAGTTTCACAACTAAACGAATTTTATATTGAAAGTTTGGGTCGGGTATTAAGACATACTTATCCCTATACCTCCATGCCTATATCTCTCTCCGCTACTTTCTTATGTTAAAGCTTATACTGCTGTGTGAGAAAATGACTATATATATATATATATATATATATATATATATATATATATATATATATATATATATATATATATATATATATATATATATATATATATATATATATATATATATAAAAGAACAAATTTAAATAAATTCTCTGCAATAGAATAGCCTTGAAGTTTTCCGACATTATAGAAATAAAAACAATAAAATTTATATGGACATCTAAAAAACTATATGGATAAAAAATGTGTTTTAAATGTATTACTTGCACTTAACACTTTAATTATTTTTAGATTTTCAGAACTGACAGAAAACAGCATAAGTTTACAACGCTTGTCGAATTTTCCAGGTTTTGTGTTTTGTGTTTCTGTTTGAATTACAGAAAGTATATCACAGAAAATTTAAATTATTAATTTGTTTAAATTGTTAATTTGTTTAAGAATAAAGGAATGGCGTACATTTATTGGTATAAACTTTCCACTGTAATGCACACACACACATGGCCTTGAACTTTTTTCGCTTCCAGGCATAAGCATATTCAATATTTGTACCAAGTACTGTTTACAATGATCGAAGAATTATTTACTTCAGAACTAAAGCACAACTTCAGAGTCAAAAGAGGTGCGCGGAATCGCCGAAAAAAAGTTAAATGTGGTAAGGATAATATTGAAGAATTTTGTGTAGTATTTTTTAGTAATATTTAGAAAGGTATGGAAGTATCGAGGTCCTTTACGCTATGTGTATAATGAATAATTCGTTTCTGTCGATGATTTGTGAGAATATTGAATAAAAAGAATAAGTGTACAATTTATGAGTGGATGTTAACAGAAGATCCATCACGAGCCAGAGCACCATCTGCATCTGAAGTCACTTCCACAACGCCAGGTGATAATAGTAATAGCAATATTAACTTGTAAAACCTTTAATATAGGCCGGGGAAATGGTAAAGAAGTGTGGAAATGCTTATTACACAAACAATTCACTAAAGTTGACTATTTTGCAGAAAATCACACTGCAACATTTGGAAATCTGAATAGAAAGATCAGTCGCTCATTTCAATTGTTTTAGAAGCAAGTAGGCACTCAATACCTGCACATGTGTTTACTTATTCTTTCTTCCCAGTTCCTGCAACTGAAAGCATCTTTCACAGGATTTATGCTATTCCTGTGGGAATTGTATCAACGATTTACAGATACGTAATGGGATTTTTCTTTCGCACTAAAGGTAAGCATGATAATATAAAGACAACCGATTTCTGCAATTATATCACTTCATTTATTTAATAATTTCCAGAATATCGTCTACTTTCCTATAAATTTCTTAGTTTATTGAGCATACCAGAATTTCGGCATTGCTATGTGCCAGACTTAACTTTTCTCTTGTTGTTTTCATTTAACGTAACATTTCTGACAGTAATTTGTTTCGCCGTGATGGCTCGGATGGTAAACTCAATAAACCTAATCACAGAGCCGTGGTCGCTGGAAAATCTCACTGGAGTCAAATCGTGGTACTGAGTAAGGTCGATTAGGGAATTTCCGAAGTATTCTAGATCAATCTCTCGGGTCAATTAAGCAAGGTACCAAATCGGTTACCAACCAAATGAATGTCATGAAAATGCCTTCGGGAAGTATTTCTACACAAGTGCAGAAGTTGCAACACAGGTGCACAGAGACGTATACACTTTTCGAAAGTTGAGAGTGTGACTTCGCTTATTTGTTCAATCCTATTTCTTACTGATACAGAACCGCCTACCCCGGTGCAGTTTGAGGAAAGGAGCACTACAGCCAACAGTATCACCGTTTCATGGGCTGCCATTCAAACAAATCCAGCGACTTTCAGCAACTACAGAGCTACCATCGACACAACACCGCCTACAGTACTGTAAGATACTTGCGCAGAGTTACGTCAAGTTAACGTAACTATATGGTTAGGAAGATATCCCAATGGCAGCACAGTCACAATGTCATCTATTTGTGTCATGATTGCATATACTATTTTGACTGACAGATACCACATCAATACCTCTCTTACAGTATCAAAAGGTCACAATACACACAATACGCACAATACACACAATGCGACGAAAAGCATAACAGGGAAGTAAAAATATATAATTTAGAAGTAAATAGATTTGTGCCATGAAATAAAAAGTAAAACCATACTCAGGTTTGGACTGACTCTGATCACCACTCCCTCCTCCCCTTCAGTAGTGCACACTGCTCACACTCGGCTTCCAGGCTTGTGCTGCCAGGCTGCAGGAAGGTTTTATTCCTACATCCCCCGAAAAGGCCAATGACGGCTTGGTTGTAAAAACTGTAATCCGTCAGACGTATGGGCACGTGATGTGATACTCAGGGTTCTGGCATGTACCGGAATTGCTTTCCCCTCACTGATTGACCGTATATGCGGTCCCAATTAGTATTTAACCTCTTATATGTAGATTATTATCTAAATTTAAATAGTAATTTATAAACTGAAAACTCATTTATATCTTACCTCTTATAAGTGCATATTTTCTAAAACTCTAAAAATTCGTTATACATCTAATAGAGCATAAGACTTAAGGTGAAACAAGAAGATCCAATTATTTAACTCTATAATGTTTAACTAGTACATGCCTGTGGTATGAATAGTGGGCAAATATGTTTTAGAGACATCCCAATTTCCAATGAGCCTGAGGTGACATTTAGGGATCTGGAGGCAGGTCGGAGTTATAACGTTAGTCTGCGCACAATAATTACCACTACAAATGGTGACGTGTTGAGTAAACCGGTTTTTGTTAGCTGCCAAACAAGTAAGTTCTGACGCCTTTGTGTTGAGGACACACAATCCGCATCCCACTCCCACTCCCTCATTCCCGATTGTGGCACCATCTGCATTTCTTTAAGATTGTGACACTGTTTATCAAATGAGATTGTACTTTATAGTACAGTAAAGAATAAAAGAGAGGGTTCAGTGGTTGTAACCAACTCCTCCTCCCCCACCACCCACTGCTAAGAAACCCACCCGCCCAGCCCAGTTTCACTGCTAAAGTTGCACCTTCGGGTGAGCTTCAGAAGTTGACACCCAAACTACTTCTTGTATGACGCAAAATCTGTATCCGCCACTGCAGCTAATTAAATTGGATCTATTTAACATATATGCAAAACAATCTCAACATCTTAAGCACAAGAGCTTTTAATTGCATTTTTTCGCCTTTAGAAGTTTTGCCTTTTTCCAGTTTTCGAAACATTTGCAGAATACTGATTTTGATCAATTTACTGTTATAGAGTTTTTGAAAAGAGGAAATACTTTAAGAACCATATAAACTGTGAAAAGTACACGATCGCTGGATGTTTCTGAAAAATAATATTTATAATTCAAATTTACTTTAATAAAATCCAATCCAATATAATGAAGTTAAAAAAGCAAGTCATATTTTTAAATTTTGAATGAATATTTTAGATCCAAAGCTAGTTGGAAAGCTTCGAGTTGCTAATGTAAAATCGAACGGGTTAACTCTGCGATGGACGGCTCCATCTACGGGCAGCTACACGTATACCGTTCTGGTAATACAAAAACCAAAAAAAAATTAAACAAAAAAGTACAGGAATCATTTACCATAACACTTGACTTTTATAATAATATTGGCTATCTCGAGCTTAATTAAAATGTGATTAAAATATTAAAGATATTAAAACAACGCTTCTTTATTGCTCAAGTCCATACTAACTTTGGGTAAGTTACTATGTCCAGTCTTTGCTTCAAACGCAGCTTTAGAAACAGACATTACTCACTTATTGACAAGTATGAACTCTGTACAGTATGTTCGAGTTTAGACTGTGTTATATGTCGTGCTACGCAGCTGGTTTCTCTTCCTTTTAAGAAAAATTCAGAAAGAGTAGAAAGAATAGATGCTACTATGACGTCACAAAGGATGGACAATTTGGAAGCGGGCAAGAGCTATGTATTTACAGTGATAGCTACGAAAATGACAAAACAAAGCGAGCCTGTGTCACGTCGCTTCTTTACCAGTACGTTCAGAACCCCCACCCACCGCCCCTTCCAATTTGTCCTTAATATAAGCAACTGTATTCATGCCAAGCCAAACCAATATCACACCAGCGAGCTAATTTAACGAATGGAAGTGCAACTATTTTATAATTAGCTCGATGTGACATTTGGCTGGAGTTTGGTACATGCCACACAATAGTTCAGAGCGTGTTCAAAATCTTATCTGTGCTTTAATAGTCATTTCTATAATTCAAATGAATATTACATTGGTTGAAATGTATACTATATATTACATACAACAGGCCCCAATCCAGCAGAAATAAATGAAATAAGCTCAACCAATGGGACAATAAGTGTCGAATGGTCCCCACCAGCCACAGGTTCCTTTTCGAGATTTCGCTTAACTCTTTTGGCAATGGATAAAGCGGAGAAATACGACTTCGCTAACTCAGAGCATCGTCACATATTTCAAGACCTGTCGCCAGGGACCGCGTACACAGTTCAGCTTCAGGCAGTGCTCGTCGATGACACACGGACACTCTATAGCAGCGTGTCAAAGGCCGCAGTTACTACGAGTCAGTTATATGTTGAAATTTTTATATGTTGAGTTTATCATATTATACAGTTAGCATAATTACAAATCTACATTCTTCCTGACCAAACTAAATGTTATTTCTAAAGAACGATAAAGGGTAAATTCGTGCGACAAAAAGGCCAGCAACAGAAGCAACTATCTACAAAAGTATGATGAGTCTCAACTGTGATATATTAGCGTAGTACTTGATATTCAATTGCACAGTTCATTCTTTAAACATTCTGAACTTTCTGTTTATTAATTTTATTTATTTTCTATGAAAATGATTCAGTTTTGCCTTATGTTAAATTTTAGACCCTTTTCCGCCAAGACAACTGGTAGTTAAAGAAAGAACAATAAATTCTTTGAGACTTTTGTGGCATGCTCCTGATCAGGCTAGCCCCGTGAAAGGCTACAGAGTGACACTCACGAGGATAGGAAGTGACATTAAAAGTGTAACTACTGTGACCACGCGCACAGCGAACTTCCGTAGTCTGGAAACAGGACAAGATTATGTGATAGCTGTAGAAGCGTACACGGCGGACGGTAACCACAACAATGTGTTTAGTGTGTCTGTGACGTGCCACGTGACAACCAGTAAGTTTCAAGGTCGATTATTCCTTCAGTGGCTTCGTTTGAATATTTAAATATATAAGTTAATAATGTTAAAACAAGTTTCATAATTGCGAGAAATTTTAAAAAAGATTTAAAGGCTCATTTCTCCCCGCAATTTGTTTGTTATCGTTTGTCGAGAGTATTTTAAAGTTATAACTTAAAAGCACCTTTTCGTCAAAGAAAACTATAAGCATACAAGCTGCATTGTTTTTCTTGACGGTTTTAAGCTTTACTTTATGTGTCGCAGTGTTTACTTTTGAGAAGTGCACAGAGCTGATTTGGAGTAGCGCTGACACTAACTTTAAGCCACATCAATATGCATTTAACTTGAAAAGGAACGGAAAGTAGGCAGAACACACTTGTTGCTTTATTAATGGAACCAGCACCAGTCTCTTTATTTATGGACAGAGCACCAGTCTCTTTATGTGAAGATATTTAGCTATAGCGGGAGTTTTTATGAAGAACTCCATAAAGTTTCGTTTTCAATGATAACTCTTTATACAGCAGTTACCTGAAGATAAGGTTCCCTTCATTCTGTCGTAATTATATCTCGTTCATAACACGTGAAAAAGTACTGACTAAAGAGACGACTTTGTTTGCTTCATAAAATTATTGATTATATGTATCTATGATTTCAAGAAAAGTTACGTTACAAATAATTATTAACTTGAAAGCAACATCCAATTTTCATCAAGACTGCCCGAACTTGACGCAATTTTGATTTCAATTTGCAGGTTATTTACTTCCGTTACTGAAGCACAATTTAGCCTTGGGACTTACTCTTCTTTTTTGACATTGCTAGACACATTCAACCCACAGCTTGGAGAACCTGATCCAAACGCGACTACAGAAATTTCTAGCTTTCTCAACAGTGTCATAAATACCAAGACAATAGAAGCAGCTTTGAAGTGTTTGACAAACATAGGCATGTAAAACTATTAATGTTTGAAGTACTAAATGTCTTAAACAATGCTTAATATGCTTACAGTTTTAAGCCGTTTACGCAATGGTAGATTTCTTTGCAGCATTAAGCCGATTATATAGTGTCAGAGACGTTTGCAGTGTTAAGTCAGACATAAAATGCCAGATATGCTTTATAGTGTTGAGCCGGTTGTAGAGTGCCAGAGAATTTCGCAGTGTTAAGCTATTTATACAGTGTCAGATGAGTTGGCAGTGTAAAATCGATTATAGAATGCATTTTTAGTGTTAAGCAATAAAGTAACCACCTAACAAAAGAAGCAGAGTAATGCAAGACAATTATATAAAACATTTGCGTAGTGTCAGGCACTTATACAGTTTCAAGTAGTAATATAGTGCCACACAGCTGTATTATTTGCCATGCTCATCGTCAGAGAGATACATACTGTTGGATAAGCATATAGTTTCTGACAGTTACAGTGTCTAGCAGTCTTATTCAGTGTCAGACAGTTATATAATTTCTGTCAGTTCTGTAGCGTCAAACCGTTTTAACGCAGAACAGATATTTAGGGTTGGTCTTTATAATTAAAGGCCAGCTATGTAGGTGATTGCAAGGTATACGTTGCTCCTTATATAGTGATAAAACCGTTATAATGTATCTAATATCTGTTATACAGTGCCCAAAGAGTATTAGACCGACTATATGAAAGGGCCTTTTTATGAAACCAGTATCAACCCAACAGAGGAATCACACATGTAACAAGTCGAATGTCAATTCTATTTCTGTAGATACAGAACTTAATTGGAACAAAGCAAGGTTGTCTATAGATGAAGGAAAGCGCAGATTGAAATCTAAACTCACCACCTTTTGGTTTACAAAATACAGTCGTGGCAGCAAGCGCCATATTTATGACAGTTCTGGATTTGAGCACACATTTCAGGTAAAAGCATTAGCGTTAATTTTTTTTTTTAATTCACGATAATATTACTCACGGTTATTGAATTTAAAAATTTATAATTTAGGGGGAGCTTACCGAAGACAGACACTTCACAGGACTGCACAGTTGGATTCAAGTTTACAGGCAAGAAAGCAGAATGAGTTACACTTACAACAGGAGATATAAGGACTGCACGGTGAGTACGCAGCATATTTAGAGTTCACCCAATTAATTATAGCGACAAAGCGATAAAGGCTTGAGATAAAAACAATCCCCTTTAATAATGATCTCCTCCTAGAGGTTTTTTTTCAGAAATAAAGCCTTTAGTTGCACAGTTTAATTCCTTCTCGTCTTTCAATTAAATTTTCGAGAGAATAAAACTGTAAAGACAAAAATTTAAGATTGATACATCATAATCGGGTGTGTAATCACATTTGAAAATGAGCTCATAATGTCGTTGAAGTAATGAAGATTATGGTTGACTTGTTAACACCCTTGAATCTTTGAGTAGTGTACACAGCCATGTCATAGGTCTGTATTCTCTTTTGATCTTAAGTTTTAGATCGACCTGATGTAATATAAACTAGATGTAATATAAACCAGACCGTTTTCGCTACCGAGTACCGAGTTACACTAAGGGGTCACAAAAAATACGATTCTAAACTCTTGACCCCTTATATGATCGTCTTTTAGGCCCAAAGGGTAAAAAATAACCTCAAAATCGTTCTACATCTAACCGCTTTCAAGATAATGCTCAACTTCGGGTTTTTTACTTTGACCATGGCCGAGGAGGTCACGGTCACCGAGGTATCTCTTATAGGTCATCTTTTAGGCCCAAAATCTCTAACCGTTTTCGAGATAATGATCAATTACTGTTTTTTTTACTTTGACCATGTCCTTAGAGGTCAAGGTCACCGAGGTACCTCTTACAGTTCGTCTTTTAGGCCCAAAGAGTCGAAAAAGGCTCAAAACCAGCTTCGCTCTGTCTCTAACCATTTTCAAGATAATGGCAAGCTTCCGGCTTTAGACTTTGACTATGGTCGAGGAGGTCAAGGTCACCAAGGACCCATTACATATCGTCTTCTAGGCCCAAAGAGTCAAAAATAAGCTCAAAATCGTTATATCTCTAACCGTTTTCGAGATAATAGTTAACTTTCGGTTTCTGACTTTGACTATGTCTGCGGAAGTAAAGGCTGCTGAGGTACCTCTTACAGATCGTCTTTTACGCCCAAAGGGTCGAAAATAAGCTCAAAATCGCTCTGTCTCTAACCGTTTTCGAGATAATGGCCCACCTCCGGTTTTTGACTTTGACCATGGCCTAGGAGGCCAATGTCACCAAGAACCCCTTTCATATCGCCTTTAGGCCCAAAGGGTAGAAATAAACTCAAAATCGTTCTCTCTCTCTCTCTCTAACCGTTTTCGAGATAATGGTCAACTTCCCGTTTTTGACTTTGACCATGTCCGAGGAGATCGAGATCTTTGCGGTACCTCTTACCTTTTAGGCCCAAAGGATCGAAAATAAGCTTATAATCGCTTTTGAGATAGTGGCCCACTTCCGGTTTTGACATTGGCCATGGCCGAGGATGTCACTCGTTTCCTAGGGTTATGGTTAAAAAATGTGGCGTCAAATCACCCTCTATCAGTGAGCCAAATTTCATCACTCTTTAACTGGAAAAAACCCAAACGCTACAGCCAACTTAAATTTGCACACCCATGCTGTAATGACTTTCGTTGAGAGTTGGACGATCAATACACCGGGGCTGATTTGTTTTGTCGTTTTTAATTAAAAATTAAGCGAATTTAAAATAAATACAGAAGAATCAACCAGACACACTGAAGTTTATCGTATCCAAATTTAATCTTTCTAGTCCTAACGGCCTATGACTAGTGCTACGGACAAACTAAAAAAAACATGCCATAACTGCGCCTAAAATTTTCGCACAAATTCAATGCACTCTGGGATTTTGGCAAATTCTCAAATGTAACAGTTCTAACGTTCTTTAAGGCTTAACGTTCTTTTAAATACGTCATACTAATATTTATTGAATATGTGTACCCTTTCTGCTATCCTTGTTGAATACTACACAAAAGTGAAAAATATGTGAGGACGACTTCAAAACTTACGCTTTTCAACAATTAAAATCTATTATTACATTAACAAAGGGACAAAATCTAAGAAAGGCAACAGGAATAAGACTGATTGGACCAAAGCAATTAACGCTTGAAATTAAATGTAATTTACATACGGGCTAAAAACATAAAGGAAATTTATCATTTTTTTGCTTGCGGTTTTAACACATTTCATACACACCTGGATAATTCACCAATTCGCGAATACAAGTTATGTGTAAATCGTATAGACCTTACGTTAAATTGTTGTCCCGTATATCGCTCTGTGATAATTAAGATTGTGAATTTAGAAGGCCAGTTTAAAGCGCTGGGATGTTCTCTTGTGCGATCCAAGTAATTTAGGGAAATACATGAACGGTAAGATGAGGCATTTCTATACAAAGTAATACATTGCTTTTGTGCGAACCAAGTATCAAACTTGACAGATTTTGACACTTTTGAGCTCAATTAGGGAAATATATGTTGGACTCTACAAAATAATACACTGCAAACAAAGCAAAACAATTGGAACATTTTTTCTAATGCAAAGCAGTCACACTGTATCATTACGAAGTTCCCGACTGTGAAGTAATTACCCTCTACCCGACCCCCTCGACGCTGAGGGAATAGCGGTACTTAGGTATTTTTTCCGGTGTTTCTTTAGGTATAAAGAAACAAAATGATAAGGTATACTAGTTAATCGCTGTCAATTAAAAGGTCAAAAGCACATTTTCAATCTCTTTAATTCGTTAAAAGTTAAATTATAAAATTATATAGAACATGCAGATAACATAACCAAAACTTTGACTGACTGATTATGTATTTGCGGATTTTACAGGATAGAAACGTTGGTGACCTAGTAAGCATATGGGGAAGATGGAGGGGTTTTACTAAATCTGATGGAAGCTCTATGTGGATAGGAAGCAGTCCGGAATTAGAAATGGCACTGTATACCGTATGCGCTTTGATTCATCCTAATGGCGATTGCGTCGTCAGTGTCAACAACGGAAACCAAACGACGATTAAAACTTTCTGGAAGGATACGGGAGGGACAAAGGCTATTCGCAGTGCGTTTCCAATATGTCGCTAAGGAACAGCAATGTGTAACCATTCACACATCAGTACAACGCGATTCGAAACATCGTGTATTGCATTAACTTTAAATACATGTTACTTTTAGATTTTATTAAAGTGTACCAAAGGGGAACACCAGAACATACAACATACATTCAAATCTGTACGAAAAGGAAACATTTTGAACTAAATAAATGATAAAATAACTCGCTAAAAATCGTCATTTATTAGTCATGTTGTTTGGCGGCCAAGTCAATAAATTTGTATGTATGTATGTATGTATGTACAATAAGTATGTACAATGTATTATACAATGTTCTAGTTATAAATCTACCTTATTTCTTCTAAAAGAACAAAATCGATTATCTTTTATTTTTGTTATTTCAGTATAAAATGGTCACAAAAATCATGATTAAAGTCCAAAAGATGTTGAAGATCTTAACACTCAAGCTCAAGTAGTTAAAACAGAGGGTTTAGCATTAACTGAAAACGAGCGGACTATTTTTTCCCGTGACCTTAAAACAAATTCTCATATTTGAAGCAATGAAAACGAACTTTTGTATGAAAAGGAAGACTCAATAGTTGTACATTAAACAAGATTAATATGTTCAGAGATGAATTATTGTTTGATAAGTAGCCCGATAGTAGATGGAACAAAACATACACAGTTTACTGTTATACATATTTTTACTGTTACAATTGTTTACATAGTTTCATACGTCAGGACTTGCCTACAAGTCACGTGGAAACATTTGGTAAACAAAACCTCAAAATTTGTGAGTTTTTTTTCAAATATCCAAAGATAAATGGATTGAATTAAAAAATATTGCTATGCAAGTGCGTTTTGTTACTTAACGCTGAATTGTAATGTTTCTCATCAAAACTCATACCTGTGCACCGAATACCAAACATTCCAGTGCCATGAAATACCACACAGATAAGTCAACAGGCTTTAACTATTTAGCAACTAAGTCATTCATTGTCTAAACCACCAATCACATATCGAGGTGATAATGCTGTCGATACATTTTGATAGTTATGTCAAAGAATAAAAGGCGTATTATGTAAATCTTAAAATATCAAAGTGATGGTTTTAACAGAAAAGAGAAAAAGATTTTAGGACTTAACAAATTGTCACACATTTGGCGATCCTGCTGCAGCGGACGAAGTTCGAGATCACAATCACTTAAATGGTCATTATAGAGGAGTCGCTAAGAATGAATGCATTTTAGCTTATAAATTTCAAACGAAACTGAAAAGAAACCCAATTCATGTCATATTGCCGTTACTTTTTACAATCTTCGTGGTTATAACAGGTAGCTGTGGCTAAATAGCAGACCAGACAACTACAAGTCATTCCCAACAATGTGGAATGATACATTTCATTTTCGATCTTAAACTTGTGGTTTATTGATTTTATCCAATTTCCGAGTACATGTTTGTTGACATAAGTGGGCAATCTGGCAGAGAAAGTAAAGTTTGGGACCATGTGACTGCTGCTGAAAAATAGAATATTTTAGTTAGGAAAGCGGTACATCCATATACGTATCCCTAAGTAAGCCTGAGCTGGTGGAGAAATCTAGCCTCTCACCCAAAGAAGTGCTTTCAGTGCGCTTACACAAGAACACATTTCACACAAAGACTATGCTCACGCTCAAAAGGTATGGGATGTCTTTGTTTCTGCCAAACCTTTGTCGACTTGTACTTACTGATAGACGGCAGATATATTGGGAATTTCTTAAGCGTCTGTTTAGATTCATACACTGGATCCAGTTCACTATTATACTGCTCCTATAATGGGACATTTTGCTCAAACTAGCCAAAGCTAGTTGACGATTAATTGAACTTGAGTTTTGAGGTAACGGCCTTGCAATTGTTCTCATCATACCTGTGTGATCGAAAGCTGCATGTTGTCATTAATGGTGAAATGTCTGAGATATTTGAACTAGAATGTTCGGTTCGCGCGTTACCCAACCTGGGCCCGCGCCTGTACAGTCAGTACCCCCGACTTCTTGGCTTATTGTTTTGAGTTCTAGTGCTGTGTTTTCACTGTTAAGCTGACGATATTCGTTTAATCCTCAGTTGGCATATTCACAAAACGAGGTAAAAGTGCATTTGGAAAATGATACATTAGAAGCCGAATTTTTAATTTTATAATTATTAGAACTTGGTGATGAACTCGTCAAAAGAGCCCTATGGCGCTAGAATATATGGCAGTCTCTGCGCTGGTTAAATATAGAAGGAAGACAAGTTTTAAAGTAAACGTTTTGGTGTACTGAACACTTCACCAATCTATCCCAAACCACATATCGAATATGATGAAACCACACAACCCTCGTAGAGCGCTACGTTCGTCCCATATTCACCGCCTTATAGTACATAAAACCAGTGCAAAGAACGACAATAGGGCCTTCTCAGTGGTCGAGCCGAGAGAATGGAGCAAATTTCCAGTACACATCAGAAACGCCAAGTCACTTTTCACATTCAGAAAACTTCTAAAAAGTTATCTGTTCAAAAGTGCATATAACGTCTAATAAGTATATCCTGGTGTCAACTTAATATTATTACTCCAACATTATGTCTTGCTATACTATTTTATTATAACTCTAGCATCATATTGTATCTCTCGTGCTATTGTTATTATTGTATTATTGAGAGGTGTTGTTTTATGTTAGTCTACATTTATGGTTTTACGGCTATTTTTACCAATGTTGCGCTTAGTACAACAGGCGGGTTATAAAAAACAAGTATAATAATAACAACTTTCGGACATACATTTCATGATCAGGCCTTCATTGTAGAATATCGACTATGGCAACTACACTGTGTGCCTAGACATGAGCAATAGGTGCGCTATGATGCAGTCGATCACTGAAGAACAATTTGATTGGGTGACTGACGAAGAGTTAGAATCAGAGACAGGTTACGTTTTAAGTGGATTCAACAGACAATGTCCCTTTGCTAATGAGTACAAAGTCATCCCAAAGTTACAGTTTTCAAATTACAGTGACGACTTGTTGGTCAGACTAAATATTAAGTGTCATATAATATTCAAATTGGCTCTGAATTCGTATAGCAAAACAAATGTGTCCATTGTCAAAACCTAAAATTGTATCTTTTTTTGGGTTTGAACCTGATAAAAATTCATACAAGAATTGACTTTTGAAAGTCTGCATGGTTAAAACCCTACATTTAAAACGTGAACAAATAAGAAATGCTTTTGAAAAATAATGAACTACTTGCCGGAGTAAGTTATTATTGAATTAGTTTACACTCCTATAAGAATGCAAAAATTGCCTGACAGACAACTGAACTCCCAATAAATCAGTTAGTAGGATTGAAAGCTAAGATGTACAGCACACCATGCGGATGACTTAGAAAAAACGGCGAGAAGTACTTCTACTTGTCCATTAGCTAGACAACTCCGTCATGAGTTACCCTGAAAATAAATAAAACAGCATTTTACCCTTTGCTATGGGTGCTCTACTCGTAATTATACACATTATTTAGATGTTAAGAACTGGCCGGTGGCAGCATGTTTTAATGAAAGTGGCTTGTCTATGTACTAAATAAAGTAAGTACTAAATTGGTCTTGTTAAATTGCTTTTAGATACAAATACAAATAGTGAGTGGTAAAAACAGGCACATCGAAAATCAACAGCACTTAAAATGTGCGGATATAAAATAAAGAAAGAGGGAGAAGAGGAAATTTTCATTATGTAATAGACAAATGGTGCTTTCAAAAAATTATTTATTTTCCAAATCTATCATCAACTTTGCTAGCAAATTGATAGCTTTTCTCTTCTTAATTTCAAATGTCTCATATTAGCTCTGTTGAAATCGGTATAGAATAATTTGCACAAAATCGCCTACTCATTTTCTTCAGAGATAAGAACAGCTGAAAAGCTTTTCATGTGCAATTTGAAAATTTCCAGAGATCACAGGTTAACAGATATTGTCAGTATTTTAGTTATTAAAGCAACGGATTTATTTTTCTGTTGTGTATTAAGCTGTTTGCTCCGTTTTAAACAATATCTGTCAAATGTTGCTGTTTCATAATTTAGTAGCCATATAAATGGGTGAGTATGGTTGTTGTTTATGGTGCGATCAGCTTCTACATAACACTTAATTAACTGTCGATTTAAGTAAAAATGCTTCAAATAAACCCCAATTATTTTTGCAGTTTTGCAGAAATACGTCTTTTCCCTTCCGTCAACACTTTTTGTCGTGATTAAAGTAAAAGCTTGTTTCTAACTAATTATTCATTTTCAAACAGTGCCTCATCAAAATGTTTTGTGTGCAAATTAAAACGTTCTAAAGAACAGCTCGGTAAACATTCATGGTAAAATGTCCTACTGCAGGCTAAGCAAATAGTCAAGCATCATTTTCATTGGTTCTCAATTTAATATCAAAATCCAAGTTTGATGCATCATATATATGCTACTTTTAGCAATTTTCTATCTATTAATAGCTTATTAAGTTTTTCTTTCACACTAAAAATGCAATGTCACTTGGGGCATTCCACAAACTTTGCATGAGCTCTTGTGGTCTTTATCTCACTTCAACATTTTTTATGCTTATTTTATTTAGCAATGTAAATTGTTTAATTTCTTACAAATTCAGAAGAAGAAAAGGAAGTAGACCAAGAAGAAGAAGCAGAGTTAGAAATAGAGAATCAGGAGAAAGGAAAATAGAACTATTATAAAACTATTATAGAAATGAAGTAATTATGCTGTTAGGAGGTCTTCAAGGCAAATCTTTGACGTACCTCATATAGAGTGGCTTGTGCATTTTACTACTTAACCTTTTCTTTGACCTATTCGAAAACTCTTAATAGGTTTTGGTTGTTTTATGTTACGTCAGATTATAGAAATAGGCACAAAATTAGTCAGTCCTTTTGTGTGCGTTACTTGATATCTGTCTACTTAAGTAAATAATTAGCAATTCCTCCACAGGTAATACCAATCAATCATTTATAACGTCTGGGTCAAACCGTTTTAACTCTATAAAGTTCTACGGCTGACTTTATTCAGAATACCACTTTTTACAATGAAAAAGTGTAGATAAATAGCATTTATTCTCTTGATTCGCCACTCATCTATTCAAACACACAACTAAATATGTCAAACGCACTCTGTGAAATCTGAGTACCAAAAGAAATACATATAGAATAGACATCGTATGTGACACTTGCTGAAATAGGAAATAGAACGAGGATAAATTTGTTGTCATTTTATCACAGCTCAATCTTTATAATATTTATACTGCCTGAATGTGAGGATAATTTTTAATTTTCAATAAAAATCTTTAAATATGAATGTTATTTGTGCGAAGACCCAAGTGTTGCTTTTAGTACTTTTAGATTTTTGGTATGAACATGGAGGTATGACTTTGCTTTGAAGTCTTATTTTAATGTCAATACTAAGGATTGGGCAGTATTAGCAATGATTTACTACTTAAATATTTCGCAATCCGTAATCACAATTTAGTAAAATGTTGTCCACACTTTAATGTTTTGGTTATTCTATAGCTGGAAAGTACGCAAGTTGGGTGAACAGGAACTTATTATCTTTACTCCTTCTCCAAAGGAATTATTTTAACAAAACTCAGACAAATCTCTATTTTAATTAACATGAGAGTGGTGTCTCGTTAGGTGTTTTATTAGCCAGGCTAGTTTTCAGTTTTAGCTGGGCTAGTTTAAAGTTTTAACAGGTCCACTTTTCAGTTTTTGTTGGGCTAGTTTTCAGTTTTAGCAGGACAGGTTTTCAGTTTTAGCCGTGGTGTGCTGGAAGTGTAGCTATGGGAGTAGCGGATGTGAGGATCCTTTCGACAAGAACTCAGACGATGTCACCAAAGATGTCCAGACGTACAACAGAACATGTGACTTCTGTTACAAGGCCAAATCAGGTCAGCGTTATTCCACAGAGAAAATTGTGTTAAAATAACCACATAGCGTCTTTGAGTAACTCTTGACACATTGTGACGCTAATTAGATAATAGCAATATCTTCTACATGTATACAAATTATTTAAGACACAACAGGATTTTATATGGGATAGATGGGACTCAGTGGGTGTGTTAAAAAACCTATAAAGTTAGACTAACAAAACATATCAAATATGTTTATCAGTTCCTGTGATTACTAGCAAAATGAACATCTATTCGTGTCTTCCTTAAAAAAAATATTTGAGCTTCTATCTTAATAACTTATTATTTACAAATGAGTAACAATTCTTAAAATTATATTATATTATTACCAAGTATGTTATCAGCATAATAATATTTTCCATTTTTTGCAATCTTATTGATATTTAATCTATTACAATTTCAAAATAAAACATCTGACAATAAGACAAAACTAACAGTTTTGCCTTTACAACAAATAATTATGTAATGACAAAGGAGAATAATAATTTTCATGCAATGTGTAATGCAGAGTGTTTTGCTATCATTTTGTACTAAAATTCAACACACAGGTTCAAAAGTGAGACGTAAATGCACACCAGAGGGATCCGTGCGACTGGGCTGTTACAGTGGTACCTATGAGTCTGACGAAGTGACCGAGTGTATTTGCATGGGAGATTATTGCAATGGCGCAGAGAGAAAAATATCCAGTCTGGCTTGGATGTGGACATTTTGTCTAACCCATATTGTGCTACGAGGCGAGGTCTAGCCCTCGTTCTGCTGTGGTGTTATTTGCGGCCCTTACTATGCTACGCGGCTAACATTCAGTGTTTGCATTATTGACTTTTTGAATAGTTATTTTAATCATGCTATTAACGGATAATGATGTCGTTTAAGTCACCCGCCTAATTTTGTATCCTCGTTCTCCTACCTGTAAATCAATCTTAACGTCAAGCCGGTTCTTAAAGCTGACCCTAAATCCTAACACTTACCATAATCTCGCAAAAATAAAGTAGAAGTTTACTTTGTTCTTTAACCATAGGTGGGCTCTGTTAAAGCACAACATATCCAACAACACCTTGTATTATTAGACTCTGAGGAAATTCCTTCCATCACACTAAAGTCACAATAGCAGATCACCGAATCACATACAAGGGATTTCCTCTGGCAATGAAATAGTGGGGGGGGGGGGTAGAAATGCCTTTCTATCAATCTTTCTTTGCAATCAGAGGAGCAAATTTCTTCCTTCATTCGAGGATTAAACCCATGTTCTTGTTGATCCTAGCTTCCCTCCGCTGCTCATTTTTTCCGATTTATAAAGAGGTATATCAGCTTATCCTCGTTACGTACAAAATTTTTTTTGATAGTATCAGAGGTTGAAACATGCTCAATATTTTGTCCCCGTTTTGCTTTAGAATCTGTTTTGTTTTTGAATAGCGCTGTGTACAGCGTATGGACATTCTGAAGCACACACATGCATGTGTATTGTAAAAATGATATGACATGAAAACAAAACCAGCTGCCATAAATACCTCTTACGTTAAACAACATTAAATTCAGTCAAAATGCCCTAAAAGCAGTATGTTATTTGAAATTTGAAACGAAAACATAAATTTTCGGTAATAACTTTATATTAAAATTTGTGGGCATAGTAATCTGGCACTAAACTGTGATGTATTTCAAATAGATAATTTTGAAATTTGCCTAAGTGATGTCAGAAGCATATGTAAACCACACCAGTTTAGTTACCGATAGCGAAATGGCACCCACTTGCAAATGCAGAAAGCCAGAGATAAAATAGATCTGGTCGAAAACAAAACTCTCGTTACGTACAAAATTTTTTTTGATAGTATCAGAGGTTGAAACATGCTCAATATTTTGTCCCCGTTTTGCTTTAGAATCTGTTTTGTTTTTGAATAGCGCTGTGTACAGCGTATGGACATTCTGAAGCACACACATGCATGTGTATTGTAAAAATGATATGACATGAAAACAAAACCAGCTGCCATAAATACCTCTTACGTTAAACAACATTAAATTCAGTCAAAATGCCCTAAAAGCAGTATGTTATTTGAAATTTGAACCGAAAACATAAATTTTCGGTAATAACTTTATATTAAAATTTGTGGGCATAGTAATCTGGCACTAAACTGTGATGTATTTCAAATAGATAATTTTGAAATTCGCCTAAGTGATGTCAGAAGCATATGTAAACCACACCAGTTTAGTTACCGATAGCGAAATGGCACCCACTTGCAAATGCAGAAAGCCAGAGATAAAATAGATCTGGTCGAAAACAAAACTCTCGTTACGTACAAAATTTTTTTTGATAGTATCAGAGGTTGAAACATGCTCAATATTTTGTCCCCGTTTTGCTTTAGAATCTGTTTTGTTTTTTAATAGCGCTGTGTACAGCGTATGGACATTCTGAAGCACACACATGCATGTGTATTGTAAAAATGATATGACATGAAAACAAAACCAGCTGCCATAAATACCTCTTACGTTAAACAACTTTAAATTCAGTCAAAATGCCCTAAAAGCAGTATGTTATTTGAAATTTGAACCGAAAACATAAATTTTCGGTAATAACTTTATATTAAAATTTGTGGGCATAGTAATCTGGCACTAAACTGTGATGTATTTCAAATAGATAATTTTGAAATTCGCCTAAGTGATGTCAGAAGCATATGTAAACCACACCAGTTTAGTTACCGATAGCGAAATGGCACCCACTTGCAAATGCAGAAAGCCAGAGATAAAATAGATCTGGTCGAAAACAAAACTCTCGTTACGTACAAAATTTTTTTTGATAGTATCAGAGGTTGAAACATGCTCAATATTTTGTCCCCGTTTTGCTTTAGAATCTGTTTTGTTTTTGAATAGCGCTGTGTACAGCGTATGGACATTCTGAAGCACACACATGCATGTGTATTGTAAAAATGATATGACATGAAAACAAAACCAGCTGCCATAAATACCTCTTACGTTAAACAACATTAAATTCAGTCAAAATGCCCTAAAAGCAGTATGTTATTTGAAATTTGAACCGAAAACATAAATTTTCGGTAATAACTTTATATTAAAATTTGTGGGCATAGTAATCTGGCACTAAACTGTGATGTATTTCAAATAGATAATTTTGAAATTCGCCTAAGTGATGTCAGAAGCATATGTAAACCACACCAGTTTAGTTACCGATAGCGAAATGGCACCCACTTGCAAATGCAGAAAGCCAGAGATAAAATAGATCTGGTCGAAAACAAAACTCTCGTTACGTACAAAATTTTTTTTGATAGTATCAGAGGTTGAAACATGCTCAATATTTTGTCCCCGTTTTGCTTTAGAATCTGTTTTGTTTTTGAATAGCGCTGTGTACAGCGTATGGACATTCTGAAGCACACACATGCATGTGTATTGTAAAAATGATATGACATGAAAACAAAACCAGCTGCCATAAATACCTCTTACGTTAAACAACATTAAATTCAGTCAAAATGCCCTAAAAGCAGTATGTTATTTGAAATTTGAACCGAAAACATAAATTTTCGGTAATAACTTTATATTAAAATTTGTGGGCATAGTAATCTGGCACTAAACTGTGATGTATTTCAAATAGATAATTTTGAAATTCGCCTAAGTGATGTCAGAAGCATATGTAAACCACACCAGTTTAGTTACCGATAGCGAAATGGCACCCACTTGCAAATGCAGAAAGCCAGAGATAAAATAGATCTGGTCGAAAACAAAACTCTCGTTACGTACAAAATTTTTTTTGATAGTATCAGAGGTTGAAACATGCTCAATATTTTGTCCCCGTTTTGCTTTAGAATCTGTTTTGTTTTTGAATAGCGCTGTGTACAGCGTATGGACATTCTGAAGCACACACATGCATGTGTATTGTAAAAATGATATGACATGAAAACAAAACCAGCTGCCATAAATACCTCTTACGTTAAACAACTTTAAATTCAGTCAAAATGCCCTAAAAGCAGTATGTTATTTGAAATTTGAACCGAAAACATAAATTTTCGGTAATAACTTTATATTAAAATTTGTGGGCATAGTAATCTGGCACTAAACTGTGATGTATTTCAAATAGATAATTTTGAAATTCGCCTAAGTGATGTCAGAAGCATATGTAAACCACACCAGTTTAGTTACCGATAGCGAAATGGCACCCACTTGCAAATGCAGAAAGCCAGAGATAAAATAGATCTGGTCGAAAACAAAACTCTCGTTACGTACAAAATTTTTTTTGATAGTATCAGAGGTTGAAACATGCTCAATATTTTGTCCCCGTTTTGCTTTAGAATCTGTTTTGTTTTTGAATAGCGCTGTGTACAGCGTATGGACATTCTGAAGCACACACATGCATGTGTATTGTAAAAATGATATGACATGAAAACAAAACCAGCTGCCATAAATACCTCTTACGTTAAACAACATTAAATTCAGTCAAAATGCCCTAAAAGCAGTATGTTATTTGAAATTTGAACCGAAAACATAAATTTTCGGTAATAACTTTATATTAAAATTTGTGGGCATAGTAATCTGGCACTAAACTGTGATGTATTTCAAATAGATAATTTTGAAATTCGCCTAAGTGATGTCAGAAGCATATGTAAACCACACCAGTTTAGTTACCGATAGCGAAATGGCACCCACTTGCAAATGCAGAAAGCCAGAGATAAAATAGATCTGGTCGAAAACAAAACTCTCGTTACGTACAAAATTTTTTTTGATAGTATCAGAGGTTGAAACATGCTCAATATTTTGTCCCCGTTTTGCTTTAGAATCTGTTTTGTTTTTGAATAGCGCTGTGTACAGCGTATGGACATTCTGAAGCACACACATGCATGTGTATTGTAAAAATGATATGACATGAAAACAAAACCAGCTGCCATAAATACCTCTTACGTTAAACAACATTAAATTCAGTCAAAATGCCCTAAAAGCAGTATGTTATTTGAAATTTGAACCGAAAACATAAATTTTCGGTAATAACTTTATATTAAAATTTGTGGGCATAGTAATCTGGCACTAAACTGTGATGTATTTCAAATAGATAATTTTGAAATTCGCCTAAGTGATGTCAGAAGCATATGTAAACCACACCAGTTTAGTTACCGATAGCGAAATGGCACCCACTTGCAAATGCAGAAAGCCAGAGATAAAATAGATCTGGTCGAAAACAAAACTCTCGTTACGTACAAAATTTTTTTTGATAGTATCAGAGGTTGAAACATGCTCAATATTTTGTCCCCGTTTTGCTTTAGAATCTGTTTTGTTTTTGAATAGCGCTGTGTACAGCGTATGGACATTCTGAAGCACACACATGCATGTGTATTGTAAAAATGATATGACATGAAAACAAAACCAGCTGCCATAAATACCTCTTACGTTAAACAACATTAAATTCAGTCAAAATGCCCTAAAAGCAGTATGTTATTTGAAATTTGAACCGAAAACATAAATTTTCGGTAATAACTTTATATTAAAATTTGTGGGCATAGTAATCTGGCACTAAACTGTGATGTATTTCAAATAGATAATTTTGAAATTCGCCTAAGTGATGTCAGAAGCATATGTAAACCACACCAGTTTAGTTACTTTAGTTACCGATAGCGAAATGGCACCCACTTGCAAATGCAGAAAGCCAGAGATAAAATAGATCTGGTCGAAAACAAAACTCTCGTTACGTACAAAATTTTTTTTGATAGTATCAGAGGTTGAAACATGCTCAATATTTTGTCCCCGTTTTGCTTTAGAATCTGTTTTGTTTTTGAATAGCGCTGTGTACAGCGTATGGACATTCTGAAGCACACACATGCATGTGTATTGTAAAAATGATATGACATGAAAACAAAACCAGCTGCCATAAATACCTCTTACGTTAAACAACATTAAATTCAGTCAAAATGCCCTAAAAGCAGTATGTTATTTGAAATTTGAACCGAAAACATAAATTTTCGGTAATAACTTTATATTAAAATTTGTGGGCATAGTAATCTGGCACTAAACTGTGATGTATTTCAAATAGATAATTTTGAAATTCGCCTAAGTGATGTCAGAAGCATATGTAAACCACACCAGTTTAGTTACCGATAGCGAAATGGCACCCACTTGCAAATGCAGAAAGCCAGAGATAAAATAGATCTGGTCGAAAACAAAACTCTAACTCTTTCGAGATAACTATCAGCTTTCGTATTTTAGGTCATCGAAGTACATATAATGCAACGTCTTTAGACATAGATGATCAAACTAAGTTCAAAATCCAGCTTATTGTTTTTGAGACAATGTTAAATTTCCGGTTCTTGACATTAACCATGACGGAGGAGGTCAAGGTCTCCTAGGCACACCTTACATGGCGTCTTTTAAACGTCTCATCATCATCTCATCATCATCTATATGTGTGCCAAATTCATCTTACTACGTCAAATAGCCTAGGAGGAGTTTTCTGGATACCTCCTGGACGGAAAAAAATAGAAGAAAACGAGAAAAAACAGCCAGAGTATCCAGTAAAGCATCCTCATTTGCTAACTTTGTTTGCAAGTGGAACTAAGAAATATATTAAATACATCTGTACATCCTTAGTTAAATCCGAGATATCCCCAGTGATATTTTAATATAAGCTTGGAAGCTCGTTGCTCTATAGCAATCTTCTTTCTCATTCTAAAAATTGTTTATTAGATATATACATGATGCACAATAAAACCTTTCTGGCATCTCCATATTTTGAAAAGGAACTTTAAATTGAATTTGCTAAATATAGGATAGATACGAAAAACAAAAACGGGACAAAACTGAAAACTAAAAGGGGGCAGCATTAAAAGGCAAAATTGGAACGCATTCAAAAGCACAGCCGGGATAGCATTGAAAGTAAACAAAAGGTCAGCATTGACAGCAAAAAGGTGAGAGCATTGAAAAGCAAACAAAGTCGACAGTATTTAGAAGCAAAAGAAAACGACATTGGAAAGCAAAAAGGGGACAGCGTTGAAAAAGAAAACAAACGGAACAACATTGAAAAGCAAAAACATTGAAACCCAAATTACAGGCAGTATCGAAAAGCACAAAAGCAAAATGTACGTGAAAAAGCTTATTCTTTCTGATATACATATGGCTCGATAATAATCAAAATTAGACACTTTCTAACCATAACCATTTTCCGTGGTTGCTATAATTGTAACCTTACAATTTATAAGCATTACATATAGCAGATTAGGCTCTTGTAGAGCATACCCAGCCCAAAGTGCACTCAGATATTGTATTTACAGACATGTTGCATATCGATCGCGCTCAGACGAGACTCCTAGTATTATTATTATTGTCTACATTCATATGGATCTTAGGCTTCCCCATAACAAAAAGGCACGGCATGCATATTTCATATAATACTCCCTGTCAAAAGACGCGATACAAACACACGAAAAGATACTTCACTGTGTTGTTCCCAAAACATGTGCAAAATTAATGTTACTATACATTACGACGAGTTCGTTTCATCAGATATAAAGATACACTAGGATAATAAAACACAAAGCAAGAACAGACACGAGTCATGCCACGTTGATTCATGTCTGTAGACTAATCAGAAGCTTTCTGTAAAAAAAAAGCCACAGCGCACTTCACCTATACTCTAAATAAGTGTTGCATTTGCAAAGGAAGAAAGAAAATAGCGAAAAATAAAATGAGCATGAAAACGCATGGGCATTTTTTACAGCGTTATTTCCCATTGTAGTAGTTTTCGGGATATATTCATGCTGTGTGACCGGCACTCAGCAGACACAGAATCGGTACAGAGCCCAGCACAGTAACAACCAGTATGTTAACGACAAGAGGTAAACCTTTTATTATAGCATGTATGTGCGACAGGCGTTTTTAGCTTGATTGCAAGTCAAATCTGGTAGCTGTTAACTTTTAACTTCCAACTCTTTACTTTGCTGGAAATTTGCAATTTCCAGTTCTTTCTTTACATTTTCAATTATTATGGTAATTTACAATTTATTACGGTAATTTACAACTTGCATCTCCAATGTCATTATTTTTTGTTGCTGAGCAACACCGAAGAAAAAATCAATTAACACGTTTTGTGCGTGGCCTAAAAGTTACTATAACTAACATATACAACAAAAACTAATTATATTTCAGATCTTTTCGTTGCATGTTTCTACATGGACAGTGAATGCAGCTGTATTATATTGATTTCAGTTTTTTCGAATGCATATTTCCCACTTGCAAACGCGGTTTGCAATTGGGCATAGGTTTGTAATTTTCTGAAAATTTCTGTCCTTTATACGTTGTTATCTCTTTTTTTCGCTTGGATGGTTTCCAGAAAATTCCTCCTGCAGTATTTGACAGGAGATAAAATTTCGCATACGTGTTGCGGATGACGAGATCTCCGTTATTTTGCATTTGTTACCTTAACGGTCAAGGTACACCTTGAAAATCAAAGTCAAGGTCACATGACCTTGTGTACCGTTAACGATAGGAAGACATTTATCGAAAAAGGCTAGAGATTTTGAGGTCATTTCCGAACCTTTAGGCACAAACAACGTTACATAAGGGGTAATTAGGTAACCTTTACCTTCTCGGTCACGGTCAAGATCTCGTGAAGAGGACGACGACGTCTCCGATATTCCGCAATATTTTTACCTCAGGGCTCAAGGTACACTTACAGACATCGGTACATCTTGAAGATCAAGGTCAAAGGTCACATGACTTCATGTGCCGTTAACGATAGGAAGACATATCTCGAAAACGGTTAGAGACTTTGAGGTCATTTCCGACCCTTTGGCCATAAGCAACGTTACATAAGAGATACCTCTGTAACCTTGATCTTATCAGTCACGGTCAAGGTCAAAAACTGGAAATTGACTTTTATCTCGAAAACAGTTAAAGAAAGAGCAATTTTGGGCACATTTTGGACCTTTTGGACCTGAGCATCGTTACATAACAGGTACCTTGATCCTCTCGGTCAATGCCAAGGTCAAAACCGAAACTTTGGTATTATCCCAAAAACGGTTAGAGATACAGCAATTTTGAACTCATTCCTACCCTTTTTCGAATAAAACAATATTACATAAGAGGTACCTTGGTGACCTTCTCTGGTACGGTCAAGGGCAAAACCAGAAATTGAGTATTATCTCGTAAGAGATAGAGCCATTTTGGTTTCACTTTCGATTCTTTATACCTAAACAACGTTACATGAGAGGTACCTCTCTGACATTGACGGTCAAGGATACGGTCAAGGTCAAGGTCAAAACCAGGCAGCTAACTATATTTTTTAGAAAAAAAGCTAGCGATAGAGCCCTTTTCCCCCACATTTTCGACCCTTTTTGCCTAAACAACGTTACATAGGAGGTATCTTGGTGACTTTGATCTTCTCGGCCACAGTAAAGGTCAAAAACCAGAAGCTGACCATTATTTCAAAAACTATTACCGATAGAGCGATTCTAGGTTCATTTTTAAACTGTTGGGCTGAAATGACGACAAAGAAGGTATACTGGGTAACTTTGAGCTTCTTGCTCATAATTTGATACAAATATTTTTCTCTAGCGGTTTCTGCAAGTGGGCCAATTCCGCTGTCTAGCAGAATTCTGTCTAGTTTCATCCATGTCTTATGTAATGTAGATGTTCTTTACAAAATGGATAAAGCTTTACTTATCCTACTTACTACATTTTGCTTCTGTATTTGGAACAACAGTGATGAGGAGTTGGACTGGTGGCAGAAAACAATAATCTACCAGATTTATCCAAGATCCTTCAAGGATTCGAACGGCGATGGTGTGGGAGACATACCAGGTAAAACCTTACTTCTAACATGGCATTGTTCAAATAGCAATTATTATAAGATTATTGCTAAAATCTTTTTTATGTTTATTTTCAAGGTTATAAAGGTTAAAATGAGACACGGGTACACTAGTATAAACCCATTACCATGCATGTCCATGAAATTTTGAACGACCCCTTAGAGTGGAATGCCTAGCCTGAAAAATCAGTGAGTCAAATTTAATAATAAAACGTCGATTTTAATTATATCGTTTGAGTACAGATGAAACTACAATAGTCACAGAACAACAGGAAGGCAGAACCAATTTTGAGAATGAGTTGGTGTAGTTTTCTGACCCCCTTTTTCCTTCATTTTTTCGGGGAAATGCACAGTGACAGTTACACAATCAAGTGCGCTCCCCTTGAGTGATTAAAACTTAATGCATGGTTTTAATCTATTTTGCTCCTGTAATAGTGCATTATGTAAAAAATGGATTGTTTTTTGCAATTTATTTTGCCAAAATTATATCAGTGTAAACATACATTTTGCATAAGCCCACATGAACAAATATCTTGCATAAACATGTAATTTGCATGATTTTACATATGCATAAACGTACATAAACATAAATTTTGTACAAACATAAGAAAAAATATTTGTTTAAATGTACATACAGCTATATTTGCATTAGTATACAGAAAAAAATTCTTTGGCATAAACATGTAAAACTAATATTTTTAAAAGGGATGGCAGGAAGGCTCAACGGGCAACAGTTTTAAATTCTCCCCCATCAGAGGCAATCAGAGCCAAGTTCAAACATAAACATATATTTTGCATATATTTTCCATAATGTGTTTTCTTTACTTAAGGCGACAAATACACTGCATATTTTCCTGGGTATGTGTGCAAAGCAAATAAAGTTGTATTTCCATTTTAATTGTTTTTCCTGCTCTGTTGCAGGTATTATTTCACGACTAGATTATATCAAGTCATTAGGCATTGATACAATATGGCTGAATCCTGTCTACGTTTCTCCAATGGCGGACTTTGGTTATGACATTGTAGATTATAAGGATATCGACCCTATTTTTGGTACTTTGAACGACTTTGATCGGTTGGTAGAGGCGATTAAAGACAGAGGTGAGATGCAAAGACAGACCAACAACATGCAGATAAAACCATATAGAATTCAACCAAAACAGGAACAAATGCATAATTTATTTTCATTTACTTTTAGAAGTATAAACACTAGGACTGCCAGGAGATCAATGTTAACTCATTCAACGTATAGAAATGGATTTTACATGACGATCCTGTAAAGAGTACCACATTTGAGTGATTTATGTCTAATAGGTAGAATTGAAGCATTTTGGGGATTAGACCAGTAAACTGTTACAAATATGGTTTGCACAAAACTGTTTAAGATACATTAAGGCAAATAAATCAAAAGTAAATAAATAAATAACCACATAGTGCACTGAGTGTGGGTATTTTTCTATAGATATGCATATATTGATGGAATTTGTGCCTAACCATACAAGCGATAAGCACCCATGGTTTGAGGCGAGCAGGCGTCGTGAGCACCCCTATGAGAGTTACTACATATGGCATGACGGTCTGATGAACAGCAATGGCTCCCGATCTCCTCCCAACAACTGGGTAAAATAATGCAATATCTTATGAACATGAACTAGCTTTCGTTCTATATGTAATGAAACTTCAATAATGAACCTTCAGTAAGTGCCGTACCTGATGCATCTTATGCATAGCGCCAAACCCTATATACCTTATGCATAGTGTCATAGTGATATGTCTTATGAATAGTTCCATACCTGATATATCTTCTGTATAGCGTCATGCCTGTTGTATTTTAAGTACAGCGCCATGCCTTATATATCTATCTTCAAACCTGATATACCCCCTGACTGATATGCTTTTGTTTAATATGTTTATGTTAAATACGTTAAATATCTTTCTCACATTATCTTCAGCTCTAATATATTTACACAGCGAAATTTCTTGATATAGCGAAATGTTTTGTATAATCGTTCAATGTGTTGATGCAATTTTTTTTTTAATTTCAGTTTTTATTTCTTGGCATTCTCATAGACAATATTAACACAGTTTAGTCACATTAATGGAGCAAATGTCAAACAATGTGATGAATACGTATAAAACATTTCAGACATATCACTGAATTGCTAATCAAGTGTTTATGTCTCGACTGTCGGGTACCGTCACTACAGGTTGAAGATGCCTGCATACAAGTGAATATATATTCATGCATTCATCAATGTGACAGCCTTTAGCATGTTTGACATAAATCTTAAACGGGTTGTATTTCAGTTAGTAAGTCAGTCAGTAAGAAAAAAGACCGGTGCTGTTTAAATGTTTACGATATTTAATGTGACATGATGCGATGTCACTGGGTTTATTTGTAGTTGGGTCGATGTGGTGGTTCAGCATGGAGCTGGGATGAAAAAAGAAAGCAATTTTATTTTCATCAGTTTCAAACGGATCAGCCAGACCTAAATTATAGGACACGTGCAGTGAGAGAGGCCATGAAGGTCATTTACGCTTAGTGGACATTATCAACTAAATTGTGTATCTTTATCTCTAGGTTTAGATGTGTGAGAATGTATGTTTGTGTATTTGTGTGGACGTCTGAGTACACGTGCACATCTCAGTACATATTGGTAAACATGCGCTCTCTGTGTTGAATTTGTTCTTAATTGCTGTGCATAGTCATGTGTATGTCTGGTAATGTGTGTTGTGAGTGTTAAGCTCAGCAGAGATTATGCGTATGTGCTGCTTTTACCCCTGTGCATGTCTGATGATGTGTGTTGTGTACGTGCCAGGATTGGTGCAATGATGTTTGATCACCATTTATTTCTGCTGCTAAAGTAAGTTTCCTCAATATAGACTAAAATATCTTAGCTATTCTTCTTAGACATAAATGTTCACTTCAAGTTCAGTTTCAATATCAGAAGACAAAGCGAACACAACGCCTGCAATTACATTAAAACACGAATTTAATGCTCAACAGTGTCATCGTTCGATGAATAAACTGAAAAAAATCAAGGTTTTTTATTTATACAAAGGATGTGCTACGATTTTGGCTTGAAAGGGGAGTTGACGGTTTTCGAATAGATGCGATTCAGATGCTTTTTGAAGTTGAAGACGTATCAATGAATGAAGCAAGAACACACTGGTCCGAGTATGAAGAGGTACTTATAACATTCATATAGCTATTCAAAAGCTACACAAAAAAGGTTTCTGTAGCTTTTGAATAATTTTTGAGCAGATTTTACGTAGCTCTTGGTGACATTTAAGTGGCTTTTTATAGTTTTTTTCTAATTTTTAGAAATATTAGAATAGCTTTTGACTAATGTTGTTTGGAATAACCGATAAAATGTTATAAAGCACATTATTTTAATGAACTACTCTCAAAGCATCTCAATATTATAAACAAAACTGCTACAAAAGAGATAACAGTTTTATGTTTAGTAAAATAAACTAGTTGAACAACAAAGATTAACTAGAGCAGTACCATAAATCATGTCAACGCAGCAAAGGCACACGTCAGACTGAATTAACATGTAATGTTTAGCTCAGAACAAATAAATATTTTGGTGTACTTTATTTCAGATCATAAACCCTTTTGGTAAAATACTTCTACTCAACGATTTTAATATTTCATAATTCAGGGGTTGTAATAAAACGATTATTTGCAGGATTAAGAAATAATATACTGGCATTGCAGCTGGAATACAAATCACAGAATCACGTGTACACGTCACATTTACCTGAGATTCATGACATAGTGAGGGAGTGGCGCCAACTGATGGATGAGCGAGAGGCACTGACGGGAAAACACCCGTATGTATGCTTAAACATGACACGACGAGATCACGTAAACCACTGATATAATGTCAATATCTATGTATGAACAAGCAGTAAAAAGTTGGCTATATATATATATATATATATATATATATATATATATATATATATATATATATATATATATATATATTTATATATATATATATATATATATATATATATATATATATATATATATATATATATATATATATATATATATATATATATATCACATCACATCTGTTTTGAACATCTGCTTTGAACAGACTCTTCACTTTTCAAACAAATAAACATTATGAACACTATTATTTGCATGAAAGTGTTAACATTGAACTAGTACTTAGCAACGCTATAATGTTACCGTATAAAAAGCAATTAGTAACACCTCACCCTTTTATCCCAGGTACCAAAAAGTGTTAATGTATGTGCAATAAATTACGTCATTGGCTCACGGAAAGGGCAAGTGATTATTATATTTTAAATCTTAATCTGTTATTTTTGTACCACATCTGAAATCATAATAAATTGATTAAAATGTGACATGATGCTTCACTTTCACAGGTTTATAGTGATGGAAATTTACTCTAAAAACACTGCTGACATTATGAAATATTACTACACGGGATCAGACATTCCTATCAATTACAATATGATGTTCATACCAGGAAGATGCGACGCAATGTGCTTTATGGAAGCTGTGGAGAAATGGCTCAGCACAATGCCAAATGAAAAATGGCCTGATTTTGTGGTTAGCTCTAATATCTCGACTATCAATGTTTTCTAATTGGTCAGTTTTATCTTTTTTATCATGGCAATTGACTGGACGAATACATTTATTCTATTAGTTACTTGGTTGCGTTGAAGCCTGAGTTGTATGTTTTTTTTCAATAAAATCAACCAGACGATATCTAAAGGTAAATGCTTAGGTCCACATCAACCAGAAGATACATAAAAGTAAATGAAATGTTAGGCCCGCATCAACCCGAAGATACCAAAAGTTAAATGCTTAGGCCCACATTGACCAGATGATAAATAAAGGTAAATATTGAGGCCCGCACCAACCAGAAGAGACGAAAACGTAAATATTATGGCTCACATCAACATTTCCCTTCCTGTTACTGATAATTTTGGTTCATTCATTTTGTAAGTTAAAATAGATATAATATAAAAGATAATTTTCTTTTATGCAAATAGAGATTACTCAAAACTGTCAAGTAAATTCTGTCACAGTAAGGCTTATACTTAACCATAATTTTTTTTTAAAACCTAAGTTTATCATTCCAAACAAATATATTAAAAGTGAATATAATTATTAGCATTTCGGTGATTCAGTATGTCTTCGACAGCAGTAAACTGAGACGATGTTTTCTCACAAGTAAATAATAACTACTTTAAAAAACAAAACCTTTATGACAATGACAATTTAAAGATGAACCTTGAAGGCATTTCACGAAAGGAGAGGAATGTATTTACACCATCAACTTGTTTTTGTCACGCTTATTTAATTTTATTCATAGTTGTACATACTATATATGCTGTGAAATACTTAGTGATACTTTAAATGGTTTAGATGTCTAACCCAATAGAACACACATACTAAATAATACACAAAATGGCAAACAAATGAAAACGCAACCATATGGTAGTTAGCACACGTGATAATACCATACAAAATATCAACAAACATAACAAACATATCACGGAATAGTCAGCACATATGACAAGATCACACATAATGCCAACATACATGGCAAACAATCTATATATTAGTTAAGCTTACTTAATAATAGGCAAGATATAAATATACTTGGCACCCTCATATAACGTTGAAATTATAAAAAAAATATAAAACAGACTGACAATAAATACAGTAAATAAAATAAAAAGTGTAATATAATATAAAAATGGATTAAATAACTGAAGAATTGCATAACTAATTACTGCATTATTAATGCAGTATAGAATAAAGATTAAAGATGTTTAGGCAGTAACTAGTATTACATTCCGGGTGCTATGTGCTTTTGCGTATACCACGTAGGATATTTACATTCATAGAAAGTAATGACAGATTAGCTGGTGTCTCTTTTTTACTTAAAACCGAGTATCTTCTTGTGTCTTCATAGTTGGGTAACCACGATAAAAGACGAATCGCATCACGAATCGGGGCGAGATATACGGCAGCTCTCAACACAATGCTTTTGCTGCTACCCGGTACTCCAACCACGTACTACGGTGAAGAAATCGGACAGCTGGATAACCCTCTGATGCCAGATAATGTCTTAGATCAGAGAGGGATTCGACTTGGAGGAGTATAACTCACCTAATGATTTTCTTTTTTCTCTCTCTTCCTCTCTCTCTCTCTCTCTCTCTCTCTCTCTCTCTCTCTCTCTCTCTCTCTCTCTCTCTCTCTCTCTCTCTCTCTCTCTCTTTCTCGCTCAGTCTGTCTCTCCCTTTCTCTCTCTCACTCCCTTTCTATCCCTCTCACTGCCTCTCTATCCCCTAGCTCTCTCACTCTCTCTTTCTCTCTCTCCTTTCTTTCTCTCTGTCTCACCCTCTCTCTCTCTCTCTCTCTCTCTCTCTCTCTCTCTCTCTCTCTCTCTCTCTCTTTCTTTCTCTCTCTCTCTAAGTCCCTTCCTGATAAAGTGAAGATATTTTTAAGAATAATAAAATATCTGCAAGCAATTCTTTTTTTACTTTTTTTGTACAATATTTGTTATTAACTGTTCACTTAGCACACTTCCGGTTTTCAGAAGTTGCTTGTAGAGTACACGAGAGACCCGAGCCGCGCGCCGCTTCAGTGGAGTGCTGAGAAGAATGCTGGATTCTCAACTGCAAACAAAACATGGCTTCCTCTTCATTCTGACTACCCAACTATCAATATTCAGGTTAATTTATTATTTTGCTCATATTTTGTCGCACAGTTTCAATTCTAATGTTATTTATCAGCTTTATCAGCTTAATAGCATTCTATCATTTACATTATACACCAAAACATATATAACAACAGCTTGTCAATAAATTGGTAGATACTTTATTTTAAGGCACAGGATAGAGTTCCAGGTTCCGTGTTAACTCTCTACCGAGAAGCGGCCTACCTTCGCCGAGAAAAACCATTTTTAAACAACGAGCTAAAATACCACGCTTTGAGTAGCAACGTATTCTCGTTTCTTCGTGGTGATTTCCTGAGAGACGGAAGTGTGTACCTCATTCTCTTACACCTTGGATATGAAGAATGTACAGAGAACTATAGTGTTATTTTTGGTAGTGTCATAGTAACATCAGGCGAGATGATCATCAGTAATACCGGAAATAAAGGTGACAAAGTTAATCTCAGGAACATTTACATGAAGCCAGGAGATTTACACGTGATCAAGCTTAACTTTAATATTGTATATTCTAAAACAGAACTTTAACGTATATTTAAGAGTACATGATAAAAGTAGGATATAGCTTATTATATATAATACAACTGTTATGACATTATTGAACATAAGAAGACTGTACGGTAATCAAATCATGATTATGTCCACAGCGTTGGTCTCTGATAAAAAAAGATTTGACCAGAAACAAAAAGCTATATCATTTTGTTTAGATTTATGAACATTTAAGGGATAAAATAACGTATTTTTAAATATTGAATTATTTGAATTGGACCAGAATGACGAACTGACCAATGAAAGAGAAAAAACGGACACATGTAACATGTAACACGTGCATTTTGGGTTTTCTTCTCTTTATCGAAGAATGAGGACGTTATTTTGTAAATTATGCCCTTAGATAGTTATGCAACAACAACAAAAAAACAACCTGTACAGAAGGCATTTATTTGCATTGTCTGTTGAGGGGTAGGCACCAAATATCAACATTTTTGTAGAATTATGGAATTTGTTTGTTATGTATTGGATTAGTGAATAAAACTGACCATGTTTGTTTACTATGCTAACTAATTATAAAATCTAAGTGTGTAAGATGTGACATATTAAATAGTGATTATTTGTTAAAATCACATCTAAATATGATTCTAAATTTAAATATAAATTAAACTACACGTTTTCCTATACAATATTTGTTTCGTAAATCTCCCGATAAAGCAACCACACAACTGAACAAGCAAAATCAAATACCCTCAGACCCGTTTATTTGCCTCTGAATAATATTTCGATATGTTAACTTAGCCTCGGCTGCTCCAAACTCCATTGCTTTTTTATTGATTCTGACTGGTCTCTAGTATTTGTTCGTATTTTGCTTATTTTACTTTTGTTTGATTTGGAAAAGCGATTAGTATTCACGTGAGTCAATCTTGCTTGATTTCATTGATTCGAAGTAGCTATATTATTTCCGTGTTATCTTCCATCTTTTCTGCTTTGGGTTCATTTGGACAATCATCTGGTATTCGCGTGCCGCGATGTCCTTTATTTTGGTTTTTTTTCTGAATAGCCTCTAGTATTGCCGTACCCTGACTTCCCTTGTCTTGGTTGACTCGGACTAGCCTCTTTAGTATTCACGTGCTCCGATATCTCTTGCTAATGTATTGTATTGACCAGATTTCTTGTCATTTCTTCCAGCTGGTACATATCTTTTCTTACATCTATAATGCAAATCCTTCTTTAAATTCTGCTAAGCTTTGACAAGTGATCTGTAGCGAATTCAATGAAACGCCAATATCACAGTTTGTAAAGCATTCACATCTTTTATTTTGCAGTTCAAAATCCATCTTGCTATAAGACGGTTGACAATCATTTATATCAAATGTAACAACACCACACAGAGTTGTTGAACCACAATGGCCTACTAACCAATAGATTATTTCTGTTATCTATTATTTATATTAAGAAAAAAACTATATATTTATTTTATATAAGTACCTGAGAAACAAGCATACATTTCTGTCACAGTTCCCATTACAGTTGCAATCACAGTGCCCGATAAAATGATAACAACCCGATCACAATTTCAACTCCAATTACCTTTTCCGATTGCAATTGCCGATTGCAGACCCAATTCTTTTTCTCCTCCAGAAAGGAAAACCCAATCAGACGACTCATATTTAAGTTTTTTATCCCGCGGTATTTGTCCCCGTCCCAATACTCGGGCTTCTATAAGGATTTCATCACGTGAACAGATGTCACAAGAAAGAGGATGCACTTTAATATACAATCATTATTAATTATAAGAATCATTATTCATTTAACCCATTGCTATTATCCTTCATAAAAGAGACTTTTAAAACTTTTTTTTCAGATATCTGCTCTTCAAGGACCCAGGACAGAATTAGTGTGATGTGGCATTTTGTAGACACATTCACAGGAAACTCTGGAAAGCTTTGTCATGATTGGTCGCCGCCCAGATCATGACGTAAGTAAGACCGGAAAACTGTGTTATGATTGGTCATTGAGAAAATCACGTCATAAGTAACACCTTAAAACTGTGTCATAATTGGTCGCTGCTATAACTAAGCTCAATGAGATTAAAAGTAAATATTTAAAGCGGCTAAACTTTAATAACGTATGAAACTTGTTAAAACTGTAAGTGTGGGACACAGGGGCTCGTTATGGTCTCATATATAACATGTATAGTACAGCGATGTATCTTGATTCATACAGTCAACGCAATCCATCATTTTTCTGTAAACATGCATGCAAAACAGTAGAACGCGTCTACACGCTGTGACCCAAACATGGTCCAATTGCTACTTATAAGACTGAACTGAAACCACTCTCCTCATGGAAGGCAAGGAGGATGTGATACATATCTTCCTGTTTATTGATTACGATACGTAGCTTTCTACTTGTAGATTGTGATACGTTTGTTTGCTACTTACTGATTGCGACATATATGCGAATATATTTTCTCACTTATTTTCTCGGACCCAATTTCTTTGAAAACTGTTTTACGACAAATGCAACAGGTGTCATGTATTTAATAATTCTATAAGGACTTTTTTAGTTTGGAAAAAAATAAAAATCATCATTAAGTAATCGCTTGGTCTCTTCTGTCCGCTTAAATTCAATACGCATCCAACAAACAAATCGATCGAAAAAGAAAGTTCTAGGCAAAAGAAAAAATCACTGCTAGCACATTGCATTGTTGCAAATACTGTTTTATTCCAGTTTATGGCTCCAACCAGAAATACTCAAGCAAAGATGCTCTGTTTCATCAAATTTTTTCTGATAATTTAATTAAAGAAATTAGCCAAAGTTTCATAATATAAATCATTTAAATGGACATTATCAATGTGCATTTCTATAGAAGTAGACATGGGAAATACGTCGATGTATGCAACATCTGGAAACGACCTAGTAAGCAGTTTAGCGATCATTTTATTCCATCGTTTTATTCGAATATTACTTTGCGGATAAGGAGTGTCTCCACGCACTGCTGATATAGAGATCCAAATGATTTTACGACAGCTTCGGAGCAAATAGCTGATGTATTGTTTTACGTTGTCTACATAATCAATATACGTAAGAGCGCTAATCTGCATATCGTGCAGGCCCGTGCTAACGACACACACATCACGTGGCTTTGTTTGTAAATACAACGCCAAAGTCTGTTGTGTTGTATTACTCCGCGGTGTTTGTAGAACAACATCACGGGCAAATTCCACAGCTATATATTCCAATTCTCTACTGGCGCAAGCGTACATAGCACTTAAGCATCCACTACAATCAGTACAGTACGGATGTGTCAGGCCATAACTGACAGGACCTTCCTTGTTTGATGGAAATGACCACTTCCCCCGGCGTAAAATCTTCATGTACTCTATAAGATCACACCTGCCAAGAGCTGTTCTTATTTTTTTACATTTTGTGTCGAGTCTTACTATGGCTAGAATCGTACGCATCATTGTAGAATCTCCCAGAAATAACCATTTCTTTGTTGGACAGTTACGCAAATATATATTAACGAAGCGCTTACAGTCCTGAGAAGCGGACTCACATACATATTTGTTATTCGTCCAAATGCAACGATTAGGGCACACTTTAACATTGTTTAAGTAGCTTGGTGTTTCTTCCAATAACTGGTGACGTTTATTGTCCAAATGATCTACATTGTATCCGGGGACATTAGAATCTATCCTTAAATTGACATTTTGTTCTTGACTATAGTGTTTCCATGACGACCGTGACCTCTTTGGTGACAGACCCGTTTTCCTTTTTCTTGTCAGTTGACGGTTATACTTAACGTGTAATTTTCTAGTTCTTAAAACAGGTAAAATCACGTTATGTTGAAAGGGCAAATTTGAGTTGTTGCTTATTTGCTTCTACAATGAAATAAGGTTCAGTAATTAAACACTAATTGAACAATTTCAATCGTACAAATAGAACATAGCCAATTGCAATTACATTCAAATACGTCTTTGAAAAAAACCGAACCGTTTGACGTTTTAGCTTGTATGTTTGCTGCTGTTTTTCTTTCTTGGGGGTTTTATGTTTAATTTGCGTTTAATTTCTTGTAAATGGAATACCCTTAAATAAAAGAATATTTTAGATTTTTGTTATTTTTTAAAAAATAATATTTAGATCTGGAGCTAAAGAAAAAAAGATGGAGCCTCACCTCAATATACATATCTCTATATCCAGAATGACTACTTAGTAGCAAGTAACACAAAACAAACAGAAATGAAAGCGACAGGAAGCAGGTAAATGCTGGGCAGCAGTTGCTGTTTTCCTCCATTTTTCTGCCTTCATTCCTCTTCTACATTATAACTGTATATGTTTTAAGCTTTTTATAGAAATGATTTATTGGAAATCCATATGTCAAATTTTGATGGATAATGACAAATTTTATGGACAATGGCAACTTCTCACATCATCTCATTCATTGCATGTTTAATAACTTCATAGATATAAAATTTAAAGAACATGCCATAAATGAAAAAGCCAAAAACAATGTGACGATACAAATGTAGTTATGACGAAATATTAATCCATGTTATTGCAATGTTGCTGTAACGTCGTCCGTTGCGTTGTCAAGGCCACGAAGCTACCCCTCCACCGAAAATTTGCTTGTGTGCCACATCCAATGTTTTCATACTACTCATGCTAATAGGCAATGACAGCTCTGACTATTAGGTGTTGACAGCTCTGACTATTAGGCGATGACAGCTCTCATTATTAGGTAAGAGAGCTCTCAGTAATAACTGATGACAGCTCTGACTTTTAGGTGATGACAGCTCTGACTATTAGGGAATGACAGCTCTGACTATTAGGTGATGACAGCTCTGACTATAAGGTGAAGACATCTCTGACTCGTAGGTGGTGACAGTTCTGACAATTAGGTGATGACGGCTTTGACTGTTAGGTGATGACAGCTCTCACTATTAGGTAAGAGAGCTCTCAGTAATAAATGATGATAGCTCTGACTATTAGGTGATGATAGCTCTGACTATTAGGTGATGACAGCTCTGACTCTTAGGTGATGTCAGTTCTGACAGTTAAGTGATGACGGCTCTGACTATTAAGTGATGACAGCTCTGACTCTTAGCTGGTGACAGCTCTGACTATTCCTCACAATAAATGCAATATTTGTAAATATTCAAGGGGCGATGTAGAAATAGGGATAAATGTTTTTAATGAAAGCATTTATTTGAAAGAATACTTTTGCCAGTGACGAACAACAATTTTTTTCTCTCTGTAGTATTTATACTTCTTTAAACGCTTGTGATACTCATACAAGTACTTGGAAGTATACTTTTATTTTATTTTAATCTGCTCTTGCTACTTGAAAGTCGAAAGAATTAGTGAGATTAGAAAAAAACACGCCAGAACATAAAGCAAGTCAATATATCTATTAGGAAAGCTACAATACGAGATGCATCACGCATATCACTGTCCATATAAAATTAATTTCGACGTCCATAAATTAATCACTTTTCATTAAATCCAAACTTATATTTTTATTTAGATTTCTTCATGCTGTCTTATATAAAGACTAGTGACATCAGATGCTGATACTAAAATACAAATACGAAATTTCTGAAGAAATGATATCAGAAATATATTTATAGATAATAAGAAATATTTTTGAATATCAGGTTTTGATATCTGAAATATATTAAATGCTATAATATAATTACAGATAACATAAATTAATTGTTGTATCAAAACATGAATTCCTCAAGTACATTTTTGGCTAATAAATCTGAAAATTGGGCTCTGTACTAGAGCATAAGACGCACTTAAAGACAATCCATCAGAACGTGCTTCGCACTTTGAACGAATTAATCAACATTACAGATTTTTATATAGAATGTTAGCAAAATAGAATGTTATCAAATTAGATGGTACTCAGAGAAATTAGTGACTTGGTTTATCCCAGTTAAAGTAAAACTGCTATTAATTTCAAAATGAAATCGCCATTGTTGATATACAAATTATAGGTGATTTTATTGTTAGTACCATTTGTAATGCACAAAACGCACAGAATGTATTCACCCCTCACTTTTTATTCAAGGCCGTGTCAGAACTTGACGGATTCCTGCTAGCGGCAGATTGCACAAATCCGCTTTTGTATGATACATTGAGGCTTGGCGGGTGTTTGGTACACAATAATAATAGGCCCAGGTACACAATAATAATAGTCCTTTCCACGTGCCCATGTTTATTTGGTCATTCAGAACGATCATCGGAGTGCCACTTCACAGTGAATAGTTCACATGAAGCTTTGGAAATCGATCAATTTGCAACAAGGCCACACACTGGTACTTAATCCGCAGGCTTCATTTTCAGAGCGCAAAGACTTATCAATGCAAGAAACTTGCACTATGCCTAGGAAAGTTTGCGATAAAGGAACGCCTGTAGTTACAAGTGTTGCTAACTGTTTCACACACTGATGACCTAATCAGTGTTTTTCAGTACACCACATTGTAGTTTTATTTTTACAGAACGGACATTACATCAGACAAATGCATAAGATGGATAAGCAAGTAATTTTAAATGGATCAAACCCTAGTGGCCCATGGACTGTCGGAAAACTTGGACAGCATGTGCATATGGGACATGCGAAAATGCTAGCTCTGTTACTGGTGCTCTGTTGTATAGTTTATCACCATTATCTACATGTTACTCTTCCACATAGTCAAGGTAAGTTTCTGTTATAATATTATGGTAAAATAAATACCCTACTGCTGCATGAATGGCCGGCAGAGCTCGGATATCGTGTTGCATGAATGTAATTATTGCTGCCATGTCGTGCTGCATGAGTGTAATTATTGCTGCCATGTCGTGTTACACGATTACTTTGGCTTCTGTCACGTCGCTTTATATGATTTTAATTAATGCCGTTATCTCATTTTGTAGTCATTATAATAGCTGTAATTCTATTACTATTATTATTATTGTTATTATTATTATTATTATTATTATTATTATTATTATTATTATTATTATTATTATTATTATTATTATTATTATTATTATTATTATTATTATTATTATTATTATTATTATTATTAGTATTATTATTATTATTAAAATGTGCAAAAATATCGCTATGCGCTCATATTATTATTATATGTATAATATCGCAATACACTCGTACTTGATATTTCTTCACTGGTCACCTGACCACTTGCCCCGATAGCGCAAACGACAAATTATTGGACAGCTGATCGTGCAGTCGTGGGTTCAAACTCTGCCCTGCCCCCATAGCGGTGTTTCGTGTTGTAGCTTTCGAAACAAGAACTTGTGAGCTCAAGCTCCAGTCAGAAATCAATTTAACTTTAGCAGTGTTTTTTTCTTCCTTGGCAAACCTTAATGTTTTTCAAAATGAGCAATAACGCTTAATACCTTTTTATTAAAACTTAATACGTTTTATTATAGCAATGAAATTGTAGTAGCTCTGCTATTGTATCGCCAAACGCTGGCTAAATAAACTGAAAGCTTTAAGAGAAACACTAAAGAAATGCTGTTCGTCCGACAGTTTTAATAGAAGTTTTGTCCAGAAATTTCTATTAAATATTAATTATGTCAATGTTGTGTCAAGCTAGGCCAAGCTTGGTGACAATATCCCTAGACACATTCTTGTTTTTAAACTGTTTAAGTTTAGAAACACTGAAAGAATCTTCCCCTTCTCCCTTAGTGTTCATTTTAATCTATGCGCCCAGTGAATCAAGCAAAACAACGAATTTAAAAAGCTCAGCCATGTAGCTGACATCTTACTTGTTAATATAATGAGTACGAGGACAAGCGCACTCCAGTCTAAGTTTTAGATTGCTGACAGCTTGTATATCAAAGTTTTTTCAGTTTTTCTATATTTGATGAGCAAACAGTTATTTTTTCTCTAATCTATATTTTTGCTAGCATTATTGATTTTTTAATATTTCTGCCATTGATGTTTAAGAATCATGCAAGGAGATGTTTACAAACGGTCAGTTTGATGTGAGAAGAAATACCTGGAAGCCAAATGGATGCAACCTGCATCGATACTCCATTTCGTAAGTTTAAACTAAATTTCAATATAAATCAGCAATTAATATTGGCAGAGTGCTTAAGATCTTTATTGATTAAAACAGACTTTTCTTTACGAGACATGCTCATTGCACCATAATCAATTACTTGAGAGTCATAGGGGAATGACAGCTGCATATTTGATTTATTATCACCCATAGTACTTTATGGGAGAATCATTACAGTGTATTGAAACAGCATAAAAAAGACGAGTCATTTTTTAGCGATTTAAAACATCTCAAACATGTCAGGCTCTTTACTCAGCCATTACGAAAAGCTCAAATGCATTGCTTCCTACAGACAACTTAATAATATGACACCGCTCATCTTACTCCCCAACTTACTCCTTAGTTTACTGTTCAGCTTACTACTCACCTGTCTGCTCGCCTTCTTTTTTAAAATTACTTCCCAACACACTGTTCAGCTTACTGCTAAGCTTATTATAAAGTTGATTGCTCAGCTCGCTACTCAACTAACTGCTCAGCTTACTGTTAAGCTAATTGCTCACCTTGCTGTTCAGCTTCTTGATAATCTTATGATCATTTCACTGCTCTGCTTACTGCTCAATTTACCATTCTAGTTACTGCTTAGCTTAATAGTAAGGTCGCTGTCACGATTATTTCTCTGTTTTCTACTTAGCTTACTGTTCATCTTATTCACTGCGCTGTCCCCTCAGTTTACTATTCAGACTGCTGCTCAACATACTTTTTAGCTGTTCTTACTGGAAGGCATACTGTTCAGCTGCTGGCTCAACCTGCTACTAGGCCAACTGTTAAGCTTACTGTTTAACTGTTCAGCTTGATGTTATAGCTCACTTTACCTCTCAGCTTTCTGTTTAGATTGCTGCTCAGCTCACTGTACAGCCTTTTGCTCAACTAACTGTTAGGTTTTCTGCTCACCTTACTGTTGAGCTTAATTTGTTGTTAATCTTACTATTTAGCTGACTGTTTATCTCACTGAGTTAAGACTAGTTCTCGGTTTACTGTGAAGCTTACTCTTCAGTTTATTCTTCAGGTTCATGTTAAGCTAACTGTTGAGTTTAAGCTTACTGCTATCTTACTATTTAGCTTACTGGTGAGTTTAGTCCTCATTTTATTGTTCCTATTTTTCAATTTGCTTCTCAAAATACAATTCAGCTAATACTCAACTAGCTTATTGTTCAACTAATTCTTCAGTTTACTGTTCAATGTATTGCACGATTAGTTGTTGGGCTTACTATGCCGCTTACTGTTCCGCTTACTGATTAACCAACTGTTCATTTTACTGCTCAGCTTACTGTTTCGTTTATTATTCAGCTTACTCCTCAGTATGCGTCAAATCTAAAATGTTTGTTGTTTTTCCCTTTATAGTAAATGGATTTAAGATTGCAAGATATTGTAAATAATGGAATACTGTTCGAACCTATACTACTTTAGAGTTAACACAACATTCACTTGAACAAAATCAATAACAGCTCGAATATAAGTCTAAATTTAACTTCTTCTTCCTTTGATTCGAAAATTAACTGTTTAATACATAGCACTTACTGTCATTGGATTGTATCAGTTTTACCATTGCTACAGAAGCCGGTTGTTTACGGTGGTAGTTCTCTTGTTATCATGACTGATGGCCATTCCATTATCTTGTAATATGATCAGATGAGCTATGAGACTCCAGCGGCTAGTCAATGGTCATGTACTATCATTATCAACGCTGATGTTATCATAAGTACAGGGACTTTTCCACAATCATATAATATTACTTACTAATCTGCCTGTTGTCGCACTCGTCATAATATTGGTTGCGCCTTATTTATTTGCTCTATATTTAAGCTGTTTTATGGCTGTGAACACGAAAACTATTTAATTTGGAATATTGTCAGATGTTGTCAGCTGCTTAATAATAAAAGAAAGGCTCGGCTGTTTTTGACGCGTGCGATGAAAAAACAGTGTCAATAGTTATAGCTGTTTGATAGCTAGAATTGTGTGGCAAATTATAAGTATGAACCGCTGTTTTGCTGTGGTGATTGCGGCCATTGACGGCTATTATGCTATAGCTTTAGCTTGTTATCAAAACTAAAGACGGATCTAAAGTATGCATATTTTACAGATATTTATTCAATGATTGGACAATTCAATTCTAACATTTTAACATCGACCCATTGTACAAAAATAATAGTGCAGATTTATGTTTATTTTGTTAAAGAGAGGCAAAGACATGCTTGACAGAGAAGCCATTGCAGGGACCTCTCGTGTTTATGGGCGATGCAAGTGTTCAGCATCAATACCAATCGTTCCTGCGTGTCGTCACAGCGAGACAACAGAATGACGCAACACCGCAGCAACATACTGACGTCATCCAGCAGAGTAACTTGTCGTACACGGATGGACAAAGTGGCCTCAACATAGTAAGAGCTCACACGCGAAGACGCAATTTGTAATGTTTCTATTCAACTAATGCACCATTCTCCAGCCCTTGCGGTAATTATCTCTAGCAAGGTTAATGAAATTACAAAAAATTTTCTGAAAATATAATCGGCTGTGGGTTTAAGAAACACACAAGATCCACAACACAGAGGCATTTTTTAACACCATCAATTGATAATGCTTTACAGAGTTCAATATTAGAAGAAGCACGTGTTTTATTTCCACAGCACTTGTCCTGTTCTTTATGTGAATTACATGGCACTTCGTGTTTATGAAAAATCCATCGCCAGCAATGCCATGGTTATATGTTCAATTTACTTAAGCAGAACTCTATAGATTTTTATATTTTACTAGTTTTTCTTTTTTCTGTGTATTGGGGAGGGCGATGGTTTGTGCCTGAAAAGTAGACGCGTTTATAAATGAAGCACAGAGGCAAACGTACTTACTACCATGGCTCGCCACTACAATAGCTTGCTCACTTTAGTAGCATTTGCTCTAACAGGATGTTTCAAAAGCTGTTCAAAAATAATAAATTAAAACCGTACATTTCCATGATAATTTTATCGGAAATATTCAAAGAAAACTAAACAAGAAAGAAAGGGCATTCTTCGTATATGTATCGGTTGATTCTTTACTTGCCACACAGGACAATAAAGAACAAATAAAACAATGCTTTCTTTTTCAGCAATTTATCTGGAGTCCGCTGGCTGCTAAAAATAGAAGGCGGATATACCAGAACTTGGTTCAGTCAAGTAAGGAAGCAAGGGCTCCTGTGATGCTTGTCATCGGAGGACGATTGGTAAGGAGATGATATCATAAGTTTAAAAGTTCTCGGTAGATTTGATACCTGCTGTATCTACACTATTATATAAAACAGCTGTTGAGACAGACAAACGCAGAAATTATAACAAAGCCAAAATGTTAATACAAAAGGTAAATTAAACTAAAAGTAAGTTAAAATGTTTTTGTTTCTGGCATAAGTTCCATAAACCGTAATCATCATATGTTTGGGTTTCTCACTCATTTTTCAAAATAGGTCAAATTGCCATTTTTACTGAATTTACACGTTGCATGCAAAACAAGAAGTCGTAGGCAACCTTTCTCTTACTGTCTTTTTTCAGGGGAATACTCGAGGCAGTACACCTCTCCAAGTACTCAAAAGTAAGTAGTTAAAGTACACTTTAAAGCAATGTGTGATACTTTACAAACCATGTGATACCTTATAACGCATTACTGAAAATGCTATCTACATTCCGCTTAACTATAAACCATAAACAACCAATAAGCAGTTGTTTAAGATTCATATTTAAGTATCTGCTTTTTAACGTATTTGCCTATAAAAATACATGTCATATTGTGATGTCACACAGCAAAATGTACACCGTTATGAAAAAATACTTCTACCAAAACCGTCCTGGGCCCACAATCATAAATCATTATGCGTATGGTGCATCCAATCGATGCGGCTCCAGTGGTGCTAGTAGCACATCAAACACATGAACACTATATGAATATGGTCCCTGGAATACTTCACCAATACGGATCCCATGAGTGATTTATGAATATGGATCCCGAGAGTTGTTTATGAATGTAGATTATAAGAGTGCTTTACGATTATCGATCCTAGCAGTGTTTAGTACTATGGATCCTGGGCTGTTTTTATGAATAGGGATAGTAGAAGTACTTCATCAATGTGGATCCTGAGATTATCTATGATTATAAATCCTGGGAGTGCTTTATTAATATGGATCTATGATTTCTTTATGAATATGGATCCTTGGAGCCCTTTATCAATATGGATCCTGAGATTGCTTGCGAATACAAATCCTGGGAGTGCTTTATTAATATGAATCTATGATTTCTTTATGAATGTTGATCCTTGGAGCCCTTTATCAATATGGATCCTGAGATTGCTTGCGAATATAAATCCTGGGATTACTTTATTAATATGGATCCTAACAGGTCGTTACAAATATGTACCCTAGGAGTACTATATGAAAACAGATCCTAGTGCTTTGCAATTGTGAATAAAAGGAGAACTTAATGATTATAGATCCGAGGAGTGCTTTACGATTATTGATCCCAGCAGTGCTTCATTAATGTGGATCCTAGGAATTCTTTGTGAATATGAATCGTCGGAATGCTTTATGAATATGGATCCTAGGAGACCTTTTTGTTAAAGATCTTGGAAGTGCCTGACAAAGATGGATCCTAAGAGTTCTTTACGAATATAGATCGTGTTGTGCGCTAAAAATTGATTGCCACCAGATGATTTCACTATTCAAATAACGGCGATCGATAAACTTCTTAAAAGTGTATTTTAAAAACCTGGTTAAAGTTTTCTAAAAACTTTTTGCAGAGGGATTAACGGAAATTGTTCCGTTACTTAAGCAACTGGAGCAGACAACAAAAATAGTGTACATCTTGCAGGGTAATTTCATATTTTCCTTCCTTTTAAACTGTTTTGCTATCAATTATCAAGTATCCACTAAGCCAATAGAATAGAGGGAGCTTATTACTCGTGAGTTAATGTGACCACTGCTTTGCAATTAGAAAAAAAATAAAAAATGGATTTCATTTGTGAAAACTTGTGAAAACAGAAGTTCATCCAAAGCATTATAAAGTTTAATATAACGCTACAATTGAAATTCCGTATTAATGATAGTAATTAAATTATCTAATGAAATAATCTGATTGGGTTTATAATCTGTTAACTGAAATTTTGCAGAGCACATAATGGGTGATAAATCAAGACATGAAGCAAAGCAAAACTCCCAAATTGAATTTAATGATGCAACTCAGCGAATTTTGTAAGCATCGACAGCACTATTAATATTCAATTTCGATCCCAACAAGTTTCTACGCTTCTATTCCATTAACGAATTCGATCATTAAACATTCGTAACTTCTTGGTCCATGTAACCCGTACGGTGATGTGAAGAATAACTCAAGGTTTCCGCTATATCGTTTATGTTATTGTCACTTAATTCATTTTTTCACACTGTTATGTCACAATACCTCATTGTCATTGAAATAAAGTGGTAATTCTTTATAGAAAACTATGTAAACATCTTTTTTGGACATTTACTGCTTTGTTACGCCGCATAACGTACCATTTTATATTTTTCACTAAGAAGTGATACCAATGTAACAATATGGGAATCACTGCAGCGGCTTCATAATCAACTTCAAGATCCGGCATCCTCAGATGTTGCAGACAGCATTGTAAGTAGCCTATAAATAAGACATTTTAAAGTACGAACCAGTGCATTTTAATTACTTCTAACTTTTGTCATTCAAATTGCTTCTAACTGATACCTTTACTAATTCAAAATCTGGTCTAATTATAGCTTCGTTTGTAAGAATCGCAGATATCACAACGATTCTAACTTAGTTCTGTAAAGATAAAGTGGGTATCCTAACTACTATAGATCTTTTGGTATTTTATGCTACCTATGTTCTTCATGTGGTTTAAGATGCTGAAGGCTTGGGTGGATGTTGTAGGGCACAGACATGCTGTTGAACATGCTGTGTAACGATCACATAGACGACAGTGGAAACTTATGTTGCAAAGACAATAAACGGAAATCTGCTCTGACACCGGCTCAAATCATAGTTTTCTGTCTCACTGCCCTAAGGTAACTGGCGAGTGCTAATACCCAAGTCAGCACATGGTCATGAATAATAACACCACGTATAGCTGTATAATTCAATACAGCAGACCCAACACATGGTAAATAATTATAACAATTCAGACCAAATATGGCTAAGTGTTAGCACACCAGACTACACATGGTCAACAACAAACACATGAGATAACGCATGATCTGAGTGCTAACACCTGCATGAATAACGAATCACTGGCTTAGGCTACCTACAGGGAGGCTCTTGCACATGCATATCAACTAAATCTTGACATATCACGGCATTGAGTAGTTTGGATGCTTCTCGGTAAGGTCTTCAAAACCAGTTTTACTAAAATGCCTAAACAGGCTGGAGTACCTCATTTGTAGACGAGACATTATAACCTAACAAAGATTATTGTTCTTTTATTGTTTCCATTCACCCTCGGTAATCTGACACGGAGTGCACAGATCTTGAGCACTACTCGTTCCTTATATGGATGTAAAAAATGTTAAGTAAAGTACTTATATGCTTTTTACAGTTCTAAGTTTTATTTTAGAAATGTCATTGCAATTTCTGTTGTGCATCTTAACGATGGCAAATACAGAGACCACTTTGAACCTTTGAACTGGAATAGGCACTAGTTAAATGGTAGCATTGTCATTTTAACCAGACATTGCTGCAGTATATAGTAATTTTATTTATTTTCAGCATTGGTATAATGGTGACTATTTCTGCAGTCCAGTTTATAAGCAGAAAATGCAAAAGCAATGAAGCCACTGTGTCTGCCCCTAATAATGACATCATAGCTCTAGAGGATGGTACAATGCATGACGTGAATACCCATAATACGAATCAAGGAAGCAAAGAAGTGGATAAATCGAGGGATTACCTCAAAGCAATCCACCAAATGGCTGCTTGCACGGGCCGGTTGGGAGTAATACTTGTGTACTTCATAGTCTGTGACAGGTAAATGTAAGCTTATTAGATTGCATAACATTGTCAGGTTAGTCTGCTGTTGGTGATGTTAGACAAGGCCAGACCAGTACAAACTATTGCCCAACAATATCGTTCTACCATAATGATACAAACAATTATTCAACACTCTTATGATAAAACTATAACACAAATAACTACCCCCATAATATTACTATTGCGCAAACAATAAGCCGCTACAATAGTGTGCTAACAGTTTAATGCTAGAAGTTTCGACATATATTATGCTATTGTTACTTACCTAGTGTATATTGCATGTTTAGTTATCAATGACATATATCAGTTAAAGCAAAAGATTACTGATACTAAGATATTTCACGGTTATTAATTCTAAAAAAAGACAGACCGACCCACAGCACAGTAAATAGCATGAAATATTAACGTTATGTTCACTAAGTACATTTCACTATAAACTCGTTTATATGTGATTTAAAGTGGGTTATGGAGAAGGTTAGCTCAATTGCTTAAGTAGCAATCCCTATGTCACCTTTTTCGAACCTGGTCCTGGGGTGGCAAACAAAAGGCTTTACGTTGTAATTGCCTCAATTAAGCAGCTGATTTATGTTAGATCACCCATAATTAAATACAAAATTCCTGCCCATAAATATTTTAAGCAATTTAATATGAAAAATGAGTTTGAAAAGAAAATGGTGATAAAAATATTAAAATCTGTTTATTGCTGTTTGCTGTCGCTGTTTAAGGCAAGATTTTTTCATGAAGCAGAGCAAGAGTTATTCTCATGCACATTTCACAGTTCCTCTTCTAGTCTGCTGCGTTCTGGGTGTTGTATTCTCCACGAAATCAACACAAGTAAGTATTCGATAGGTTTTTGCCCCATTCCAAGCGTTCTGGCGTTATGCCTATAAAACTTCAGATATCCAATACAAAGGAATTCTGTGTCAATAGTTGGTACTGCGTTACTACGATGTCATATTTATTGCATTTCTAATTGCGGTTACTATTGGTTACTGTGATATTCTATCTTGCTTTCACGCGCAGACGACAGTTTTACACCGCGATCAAACGGACGAGTGGAAGGGCTGGATGCAGCTCGTTATCCTCATCTATCACATTACGGGTGCCAGTCAGGTAATGACATCCTAGCACACACTGACAGCCGCGCATGCACACTGAAAGAAATACAAGTAATAAATATTCTAGCTAATAGGTGATAGATGCGCATGCGCACTGACAACAAATACAGGTAATAAATGTTCCTGCTAACAGACACCAGATGAGCATGCGCAGTGACACAACTACATATAATAAATACCCTAGCTAACAGATGGCAGAGGCACATTAGTAGTAGCACAAAGACAGTTAATAAACAGCCTCACCACGAACCTATCAAGCAAATACAATTTTGCGTTTATTTACTTCATTGTTTCTTCTCCTATGAATTATTGCTTTTAAGGATCTAACGTCACATTTTTTCTCTTTCCGCTTCCCAAAAACGGTATTGTACTTATTCTTACCGTGTTGCAGGTGTTGAGCATATATATGCAAATACGTGTGCTTGTGTCCAGCTATCTCTTCATGTCTGGATTCGGACATTTCTATTTCTATTTCACAAAAGGAGATTACTCGCTCTATCGATTTTGCATGGTAAGCTTTTCCTCAATTACACAATTCATTTGTTTTTATTCCATGCATAGGCTATTACATATATTATATTAATAATGATCTTTATTTATTATAAAAAGTTCTATGATGCTGTTCTATGATACCATTAACACTTCGTCAGGTGATGTTTCGCTGCAATCTCCTTACCGTCGTGCTGTGCTTAGCCATGGAGAGACCGTATCAGTTCTACTACTTTGTACCGCTTGTCTCCTTTTGGTTTGTAGTCTGTTACGCGGTGATGAGTATGTGGCCTAGAGTGACACGCTCTTCCACAGAAGGTCTGTGTGCAGCTTTATGAACACTTGTGTGTTAACCTGCCTACAAGAAGTTACAACCATCATGTTTTTGTTCGATAGGATTTATTACAGATCCTTATATTTATTATAAATTAACAGAATAAGTCTCTACCATCCTTTCGTAAAGACAACACACTAACAATGATAAAGTAGTAATATGCTAGTGAATGACATAGTAATATTTCTGCAATAACATAATAAGTTAAACCTTGATTGTAGTCTAGCGTTTTCCAAAATGAATTTTTTCACTTCAACATATAATATTTGACATGGCTCACTTTTTAAATAGCAATAACCTTTTAATATTTGTTATGCTAGTGATAACCCGCCGGGTATGGATATAGTTCTCACTCTGTCCGTCTGTCCGTCCGTCTGTCCGCCTGTCTGTGCACTTTCAGTCTCACGAGCCTAGAGCATTTATTAGTGTATGGATTCATTTGAAATTTTACCCAGGGGTGGTTCCAACCCTTGTGCAGCGCACCAGGAATTTATGAAATACGACAGAAATTGACAAAATGGTAAATTGTTAAAAAATTACCCAAATCCCGGCATCTAGTTTTTGTCTAAATTGTCTAATATTTGTATTAATAGCTACTCCCAGGCACTACGTCTACATTGGTGTAAAGCTGAGTGTGCTGGTGTTTGTTATTTTTGCGTTTTATGCATCTGAGGTAAGAGCTCAAGTATTTACTAGTAATATGAGAGCACTATAAAGAATAGTGATTACCACATTAAAGCATGTGTTATTATTTTACTTGATTTTCACACGATTCGGTGTTTTATCTCTTACCGTGTTCACTTTTTTCCATTTTCATTTTTTTTTAAATAATTGTAGAATTGTACTCCTTTAAGTGAAAGAATACAATGGACACAAGAGATTAACAATAAATAATGCAGAAGATTCGATGCAACACAACTGAATAGGCTTTTATAATCACAGTAGAAACGTTTTTATTGCAAGTGCGCTGTACGTAATTTCGAATACTTATCCTTACAGTGGCTATTCGATGTGGTGTTCCTCAGCCCACCACTCGCGCCTTTGTTTACATTTTCTGACGGCTCAGTACATGAATGGCGTTTCCGCTGGAAAATAGACAGATATGTACGACATATTAACTTGATTGACACTGTTAGGTGCCCAGTTTGATATTTTTGCCTTGTATAGACTTGATACAAATAAATGCATTAATATTAGCCGTCGTTATGTATGCACTTTCAGGATGTATTTTTTATTATTTAGTATGGGTTTCGGGGATCGAGATTTTCAAAGAAAAGTCAAGTTGTATTTTTAACCTTAATTCCCATACTTTGTGCATACTTAATACATGCTAAAATACAGCAGTTTTTTCCTCGCATAGGTACAACTGTTATGAAGATAGAGTAGGACAGGTCTGATATAATTTTTAAACAGAACGTTTTCTCATTAATCATGGCATGGTTACTCTTCACCGCAGTTTAGTGACAATTTAAGTTTATTATGTTAATGGTCCTTTCAGTTTTTGTTGCTTGCTTGTTGCTCTAATGATGTTGCTTGTTGCTGTAATGACAATAGCGCTTTACGTTTTGTCAGAGCACACTGTACGGGATGCTGTTTGCACTCGCCATGATAGCCGCCAAGAAAAAAGCAATATGGGATGACACCAAAGACGAGAACTTGTTCTCACTGCAAACCACCGCTGTTTTCACAACACTATCAATCCTAGGTCTAGTGGTAAGTTTCTTCAATGTTTCTTATTATGCTATATATATATATATATATATATATATATATATATATATATATATATATATATATATATATATATATATATATATATATATATATATATATATATATATATATATATATTTGTGTGTGTGTGTGTGTGTGTGTGTTTATAATAACAAATGACGAAAATAACATTTAAGTGTTCTAGCATCAAGCTTTTTGTCCTTCACAATTACACTTATTTGTTCTTACAGGTCAGATTTAATTATTCAGAAGTACCATACCCAAAATAATAAAATTCATGACCACTTGTCAAGAAATATCTATGCTTATTGATCACAGGGATATCTGGTGCTGCCCCAGTACTGTGGGTACAAAGAGTACTGTAACGAGATCCATGCCTACACGTCTCTTATCCCCGTACGTGCTATTATTTTTAACCAATTGATAAATACATTGCAATAATTTTATTATTTTACCTGTAATTTGTATATTGGTAATGTTATTTTCCCATGTGTTGTAAACATATAAAGCGAAAATAAAGGGATTGTGTGTGGTGCAAAGGTCGTTATTTATATAAAGAGTTTTATTGTGGTGCAAAGATTTAAAAATTTATGCTCAATTGTACATTTATTTTTATTCTACTTTAGATTTTGTCTTTCGTCATTTTGCGAAATATTTTCGGATGGATGAGAGCGCGATACAGTTATTTCTATGCTTGGGTGGGAAAGATTTCTCTTGAGGTAAGCATGAACAAGAGTACAAATAATACAGCAAACTGCACAATCAAAGAGGTAGATAATCTGCTTAACATATCGTATGATAAAGAATGAACATCACAAACTGAATCATAATCAGCTCAACAAACCATGTTATAAACAGCGTGTCAAACTAAGATATAAACATTCTAACCATCCGCATGATATCCAGCAAACTTTACGAAATGAAAGTGAAATGATATAATGTTCTTGGCACTTTCCTGGTTAATTGTCGTTTTCTCCAAGAACTGTCTCTAACTTTTTAATTACTTATTTTACTGTATTATAAACTTATAGTGTCACCCTTCACACAGTTGCGTGCACACAGTGACATCTTTTGCTTTTGTTTTCAGCTCTTTATATCACAATACCATATCTGGTTGGCTGACGACACCCATAAAGTGCTCGTGCTTATACCTCATTGGCCGCCGTTAAATGTCATTGTGACGTCATTTATTTTTGTGTGTATCGCACATGAAATTCACAGCCTGACCGCATATTTTAGTGCGTACGTGGTTCCAAAAGAATGGACGCATTTACTGAGGAACATTATAGTATTTTTGATTGCTTTCGTCATTCTTATATTTAGTAATATGCGTATTTTCCGTTACTGAATAACAAGTGTAAAGAAATTGTTCTATGTAGATTCATTACTTTTTACACATAATATAACCACATAACATATTACATTACTTCAAAACGAATAACGTAACCACATAAAACTTAACAGTACCAGTAAGCCATTATCGTTATTGTTGTTATTGTTGTAGAAGCCCTGAGTTTAACATGCCTAATGTAATACAATAAAGATAATAAATTTAGCATTTCAATATCGATTGATGATTGGTCTATTTTACATGTCACTGTATGTTTATAATTTTATACCGTTTGATTTGATCTATTTATATTATATTTTATGACTGTAGTCACAACCTTTCTGTTAAGTAGATCCAGTCTAAGGTACTGTATTTATATTTAATTCTCAACCACATATTCAGAAGGTCCGACTTGTGAGCAATTGATAAAACAATTAATCAGGGGGAGATTTTCTCATCAGTTGCCCTTTAATGTACAAGCTTATTATACATTGTCCTTGTCTTGGCACATTAATAATTTAATAAGCGGGTGAACCGAAACTTAAATTATTCTCTAAGAGCGTGAAACAAGAGATTCATCATTCTGTAAGATGGTCAAGCGATACACCTATAAATCTATAAGCGGGTGAAGCGAGAAATCTGTTCTTCTATCATCTGGTGAAGCAAGATATCTATTCATCTAACAGCGAGACGTTCTTCTGACGATTTAGATTAGCAAAACCGTCTGTACTATATAATCCTTCAGTTCATCTATATAGTTAAGACCTACAGTTAATCTATATGCTAAGGACCTACATTTAATCGATATAGTTAAGACCTACAGTTAATCTATATCGTTCAGACCTACAGTTAAGGCCTCTTAACTATATAGTTAAGACCTCGATTAATCTATATAGTTAAGGCCTTAAATAAATCTATTTATAGTTAAAACCTCCAGTTAATCTATATAGTTAAGACCTCTAATTAATCTATACAGTTAAGAACTTAATCTTCACAGAAATCTTAATCTTAAGAAAATAATCTTCACAGTTAAGACGTTCAGTTAATCTATATAGTTAAAACTACCAAGACTGCAGTCTTCAAATGCCGAATTTAAGACGCTCCAAGTTTGAACCTTTGACTCTTTGCGCTGTTCTTATACTGGTCTTACACAGTTTGAAATATGTGTAGAATATTTTACTATGGTTATTTTCAAAGAGATCAGTAATGTGCAATGTGCAATTTTCATTTCTGGTTATCCCAGTACAATGTCTCTGAAAACAGTCCCTTAGCATTCGTTTAATCTACTCTACATAATGCTGGCATCATGTGTTGCATCTGGGGAATACAGTCTTGTACTTGAGAGTAATCTTTTGGGTGGATTCATCTCTCTTGAAAAGGATTTCTAAGCCCAGCTTGCTGTCATTTTTGCAGGCTCTTTAGTTAATGTAGCTTCAATATTTGCTTTCGGTCTCACAGGCTGAGGTTATTGACAAACATCTCAGTTATTTGGGACAAAACGTTAACTAATCAATTACACAGTATTGTTCATTTTATAGCTACAAATGACAGATACCTTTATTAATCAATAAATTTATACACCAGTTTGAAATTGTAAATGAAGGTGTTAATGCGTACATTGATTGCATTCCTTTCTTTATTCTAAATCTGTGACTGCTAAACGTTATGAGAATTGCGTTTGTTTCTATGGCAACAAAGTGCAAGATCACCTGTTACTGAACACAATGGCAGTGCTGTCACGTTATACTTCTCAGCACATTGACTTTGCTGATCATGTGATTGTTTTCAGCTCGACGCCGCTAATCACGTGATGCTTTCCAGTTTTGACTGTGCCACACCACTGTGACATATAACCAATTTATTTAATGATTTAATTATTTGCCTAAACTTCAGCGTATCAATAGAAGCGAGTTTTCAAAATTTATGCACGATGCATAAGCTATTAACATTGTCTCGGTAGAAGTCATTGCAACGGATATCGTGCATATTTACATAAACATGCAGAGCTAAGGACCAAAATGCAGAAAATGAATAAAAGTAACCAAAAGGATTGGTGCAGTCTGCCATTTGCAATTGTTCTTTTTGTATTTGTTATATTTATGCTTTTCTATATGTTCGGAATTCTCACAAATAAAGCACATGTGTTTATAAAACAAGGATACATTTTAGATACATCTAAAAATAGTGTAAACAACGACACATCTAAAACTATGGTAAACATTTTTTATGTATTATTCAGCATTAAAGAATTTTACTTAATTAGGTATTGTTAAGTATTTCAGCAACAAAAATGTTTTCGGTTGCTTATTGTTTCATGAAGTTTTATATTTTCATTAAAATAAACAAATATTTTCGTAATTTACAATAACAACCTTTCTGTAAAACTCTTGTCTGCATTAGGCTCTATATATGTAGCGATCTTATTAAAAACTATTTTAGTATCACTGTTAATAATAGGCTCGTGCCCAACCAGGATTTTTGATCCGGAGAAGGAAACTATAGCCTTAGGTGTTGTCCGCCTGTCTGTCCAATTTCTGTCTACCGCCAAAAGTCTAGCCTTTCGTTCAGTCAACCGGTTCGTCCATAGCTGATTGTTACTTTCAGCCTCGCAATCCGTTTGATATAAAGATGACCTATAGTAGTGAGTAGGTTACGATTTTGGTATTTGACCTTGATCTAATTGCAATGTCACATTGACGCCATACAGGATTTTCGAATCCGATTGCAGCCTGTGATTTCTACGAGTAATTTAACGCTGTATTATCTGTGCATTAGCTTTATTGTAAATAATTGCATTTTGCTTACTTAGTAAAGCATACAAGAACCTTTATTATTATTTGCCAACATCAAAGGTTGTCATAAAATGTTCCGTCAATCTAAATCAATGAATGAAACATAATATCACTCTTAAATCCTATAGAATTGTTATTTCATTCATTTATTTTAATTTATCAATATTGTTGTTGCTGTAGAAAGTTATTACTTTTGTACAATGAATCATGTCAACCCAATCCATCTAGATTTGCGTTTTGTTTATGTCTTGACATGGTTGTATGCTTGTTTGTTTAAAGCAGCTGTCTGTGTTTTCACCAAAGCCACCAACTTGTGGGAATAATATGTGTTTAAATCGCGGCAGGTGGATTAACCATTCGTATGAACCTGCCTCAGGTGCTGATAATTGTCGCCGTTTCTTAGCAACATACTTAAGCAACCACTCACAAGAAAGCTGGATTTTCCTTGGAGATTCAACAATGAGAAGAACTTTTGAAGCACTCATCAAATTACATAAAGGTTGCAGGCGCGACAAATCTCTCAGCAGTTGTGATCGCATGAAACACATGGGTATGCAAAGGAAGGGAAACTTTAAAGTACCCAAACAAGTAAAGACCATTTGTCGAAACTCTAGATTGAAATGTGGGTCAAAGCTCATGCAATACATTGTTGTTATATTTGCACATGACATCAGCCTACAATCAGCATGGTCAAATACCACACAGCAAACAGTGGGGCTATATCTGCGCAGGAATCCCCGCAGTGTATGCGTTGTCAACGCCGGTCTTCACGATATGAAATTTCCACTGACCGATGTACAATACGCTAATTATGTGAAGAAGTATATTAGCTATATACAGGATGGGTGCGGACGAATCATTTGGCTCTCTAACTCAGCCGTGCGTGGTGACGCCCAGTGGTCCCAGAACAATGTAATGATAAGTCGCTGGAATGCGGCGGTTGCCAAAATGTTGAATCACTGTTTTCCGGAAGTTGCCTACATTGACATGTTTCCTATGTCAAACGTTCCTAAATTACATCATGATAATATCCATCTCCATGATCTATATTATAGAAAGGTGGCAAAATTTTTTGTATGATAAGGAAATTTTTTGCTGAGTGTCAAAGTTGTGGGGTTGCGTCGTGTCGGAGCAATGCGAAAAGAAAGCCTCTTTTTATACCAACCTATTATGTAAGACTAGACTAGTGTGGTAAGGGGAAGTGATCCGTATTCCGTAGTGTGGGTATGTTTGTGTTGCTACTGCTTCTGTGTAAATCGATTCATATTACACATACATATTCCACAGGTTATCCAAGACTAAACATTTTACTTTTTTTAGCAAACCTCCAAAAATTCCACAAATATCTAGACTTGAGTAACACGGTTGTTTCTTACACTGCCCTGATCATGTTATTGCTATCTGACTTACCAAAATGGTCGGGTCTCAATGACGGAGCTTTGACACTTCATACTTCTCGAGGTTCAAATTCTTCAGGTCGCTTTATGTTCCAGAAACTCGAGCTGTCAAACAAACGGACACGGCTTAAATGAAATAATTTTTCAAATGATAAAAGCACAGTGACTTTCTGTTGATATGTTTTCATTTTTATGATCGTTTACGACACTGTGTTTGATACTTTTCAAAAAAAAATACCGGAAAAATTTCAAAACCTTTAAAAATCATATCGATTGTTATACTACAGCTAACAACAGTTTTAAATAAAACAATTTATACCTTCCCATACAAAGCCGTGGAATAGCTTCCTATGTGCGCCTTTGCCACTTAGCATTCTTCTGGGGAGTCGCCAATAAATGCTGTAAATGGGTTTGGAATGGACGAAATTTGTGACTTGTTAATTCAAGATGTTAAAATCTTTTATCTAATCGTTTTCAAATTTCATATTTTCATGGCTCTCAGTCACGTTATTCTTTCCAGTTTGATGATCCGTTAAATAAATGGAAAACTTCATTATTAAATGGACAAGGCTGTCAAACGCTAGCGTTTAAATGTTTATGTCACTCTTCTATATATAGTCTACCTGAAATTTATCAAACCATGTATAACCATGATGGTTACATTTTCAAAACACAAATAAGTTTGGTTGGTGTCTTATCATATTAGAGACATTTTGCACGAAGCGAAAATTTGTCATTTTACGTACTTTTTCAAATCTTGCAGTTGCAATCTTCAAGTATAACTTTTCGAATAATGTGTGTTTACAGTTGCATGTTTAGTACATTGGCACATTCACTCATGTTACTGAATTCCGCATTCGTATGACGCATATTTTTTCAGATTTGAATTACAAAGTTTATGTTTTAGATACGATATAAAATTTGTAAATTTGTAAGGATTCACTTCTTTTTGACTCAAGAAAAAAAAACATTTTAAATAGGTTATTCAAATTATATCACGTTTAAAATAAGAACATAACATAATCTAAATTATTCATGTAATAAATAGGTAATGAACATTTGGTCGCTTTTATTGAAAATAAATTTTACTTTCTTGGTGAAAGGTTTTGCTTCTCATTTTAGTGGTCTTCTTACATGTAAGATAAAAAAGGTAAATCAGTGTAAAAGGTCTCTATTGTTACATATGAGCACTTCATGGTATCTTGGGGTCGCATGATAGCTGTCATGCTACGTACATATCACGAAGCTAAGGAGAAAGACAACTAGTCGGAATGAACGTATGTGGTCCGTGATTCTAAAACGTGGTCCTATTTCTGAGGTTACAAAATTATTAAAGCGTATTCCTATATGTGAGATTACAGAACAATTAAAATTTTGTCCTGTTTGTGAGGTGACAGGATTACTAAAACTTGCTCCTTTTTGCTAGGTTACAGGATTACTAAAACATGGTCAAATTTGTGAGGTTACAGGATTACCAAAAACTTGGTCCTATTTGTGAGGTGGCAGGATTACTAAAAATTGGATCTTTTGTAAACCAATAGGATTACTAAAATTTGGTCATATTTGTGAGTTTAAAGAATTACTAAAACGTGGTCAAATTTGTGAGGTTACAGTATTACTAAAACTTGGTCCTATTTGTGAAGTGACAGGATTACTAAAACATAGTCCTTTTTGTGAGGTGACAGGATTACTAAACTTGAACTTTTCTGTGAAGTTATAGGATTACTAAAATTTGGTCATGTTTGTAAGGTTACAGTTTTACTAAAACGTGATACTACTTGTGGGGTTGTACAATGTGCAGGATTATCAGTGTTTAAAATCTTTAGTCAGCTTGCAACAAAGTTGAAAGCATTACTGATCACATTCTGGATAATGACTTGGACATAGTGTCTTTACCTGAATCCTGAATCTCAAATGAAAAAGTGTTTATGTTCAATCAAATTACACACCAAGGATATACTATTCACCACGTCTCACGCACCGGTAAGTTAGAAACACTCTGAAAGTAAAAGCATGCACACACGAACCCTATTTAAGTTCGAGCACGCGGGGATTCTTATTCATGCAAAAGGAGAAGTTACTTTAACAGTCATTGTATACAGACCTCCCGGCTCTATCACCACAGAGTTTACAGAGGAGTTTATACGTCTCCTTGAGACCATTGTTCTACAGAAACATCGGTTATTAATCTCCGGAAATTTCAATATTCATAACAAAAAGGGATGCCCGAAAACCTCGAAATTCAGCAGTAACAATACCCACCCGTATATGAGGACATACTACTGACTGTTAACTATTATTACCCGGTCAGATGACGCCCTAGTTACTACACTTATAGCTTCGGAACTATTCTCCGATCCCTTTGCCATTCAGTTTGATTATAAACTCCATTGATTTGAAGAAAAACAAAAACCTAAACGAAACGGATATTGATGCCACGATTTGGACTAACAAGTATGATTCTGACCTATAAGACGCACTGGACAATCACGCTTCCGTCTTGCAAAAACGTGTAAAATCGGTCATGGTGAAACCTTGGGTTGATTATGAAGTGCTCACACAACGGAATGCACGTCGGAAACTGGAAAGGCGTTGGCCCAAAACCAAATCACATGAAAGTCTCCTCCGCTTCAAAGCCCATAAAACTGCTTAATTTTGATGTCGGATAGAAAAAGATCAGTTTTGTCAACGCATCAATTTTAGAAAAAGAAGGTGACCAAAAGGCGCTTTACTCCTTACCAACAAGCCAACGAAGGTCTCAAACGACAAAGAACAGGCAGACAAATTTTCTGAATTCTTTCCGTCTAAAATCAAGAAGATCAATGACCAATTTCGGCCCGAAGCCTCCGTCGATGGTACTGAATTTCCTTCACGAAAATGTACGAGCAAATACTGCGAATTTCTACGTTTGAGTTCTAATAAAATTCGGAAATATATAGTGTCGTCTCCATCTAAATCCTGTCAGTTAGACCCCATCCAAACGTTTCTTCTTAAACAATGCCGCAATCAAGTTGAAAAAAAACAATAATCAACATCGTTAATAAGTCGCTATCAACAGGATGCAGACCCAGGTAGCTAGGTCAGGCAATTATAAATCCTATACCAAAAAAGCCAAACAATGCGGATTTCAAAAATTTCAGACCAATTTCTACTCTTCCTTATATATCTAAACTTATCGAAAGTGATGTGGACAAGCTTTCAAATTACTGTACGGATAATAATTTATTCGAACCAAACCAGTCTGTGTATCGTAAAGGACACAGTTGCGAAACAGTCGTTCTTCATGTCGCTAATACCATTCTCACTAACATCGATAATCAACAGGTTTCTCTGCTTACTCTGCTAGCCCTCTCAGCATCAATCGACAGTATTCCCCACAAAAAGTTCCTGGAAAGACTTGAGTCGGAATATGGCATCTCCGATACTGCCCTCTCGTAGTTTTATCTTACTTTGAACAAGTTTACACATGTACAGATCAATGACAAAATATCTAGCCCGAAACATCTCGCTGCAGGTATGTTCCAAGGTTCAAGCGTTTGACACTGAGGATACACAACATACACTAGTCCACTCGGTTTACTAATTTGCACTCTCAGCCTGCTATTCCATATGTTCGCTAACGATACTGAACTTCATACATCCCTTCGTCCTCCTTCAAAGGTATCACAGCTACAATCGCAGAACAAGTTTGAGTGTGGGTTTGAAACGGTTGCAGATGACTGAGAATCGTCTCAAGCTTAACAGAGCTGATTCTAATCGGTATTAGACAGCAGTTAGGAAAAATACACTATAACAGCATTAGCGTACGTAAGGATAGCATCACGGCAAAATTGTGCAGTCGCAACCTAGGGTATGGATGGACAGCAGTCTTGTGCAAGCAATGGTTACATCCCATTACGGCAACAGTCTACGGAATAAATGAGGGGTTGCTAGAAAACTTCAAAAAGTACAAAATGCAGCGGCAAGATTGATGCTGGGTCTAAAGAAATACGACCACATGGAAAAGGGTAGTAAAAGTTTACGCTCTAATCGCGACTAATAGGTTATTGAATCCTGTACAAAATTTCTACCCTTACCTACAAAGTTCTGACAACTAACTAACCCATCTACTTGAGAGAACTACTCCAGTTCCAACATTCAAATCGTGGACTCCGATCATGTTTCCAACTGCTTTTGAAAGTCCCAAGATCAAAGCTCAAAAAGGCAGGAGACAGGTCCTTTGCAGTCGCCTCCCCTACCGCATGGAGACTCTTGGTCTTATTATAATCCATTCTGTTTTATCGATGACTTACCTTAGTGAGTAGGTGCTCAGGATTTATATAGTGCTCATTATTTTATTTTGACTATGATCCTATTTCAAGCTCACAATTGCCGCTGCCTCGGATTCTGGTTTTGGTTGTGCACTCTGCGATGGTTTATATAGTGCTCATTATTTTATTTTGACTATGATCCTATTTAAAGCACACAATTGCCGCTGTCTCGGCAACATATATAATAAAAAATTTAAAAAAATCTTTATTATATTATATCATTATTAGCCCCTACCTTCTCTGCGTTTGGACCACAAACGACACCAAATCACCGCTCCCTCAAAGGCATCCACTGAACAGACAATCATAACAAACGGCAACAGATAGTTCACTTGGATAATAAAAGTATTAAGGATAAATACCAATATAGAACTCTCCCTCAAGATAAATGGTTATGATCTCTTGATTATATTTTCTGTGACAAGGATTCACTTGGCAGCCAGAATGTTGCGTAGAAAGGATTCTTTATGTCTTTCCTTGTCTCTGTGGACTCTTAATCTTGGTTTGAATATTGTTAAAATAAGATTAGGCCAGGGTAAAAGAACTCACTCTATCAAATTATAAGGAGGACGTAGGGCTAACCTTAGTAAAGATCATTAAGTAAGAAAAGGCATCGTAATGCCCTTAGAGCAAATTTACCATGACGTTTACACTGAAATCTTGCCCACCTCTGCACAAATAAAATTTGGATACGAATAAACATTCAACACATTTGTATTGCAAAGCATAATAGTACTACGTTATGTATATATGGATCATTTCGTGATGTAAGAAACAAGAACAAAGCAAACAGAAACTATAAAAATATACAAAATTAAATTTAAGTTACGGAAAGTTCAGCTCTTTTTACACAGATAAGAGTGGCACACAGAACAACGTGCTTATTTATTAGTTAAAATGAGCTGAAATGATCAACCTTTTGAAATTTTAGAATTGAACAAATTGTTATCAGTTGTTCTAAGTGTATCATAACCTAATCAGATAAGAGTCAGATATCTAGTAGAGTATCTTAGAAATCTTAGAATCTGGAAAGACTCTTCATTTCGCTACTTGTTCAGTGCAGGAGGAACTCGGTGAAAGTGGAATAAATCTTGCCTTCTTCGTACAGCAGTGTTCCTTGTTCGAAGCTCGAGACGTAGACTTCTCCGCCAACAAGACAATTGATGGCGGTCGTCACAGAGCCTTGGTCGTAATCATCGCCGAAATACGTGTAGGCAGTGACGTATATGTCGCCTTTGTATACGATGTGTGCTACCACCTGATTCTCCGGTTCACGCATTATGCTTGCAGAGAAGATATATAGACCGTTCGTAGGGCATGTGAATACGCCACTCTTGTTGTCATAGTGATGGCCCACGTTTGTGAGAACGGCATCAAACTGCATGGTATCCCCAGCATCGTATGTGCGACTCTCACTTGCGTACGCTGTGAATGCGGGCCAAGGCTTGGTGCCTGATAACGCATACACGAGTGCGTTGTAGTTTGATGGTGAGACTAGGGAGAATTTAGTTTTCCTATGACACGTTGGATTTCACAAAATAATCATCCATAAATGTAGAGTGGAAATATATATCGAAAATGTAGCCTATGATGGGTTGGTAGTAGGTTACTTTGCTCGAACATCCATTTTGTAAATATATCACTATCCCAGTGGTATAAATTAAATAGAGCGGCCATTACTCAAAAAATATAAGAATACAAGCTTATATCACACACCTATTTAGTTTTTTGTTTTTGTTGTTTTTTTGTATGCAAAACCAAATGTCTTCCCGACTTTATTGTAGATCTGTTTTGTCCCATTCCCATTAACAGGTTTTACTGTATGCCTTGCTACCGATCTCGAGGGTGGTTGCTAAAGCAGGTTTTATTGTACACCTTTTTATCCGGGATTCGAAGCTGGGCTTTGCAGCAATTTTACTGTGCGCTCAGTTTTATCTGCATCAGGAAGGCGGTCACTACAAACAGGTTTTATATCCTGGTCTTGAAGGTGACCGTTACAAATAGAATCTATCGCAGTGTTTTTGCTAACATTTACCACCACTCCTATCTAATGTAGGTACAACTCGAAGCACAACCTCAACACTTATAGCCAACTTCACGGTTAAACCCTGAGTCTGCACTCTAAGTGAAAGGGGCTTATCGTGCCAAAATGGTGAACTGCTTGACATAACACAGCATATTAGTCTACTCACTCTAAACATTATTAACCGTTATATAATTGCTTGATTGCTCTCCTTTCTGGAAAGCTTGGCGACAAAATGAAATACGTAGTGACCTCATATGTCGTTTCCGTTCGTTCTGCTCAGGGTATAATATTTCTGGACTACCATGCAATATATACACCAAGTTTCAACTTTCTTTGACTCTTTTAACGCAATACGCCTTTGTTGATTTCGCTACACCGTAAAAAGTTCAGAGAACAGTTTGACTGAGCCCAGAAATACCCATGTAAAACTTTAAGTGGTTGCGATATATTTTACCTGATGACGCCATACGCATCACTCTTTTGTTCGACTAGCGATAAGATTTAATAGAATTCTTTGGATCTACCAAACGACAATCCCACCAAGTTCGAAAGTTTTCTGATGTTCAGCGGTTGAGATATTTCGCACCCAGATTTTTTTGTAATAACATACGCTGTCCTTAATAACATGCGGCAAAAGTTCGACATACCCAAAGAATAAACAGACCCAGTTTAAAGTCGATCCAAATATTAGTTCTCGATTTTGAACACATTTTGCTCACAACACACTGACGAATTATTTTCACTTCACGCAATGATTATTCATTTTTACGAGTCGTGATTGCAAGAATTGCGCATTTAACACTAAGAAAATTTCTGCATTGTTTTTGTGGTCCCAGGAAAATAAGCGGTTTCTTTTAGTTACTGTCTTCCGTACTATATATAACTCATTTGGAAGTGGTCTATATGATCACTTAAGTGTCGTATGTAAACTGTAAGACAAACTTAAGTATGATTACACCTTGAAAGGGGTATGTTTTCATGGGGTTTGCTTGCCCGGAAAATGAACAATTATTTAGGTCCTACTAAGAAATTAACAATGGTACTTCAGAGCATATGTTGCTTACGGCTAAGCAAAAGACCATTCTCCATAATAAAATAATATTCTCTTTAAAAGAATGCAAATAAAAAATTGAAAAAGAATACAAACCAAAACCCAACTGTTAATAGAAAACAGATAACCTGTAAAATCGTTCATCCTTAAATAATGCAATATATTGTCCCAAGTAATACCAGTTATGGAAATCTGTTTGCCTATACCTTAATATTTCAGGTATCTCTGATTTCATTAAGTTGGTCGCTAACTGAGATTTATTTATTTATCTGATAATTTTAAGAAATTTAGTTTTAGTTTAAATATTCGAACCCAAAATGGAAGGCCAGTAATACGACACTTATTCAATATTCTGGCTTGTGTTATTATTTTTCTAATTTGTGACCGTGGTGTTTATCGAAATGACTTGAATAAAGAAACTCACAATTTTCCATCTCGGCAATCGTTTCTTCGTTTTTAGTGATCCTTTCCTCAAGAGTCCCAAGTGTTGAATTTGTAAAACGATATTGATTTAACGCTTACGTCTTACAATAGTGTAGATAAACATACGGTGGTAACGCCAATACATTATGCTTATTGTGGATTTTTCACACAATATTTAGTCTGCTTGGAGTACTGGGGTAATTTAAGAGCAAACAAATATAAAGAGAGAAAAAATCGTTGTGCCCAGATTCCGTTGACTGAACCGATAGCATCAGCACTGGTTTATCGTTCTGAATATCACTTGTGTTCAAACTCTCTTTAAATTTCCTATTAAAGCCGCAAGAGTAAATTAAATTTAAAAGAACACAAACACTTACTTTAAGTAAAACCATAAACACAATTAAACATTCGCTGCTACCAACATTGGACTAATCGCCATGAAATTCAAGTTCATTTCATTTTGGTCGTGGAGGCGAATGCTTTCTTCTAAACTTTGTGTGTTTCAATAAAGACCTCTCTTTAGGCTCGTTATCTCCTGAGAACAGTTCTGCCTGATGCCGAGAACTAGCTGCTTGGCTGATCTCACGCTTCCGCCTTGGTAGGTAGATTCCTGAAATAAAGAAAGAAAAAAACAGTGTTGTTTCTTACCTCTTTTGTAAGAACATTAACTAGAATAGCCAGGGATCTTATTCTCATGAGAAACAAATAGAACGCAGCGATATTTGTTTTGCGAATTTCGTTACTTTGGCAACAGCTTAGGTATTCTGCTGCTACTACGATAAATGTACTTACCCTTGCTCACCTCCAAATTCTTTATATCTAAAGCATAATGTGTGCAAGACAATATATTGCTTTGCCATAGTTGTAGTTTTTTTGTCGTTATGTATGTAGTTTTTGTAGTCTTCATTACTTATCGGCACATTAAACTTTCAAAAGAACATTCAATCGAACTAAGACATGCATATTGTGCATGGAGCCATTTAGAAATCTAACCTTGATGACGACGTTATAAGACGCCAAAATGTGGACAATTTATATGTGAAATGTATCCAAAGTAGGAAAAGGAACTGTGTTGAAATACTCGCTGAATACGGAAAAGTTGCCACTTTCTTATCAGAATGAGATAAAGGAATCGTAAAAAGGAGCAACATAAATCATTTACATGGTATTGTGGCATTTATATGTTCTTCTGTGTAAATTTGTGTCCACCGATGTAAGAATGAAGTGACTTTCGTGTTTGTTTACAAAACAAGTAACTATATATATTCGAAAAACCATTACATGATAGTGTAACATATCAATGCCTGTGGCACTTGTTTATTTGGGAATACAGTGTTAATGGATTTCGAATGCAAAGTTTAACTTACCGTTAGTGACGCGAGGAGCATCATTGCCAGGACGCCAAGATTTTTTGATGACATAGTTACTCTATGCGTTCTAATCTGAAAATATATACAACTGTGGTCATCTCTTGCAAGATCCTTGTTCAGATTTCTGCACATCCCCACCAAACATTGCATTTATTTTATTAATTTTACATGTATTCATCGCCATCGTTTGGCTAGATGATACTTTCACCGTTAGTGTCATCTACCAGTAAGAACTATCCGTTGGTAGTCATTAAGAATTTCAAGTTAAATCTTACAAGATAAACATTATTAGTCCAAAAAACTACCAATACCTCTATCTAGTGTAAAATAAGCTATGATGCAGGTCGTTACTAATACAACGTACAATTTGACTGATCAAGCTGACGATGATTATGCAGAAAATATTTTAAAAACTGAATAATATTGCACTAGCATGTGAAGAAAGATAAATAATTGCTAATTGCCGCGTCGTGTTGCCAGGTAAGTGTTATTATTCGTACCGCACCCCAGTGCTGTAATAACTGTAAACTACCCAATGCCCTGTAAACGCCCCACCCCACCCTGAAAAACCGTAAACAAAATGCCGCCATCACAAGGCCAGCAAGTAAACAGATACTGAAGTATTCGCAGTAGCTATTTGCTGTATGTGGGCAAAATAAGGATAAGCATAAATAGGCTGATACAGAAAGGCTCCCATCACTGTGTTCATAGCGTCTGGCCTCTTGCATGCAACGCTGCCTTCGTGGTACTCATTTTCGCTTTGCTTATTGCTGGAGTGTACTTAAGTAGTTTTTTTCCATAAAGCAGACTGAGTTTTTGATTACAAAAAGAACAGGTTGCTTCTTAAATTTTATAGCCTTTTGCAAGTTATTTATTTGACTGATTATATTTATCTGACTGATTATAAAGCTGTTTGTCCTGGTGTTTTACAAAGTTCTGTGCAGGATAAGAGCCACTCGAAAAGTAGGTATTCGTTGACTTAATAAAAAAGTTAAATATTCCATTGAAACTGGAATTTGTTTACAGTGACTGTGGGGGGGGGGGAGTAGTTAGTGTTCAATTAAAGGGTGAATGTTCTACTGGGTTATTCAAAATATGACGGTCACGGTCAAGGTCAAAAATCTGAAGTTGACTATTATCTCGATAACGTTTTTGAGCTCATTTTCGCCCCTTTGGACCTAAACAACGTTACATAAGAGGTACCTAGGTGAACATGACCTTGTGGGTCACGGTCAAGGTCAGAAACCGGAAGTTGACTATTATCTCGAAAAAGGTTAGAGATAGAGCGAATTTGAACTCATTTTCGACCCTTTGGACCTGAGCAACGTCACATAAGAAGTACCTTGGTGACCTTGACCTTGGTCACGGTCAAGGTCAGAAATCGGAAGTTGACTTCTATCTAGAAAAAGGTTACAGATACAGCGATTTGGGGCTCATTTTCGACCCTTTTGGCCTAAACAACATCATATGGGAGGTGCCTCGGTGACCTGGATCTTCTGGGTCACTGTCTAGGTCAGAAACCGGAAGTTGACTATTATCTCGAAAACGGTTAGAGATAGAGCGAATTTGAACTCATTTTCGACCCTTTGGACCTGAGCAACGTTACATAAGAAGTACCTCGGTGACCTTGACCTTCTGGGTCACGGTCAAGATCAGAAACCGGAAGTTGGATCAAAGCAGCGATAACGAAGGAGTACTGTTTGACTTCGAGGTTTTTTGTCATGATTTATTACAAATATTTTCTGTAACGGTTTCTGTAAAAGGGCTAATTCCGCTATGTAGCTCAATTCTGCCTTGTTTCGGTGCAGCTAGTGAACCTTCAGAGGTTAAACTGCTGGTGAACATCTACGCAACTACAGCCACTGTGTCTTTAGAGGGCTCGAAACGCTTTATCGCTTCCTCATCGTTTCAACATATCTCCTATTATACGGCTAAGCTGATAAGGGTGAAGCTTTACGCATAAAATTGTTGAATTTCAGAGAGTTTAAGAACAAAATATATTATTAGACAAAGAATAAATCAAACAATGTTGTGTACACATAAAAAAGTACTTAAATTATAAGGGATCCAAATACAGCAAAACCTTTTAATAGTGAAAATCTCCTACAATGAACAACTTTTCTCGGTCCCAAATTTCCCCATTTACTTAGCCATTGGCTTTTGAACAGAAATTCTAGTTAGTGAACATCTCTGAACTGTGAACACTTTCTTCGATCCCAAAAGACAGTTTTCAATAGAAACTAACGGTTTATGAATGAACACATAATCTGATCCCATTTATTTGAACACCTATCCTACCCCTTGTGAAATGGAGTACCAATTTTGTATCTCTTAATATTAATGTTTACCTTGACGGGACGTTACTTGCATGCTTATTGTCACAGCTGAGCGAGTGTGGACATAAAACAAAAGGAACGCAGTAATTAGTGAACAGGTTATGCCTAACCATGGGAATGAAGCTCGATAAATCGCACAATATTGAAAACTCTCCATACAAAAGTATATTAACGATAAATTATATGCTCATCATTCTAACTGACTGCTTCCGAGCGTTAATTTCGTCACTCGGTGGCGAAATCGTTCTAGTTACTTATAAAAGGCAACATGAAGACAGCAAATGTTTCTTGTTTCAGTTTCAGTTTCGGCTTTAGTATTTAATTCACATAGAACACAATTAAAAGGGTTGCTGGGATATGAATTAGATTTCACCGTGGTACTGTGCAAAAGATACAGAATTACTTATAAAAGTTTGCATGGTGTATTCACGTTAGTTCCTCACGCATTACTTTTATTAAAATGCTAGCGTTATATACTGCGATATATGCGTGACAAAACATGTATGTCTTACAACGCCTATAATGCCTCAACGTTGTGTTAATTCAGTACTAGCTAGACCCCTTGTACGCTAGAAGAGTCCAAATGACTTAACAAAGGAATGTCTTCCCCGTTTCACATAAACCATATGTTTCCATTTATTGCAAGACTATGCTAGTTCGGTCATTATCCCAACCCCACACATCAAAACACACATTAAAACAGCCATTATAACTTAAAAATTCCATGTGTTGGGGCCTAAATTGGGGCTCCTGAATTCTGAAAGCACATTAAAATTTTATTAATTTTGCTTTTAAGTAAATTAGATTAATTTTGCATTTAACTTTTCTCATTTTATTCTTGAAAAGGGGCATCCAAAGATGAAAAGTAGAGTTTAAATATTGAATCCTAACACCAGCCCCTTAATACCTAACTTTACTGAATAGCTTTGAAAAGCTTAGACTTTAAACTTCCAGTCTCAGCCAGTAATCATTTCTGTATGTAACATTTCGCTTTGAATTTCTTTGTACGGTTTAATATTTGTCACCTCTCTCTCAGAAGAAATTTACAAGATCGTGCTAGAAAATTAAACGTCTTCAATTTCCTTCTTCATTTTCTGCTTAAGCTTTTCATCTCTTCTATTGTAAAAAAATAATTTGTACTTATTTTGATACCAGCTTATATGGGCTTTTCCAGTGGGCTAACACTTAATTACCTTGCCTTGCTGTCACTGTTACACAAAACTTGCCTGTAATAGTTATCACTGGCACACAAATTACCCTGCAATAGTCACACAAAATTACGCTGTCATAGTTATCATTCTCACGCTATATAATCTTGTCATAGTTGCACTTTGAATAATGGAAATTTGAAGTAGGTAGGTCTGTAAAACTGGAACGTTTTGTGAATTTAATGTGAGTGTTTTACATATTTTTTTTCTTCCCTAGACTGGTCAAACCAAGTTTTAATTCAGTTAGCTTCTTGGTAAACAGGTGCATCTGCACGAGTGTGTGAAGGATAAGTTTTAAAATAGAGTAGATTACGTTTAGGTTATATGATGAGACGCACGAAAGTACATTTATTTTTTATTGCAAATTGATTAGTGAAACATACAATACTCCGTCTGCTGTATATTCATTTTCGGAAATCGATATAACCCCATCCTCATATGCCGGGAGAGCATTACAGACAAAACGAGCAGAGCTGGCAGCAAGAAAATCATGTACCCGATCTACTGCAGTAGGTGCACATTATTTCAGTTTGTCCAGGCCCCAGTATAAGTCACAATGACCATTATCCTGAATTTTCTCTACAATGGCTCCTATTGTGCTTGGTTTTTCTCGAGTGACAGACACAGAAGGTATACCGTTGAAACATTTATTTTTATTATCATTTATAATAATTTTCAATAGACTTTACAGTGAGACGTGTGTGTACTCAGTTTTTGTCTCAAAATTTCTTCCTTTACTGCGGGGTGCAGAGTGCACTTCCGAAGGAACACCCCTTTTTGTGCAAACGCAGAGTACTGGACGAACAAAATTAACCTCACCGTTTTTATTCAAATCGGCACTCCACACAGACCTCGTCTTGCCCCCAAATTATCAAATTTCTCCGCCGTTTTTACACACATGGTACCTTTGTTACAACCAAGAGACCCAGGTGTTCTAATCCTACAGCGCAGTATTAATACCCAAAACATTATAACATTTACCACTCTATTTATATTTAAATACATACTGCATTGTTTTATTAGATTTTATTTTACTATAAAATAACAGTCCTTACAATAACTGTTATTATTACTTGTACTACGTGATGTCAAACGTTCACTATATCGTTCAGCTATTATGCCAGCAACCAACATATCAGGAGCAAACCATATGAATCATATTAACAACCAACAGACAGTTCACGCCGAAATCAAAATATCAAGGATAGATACAAATATAGAACTCCCCACTCGGGACAAATGATCATAATCTCTTGGATATTAATATACATATATATACTCATATATGGCCATTCCAAAAAATTATGTGACGAGCATTCACTCGCCAGTCTTGAAGCCATCCTTAATGTCTTTCTTTATGTCTTTCTGCATCACTGTTGCCTTTCTGCATTGGCTTACTAAAAATAAAACTAGGCCATCAAACTGTCGGGGTGTTACATAATGGATAAAAGTGTGATTGTTTAATTGTAAGCTAAAATAAAGCAACGGAAATATTGAACTTATATTGTTTTTTTTCAGCTGTTCTGATTTCGCTACAATCTATTCAGGTAAGAATCAAATGTCCAACAGAAGGTCTTTGTAATCCGAGATGGAAAGAGTCTCTGCCTGTTCAGTGTAGCAGGAATCCGGTGAAAGTGGAATAAATCTTGCCTTCCTCATACAGCAGTGTTCCTTGTTCAAAGCTCGAGACGTAGATTTGTCCGCCGGCAAGACAATTGATGGCGGTCGTCACAGAGCCTTGATCGTAATCGTCACCGAAATACGTGTAGGCAGTGACGTATATTTCGCCGTTGTATACGATGTGCGCTACCACCTGATTCTCCGAGTCACGCATGATGGTGGCTGAGAAGACATACAGACCGTTCGTAGGGCATGTGAATATGCCACTTTCGTTGTCATAGTGATGGCCCACGTTTGTGAGAACGGCGTCAAACTGCATGGTAGCCCCGGCGGAGTACGTGCGACTCTCGCTTGCGTAAGCTGTGAATGCGGGCCAGGGCTTGGTTCCTATCAACACATACATGCCTGTGTTGTAGTTTGGTACTGAGAGTAGGGAGTATTTAGTCTGCTTATGACACGTCAGATTTGACAAAATAATCATCCATGAATGTAGAGTGAGAATATACGTGGGCCTTGACCTCAAAAATGTTACAAGGCATTTGATGGGTTGGTAGCAAGTTACATTGCTACGATAGCCATCTTAGGAATTTTGAGATTTCCACATTAATATTTCCGTCAGATCTGAAACATTTCACTTGGATTTCAGTACAAACTTACCTTTGGCTAAAATCTAAGATTTCAAGAATACCGGTCTCCCAAAATATAAAAGGTTCTTTAAGTACATGTTATTTAAAGATATTATAAGCCAATATGTCCCCTGTGCCACACACTGCCCCACTCCACCTTTCATCTACCCCATTATTTTCATATCACGCATAACGTGAAGATCCCGATATATTCCTGTGTAAATACGTCGTTAAATGACGCCAGTCTTGTTTTTAAAATCATTGAAATCATTACATGAGGAAAATGTTGTAAAAACTAGTCTTGTGTTGGTATTGTAGGTCATCCGGTATTTCAGCGGTATTTCAGCGTCCTTTCGGGCATTTTATAAGTATATCAAAATCCTAATTTGTACCAAATTAACTAGTGCACACAAAACATACGAGTACGAGCTTATCTTTTACACTTTCAACCAACACCTATTAGTTTCTTGAGTTTTTTGTAAACAAAAACATATGTCTCACCGATTAAACCTATAATTCAAGAAATAAAAACTTGCTATTTTTCTTTTTATTGAAATAAAAATTCATTTCCGCACACGCAATCGTAATTCATTGCCAAAGATTGAAAAAAAGCAAACATAACACAAGAGCCAGAGCTCTCCAACAACAGTGCACCCGAATTAGTCAAGCCATTGCCTTTTAGTGTTTTTTAACAAAAGAAATGTTTCCCCTGACAACCCTTTCACAAAGTTTTATTTGAAGAAATTTGCATTTTTTCAGAATAATAAGACATTTTATAAATGTATCTCAGTGCCCAGAAATGTGCCCAGAAGTCACCTTTTTATAATTTGTGAAGGGGTCGGGGATATAGCTTGACTCGTACGTATCTCAGACGTCTTTTTCCATACAAGTCAAAGTGCAGGTGTTTTATCTAGGTCTAGGTAGTTGTCATTACACTCAGGTTTGCTTGCGGCACGGTGTCTAAAGTCGTAACTAAAAGAAGTTTGACTGTACGTCTTTTTCTGAGGTTCCGGATGGTGGTCACTGCGAACAGGTTTTACCGTACGTCTTTTTATCCGACTTTGCAAGGTGGTCATTATAAACAGGTTTTACTTGTCGTTTTTTTATCCGAGTCTTGAAGGTGGTAGTTGCAAATAGAATTTCCTGCAGTGTTTTATATTTGCTAACCTTCACCACTCCTAACCCTCTCCCCCTCACTCCCTCTGCCACCTAAACTCAACCCTCTTAGCCAACGTTACGGTAACAGTCTGTGCCCTAAGTGTAGTATGGCCATAATATCTACATTTGCCTCGCACATCTCATCAGTCAAAAGCACTAGAAAGGCATTTTCACAACTGTGCAACAGATAACTCACCCCGGTCTGTGGGAGAAGGGGTGCACTTTGGCGACAAAATGGTGAGCTGTTTATCATAAGATATCAGATAACAAACTTTAAAGTAAAAAATACTTCAAAGTACCGCAAACATTGTTTACCGTTACACAATTACTCCCATATATGTAACAGCTTGGCAACCAAATGAAAGTTGGCGACGAAAAAAACAGCTAGACCTGCCGGACTAAAATGTAAGTAGGACGAGTGAGTGGAGTGATTTCCTCTACAAATTAAATGGGTCTTATTTCTTAACATAAACCGACAACTCAGATAAAGGCTTCATAATATATCACAGCTGACATTGACCCCTGACTGAGTAATATGTTACGTAATAACTGTAGGTTAGTAACGCATAAAAAAGTTAATTACACAAAATGCAAGAAAAAGAAATAGCCATGGGTCGATTGCTGCCAATGCTTTCAGGTATGGCTAAAGAATGCAGAATGCTTAGGTAACAAAAAAAGCAAAAAAAAGTGGAAGATGGGAAGAGGCGGTAGCATTAGATTCAGGGACTAAAAAATATATCACTCAATACTTTCTACGCAATAGCGCCTTTCGAAATTTTTTGTGATTTCAATGTTTAGCAAAGACAGCGCGACTTATCAGTCGAATAACTCCACCGAGCTTGATTTTGAACCGAGTTTCTGCTTTCGCTATATTTTTTACCTAACTTTTATACCTAATGGCGTGATACACCATTACCATTTCTTCTGCTTCGGTCACAATTTCAATGAATCGTTCGAACCTACCAAGCAACATTCTTACCAAGTTTCAACTTCCTCCAATGTTCAGCGGCTGAGAAATTTCTCACAAAACATTTTTTCCGTCATGGCGTCATATTCCCTTCTCAATAACGTAACATTATTAATAACATTTGAAAGTTCACAGAACCGTTCGACATAATTAACGAATAAAAAGATCAACTATGATATCGATTCAACTCTACGTTCTCGAGATATCTTGCACACTTTTTCACATATTATTACGTTCACATCAGACTGACACACACACACATCCTCAAACGTACATACAAACACAGAACGTACAAACACTATGTGTCTCCCCTAAGTAGACATGAATATATAAAAAATGGCTACGTACGTGCATTGTCTTCGTCCTGTTGTATCTGATATTTCCAAGGCTTCACTGTCGATTATAAGAAAATGGATATAAAATATTATTTTGCAAAAGGTGCAGGACGGTCAGCAAGCTTTGCTATCTTAAAAGGAGAGAAATTTTAAAATAAATAAACAAAAATGTCACTGAAACTGTTGATGACTCAACAATCCTTTCGACCCCTACCCTCACACCATGATTGCAGTAAAACGCTCTTAAACTGCCGTTTTCTGCGAATAATTTTCACCTCACATAATGATTTTATGACTAATATTTCTTTTTAGAAATTATGTCACGAATTGCGCGTTTACACTCACAAACTTTCACTTTAGGCATTGCTTTTGAGATCGTAAGGGAAATAAGCGTTCTTTTAGTTTACGTGTTCTGTACCATATATAACTTGTTTGAAAGTGGCTATGTGATCACTTAAATATTGTATGTTACTGTACTTTAACTACAAGGAAAACTTTAAGTACAATTACATTTTGTAAAGGAGCTCTTTGCATGAGGTTTGCTTGCACGGAAAACGTGCAATCATTTAGGTGCTATTAAGAAAATAGCAATGGGACTTAAGAACTTTATTGCCCTTTATTGCTAACGGCTAAACAAAAAATTATTCTGTAAAATAAAAATGATTCTTTATCAAAGAATGCAAATGGAAAAAAACTAAGAAAGAATACGACAAAACACATTTTTTATATGAAAAAATATCGAACCACAAATAGAAAAACACAGATAACCAGTAAAATTGGGCATCCTTAAATAATGTAATGAATTGCCCCAAGTGAGACTTGTTATGGTGAACTGTTTGCTTCAACCTTAATATTTTACTGATCTCTGATTTTAATAGGGAACTGAGATTTTTTTCTTTCTCTGAAGATTTTCTGAAATTACTGATAAGTTTAAATACTACCTATTTGGAGCCAAAAGCTAAGCTCGAATTTGGCAGACCAGTAATACGTCGGATATTCAATATTTTTAATTTTATTATTTATTTATTCATTTATTTGTTTAAAGTGATATTAATCGAACTGACTTAAATAAAGAAACTCACAATTTCCCATCTCGGCAATTGTTTCTTCTTGTTTAGTGATCCTTTTCTCAAGAGTCACAAGTGCTGAATTTGCAAAACGATATTGATTTAGTGCTCAATTCTTACAATAGTGTACATCATATTACGATGGTAACTTCAATGTATTATGCCTGTAGTGGATTTTTCACACGCCTAGTCTGGTTCGAGTACTGTGGTATTTTAAGAGGAAACAAATATTAAGAGAGAAAACTTCATTGCGTGAACCGAACAGCATCGGCATCGGTTTATCGTTCTGAACCTAACTTGTGTTCAACATTTCTTTAAATTCTTTACACTGAGTTTAACAGAACATAGGAACAGATTCACATGAAGTAAAATAGTTCATTTAATTTTAGTCGTGCGGGACGGGTACTTTATCTTAAACTATATGTTTCTGCACAAACCTCTCTTTAGGATCGTTATCTCCTGAGAACAGTTCTGCCTGGTACCGACAACTCCCTGCTTGGCTAATCTCACGCTTCCGCTTTGGTAGGCGGATTCCTGAAACAAATAAAGAAGAGATGATCTTGTTTCTCACCCCTTTCGTAAGAAAATTAAATAGAATAGAAGGTGATCTTATTCTCACAAGAAACAAATAGAACGCAGCAATAGGTGTTTTGTGAATTTTGTTACCCTGGTAACAGCTAAAGTATTCTGTTGCTGCTATAAATGTACTTACACTTGCTCACCTGAAAATTCTATACATGTTGCTTGGCCATTTCCTCTAGTTGTGATAATAGCAGTAATTTCTTCAATAATTTCACATTTATATATTTATTTATGTATTTATTTACGGTTTGCTTTTGTTTATGTTTTTCATATACATTTTTGAAACGCCGTGGCGTCACTTGATATCACATTGTGTTCAGTACCTGTCGGCACATTGCATTTCCAACGCAACATTCGATCGACCAAACACTTGTATGTTAATAACTTGCTAGGTTCTGTATGTAACCGTTTAGAACGTCTGACAATTATGATGACGCCATATGCAGACAAAGCTTATATGTGAAATCTGTGAAATGTATTCAAAGAAATGTTGAAATAATGGCTGAATGCGAAAAATCTGTCACTGCCTTATTAGGTTGAGACAAAAAAATCTTAAAAACAGCAACATAAATCATTAACATGGTATTGTGGCATTAACAATTTTGCTCTGTGTAAATTTGTAAAAATTGTGTGATGTGTGTATTTGTTTACAAAAACAATTAACTAAATATATTTGAAAAATCATTAAATTGCAACATATCGGTGCCTGTGGCACTTGTTTCTTGAGGAATAAAGTGCTAATGCATTTTGAATGCAATGCAACTTACCGTTAGTGACACGAGAAGCGCCACTGCCAGGACGCCAAGATTTATTGATAACATCATTACTCGTTGCGTTCTAATCTGAAAATATATACAACTGTGGTCATCTCTTGCAAGATTCTTGCTTTGTTCAAATTTCTGCACATTCCCACCAAAAACTGCATTGATTTAATTCATTTTATATCTTTTATCGCCATCGTTTTCTAGATCATACTTTCATTGTTATTGTCATCTACCAATAAGAACTATCTGTTGGTAATCATTTAGAATTTCAAGTTCAATTATATACGATAAGCATTATTAGTCTATAAAAAACTACCCATGTCTATGTCTAGTGTAAGATAGGCTATGACGTAGGTTGTTCCAATACGACGTACAATTTGTCTGGTCAAGCTGACTATGATCATGCACAAAACATCAAATAACCGAATAATACATGCTACCATGTGAAGAAAGATAACTAATTGCTAATTATTGTGTCGCGTTGCCAGGTAAATTAATTTTCATAAAGCAACACAAACAGCTAGGTCAACCTACTGTGTCAAAGCATGGCATAACTGTGTCATACAATATTGATGTACTGTGTCATACTATATCGCTAGGTTAATCCAATGTGTGATTACTGTGTAATACGATATGGCGAGGTTATCATACTATGTCATACCTAACATTCAGGTAAGTTTACTGTAACATACTATACAGCCAAGTTAATCTACTGTGTCTTATCGTAAAGCTTAGTTATCCTACTGCGTCATACCATCCAACTAGGTTGACAAAATGTGCTATGCCACAGGCTAACCTTCTGTGCCCTACCATGCCACTAGATTATCCACTATCATACAATACAGACAGGGTCACCTGCTGCGCCATACAATACAACTAGGTTAAGCTACTGGGTCGTACCATACGACAAGCTTAAATTATTGCGGTGCCACATTGGTAGGTCTAAAGTGGCTTTTCGTAACGCAAGCCTAACAGCTTCTTACTCTGCCATACCATACAACTAGGTTAACCCGTTGTGCAAAACCACACAGCTAGATTAACCTACAGCGTCATACCTTAAAGCTAGGTTAACTGTCGTAGCATACCAGATATTGGCGAGATATTATTTCTTTAAAAGGGATTGCATGTCCATAATCTATGAAAGGAAGCGACTTTCTGATGAACAGTGTCATCACAGACATAGCTCAACGGTTCTTACGCCTTGCTCAGCAGTAAATATAGCTCTTTTAAACAGATGTACTCGATATTTCGTATATTTGTCGTCGCTCGTTTTGTCAGTTTCAAACAATTTTGACCTTCCTCGATAACGAACAGATATCCGATATCAGATAAAATTGACAAGATTGTAAGCACGTATCTCTGTGATACTTTTTGAGTTTCAACAATGGAGAGTATCAACACTAAGGGAGATACAGCTTTATTCCTAAAATGCGTTGTTTTGTTTAAATAGCACTTTTGTTGAAGAATGAATCAACTTTTCTCTCAGTCTTGGCAAAATTTAGCCATCCGAGACAACAATATGATGAATTCATTGTCATATTTACGCCTCAAACACGTGTGTTAAATGGTAAGCAACATAAACCTTACGAGAACATAAGTTTTAAATATTAATACTAAAATTACTACAAAATTACGAATTGCAATGGTATCGTAGTTATGAAATGAATTACCTTTAATGAATTAACTTTAATGGTCTATCCGTTACAACGACCTAATCAGATTTGCTGAGATATTTAAACGGTATGCCGTAACATGAAGGCAGCAAGACCTTTCCTGTTTCAGTTCGATGGGCCTTGATAATTAATTTACATAGAACACAGGTAAAATGGGCTACGAATCATAAATTGCGTAAAGGCAAATTATTTGTCTAAATTTAGATTTCTATTTCAAATACAGAATTGCTTACGAAAGTTTGCAAGGTGTATTGACATGAGGTTCCTTATACATTACTTTTATCAAAATGCCAGCAGCGATATATGCGTGACATAAAGTATGTTTTATAAGCCTATGCCTGCTTCAGCTCGTGTTCACTCGACCCCAGCTAAACCCCTTGCGCACAAGAAAAGCCCAACTGACTTTACAAAGGAATCGGTCTTTGGGCAAAAACTTTCCACACCAACAATTCATGATGCGTTTCTATTTACGGCATGCTATTTCGGTTTTTATCATCATAAAACACTTCAAAGCACACACCAAAACTTGTCGTTGCAACTTAAATACTGCTAAGTGTTGGCCTAAATTGGGATTCTTAATTCTTGAGGTACATTAAAATTTTATTTTTGCTCTTAAACGACTTTCAAAGAATTCAGCCCTGTCACTTTCAGCTTTTTTTTTTTAGTGAAAGGGTCATCCAAAGAGTAAAAGTTCATACTCTTCCCACAAGACTACAGCCTAAATATTGAATCCTAACACAAGCTCATTAATGGTTTACTTTACTGAACAGCTTTGGAAAATTTACAGTTGAAATATCCAGTCGCAGCCGATGATCATTTCTGTGTGTCAACATCTCATTTAATTGCTTTGCTCGCCTGTAGCTCAGAAGGAATTGGCAAGATCGTGCTAGAAAATTAAACGTTTACATTTTGAACATTTTACTTCATTATATTCTTTAGCTTTTCATCTCTTCTATTGTGAAAAAAATATTTTTAAAACAGCTAATTTTGTTGTCAACTTATATAGGCTTCCCCAATAGGCTAACACTAAATTGCCATGCCATAGCTATCACTTGTCGCACAAAATTTCAGCGCCATAGTTATCAGTGTCGCACCAATTACCCTGCAAAAGTCACACAAAACTACGCTGTGATAGTTATCACTCTTACGCAAAATTATCACTGTCACCTTAAATAAATCAGTCATAGTTGTCGTTGTCATGAAACATAACCGTGTCATAGTTATCACTCCCAAGCAAAATTACTGTTATAGTGATCACTTTCACTAAAAATGAACTGTCAAAATTGTTACTGTTATGCAATTTTAAGCGTCTTAACCCTGTTTTCATCTAATGTTTAAGCCTTTCGTCTATTCTATTGTGAAGAACATTTTTAAAAGGGTTAAAAGGGGATGTCAACTTTTGCAACACGCGCCTTTGTTTGCTGTTTATTTGGTGTTCAACGTTCCGTTTACCAACTATGATAGGTATATTGGGGAAAACATGCCAAAATAACGAGTGGGAAAAAAGAAGGAAAAATGAAGAAATAGTGAAAGAGGAGATAGAAAGAAAGAAATTCCGATTATTCGCCTCTTACGCCATGCACGGAACAGAAACCAGTGGGCGACTTCTCAAGATTCCCCCAACCCACAGGGGGATATTCGCCTATTAACACTAAATTACCCTGACGTAGTTATCACTGATACAAAAATTTCCTGTCATACTTTTTACTGCTACGTAAAAATTATCCTGCAAATAATTATCACGATCAAACAAGTTATCCAGCAAGTCATCGCTGTAACACAAAATTACAATGCCATAATTATCACTGCCATGCAAAAATTACCTTGTCAGTTAGCACTGTCACACAAACGAAACTTGTCATAATTACAACTGTCATGAAAAATTACTTTGCTGTCATAGTTATCACTGTCTAGCAAAATTCGGTCTTAGTTATCACTGTCACACAAAGTTACTCTGCCATAGCTATCATTGCCATTAAAAATTACCTGCCATAGTTTTCATTGTCACAAAAATACTCGCAGGAATATGTTTAAATAATACTCAGTGTTTTGTTGTTTAATAAACATCAATTCTTAAATTAAACTTGTGAAAACAGGATACGCTTATCTCCTGATCTACAACTTATTATTTCAGTTTATTCGAAGAAACGTTGTCTCTATGTGATGAGTTAACTGTACGTACCGAAGTCAGTGTTACGTCATCTTTCTTATAAGTGCAACTCGTAAATGTAAGTAAATGTTTACATCATTTAATTACTGCCCAGAAAAAAGATAAACACACCACGCATTCCTCGCATAAAATATATCAGCATACACGGTGTTTGTTTGCAAATTTCGTTGTCCTGAAACAGGAAAAGTACTTTGTCGTTAGTACATATTTTGCGATAACTTAGTTTGCAGTTACTGATTGTTAATTATACATCTCTAAAGCATGATATGACATGCCAATATATTGCTTGGCCGTTTATGGTGCTAATGATAACAGCGGTAGTAGCTTTAATAATTACGTATTTATATATTTCTTTATGTATTTATTTACGTATTTATTTATGGTTTGCTTTTGCTTTTTATGGGTTATGTATGTACATTTTTTAAACGACGTGACGTCACCGTGTAGTGAAATATATCCTAAGAAGGAAATGAAACTGTTAAAATAGTGGCTGTATTTCATTTTCACAATGCGGCACATTAACAATTTTGTTTACAAAAACAGGAACCTAAATATACTCAAAAATCATTATATTATAGTGCAACATATCAATTATCAATATGGCTATGCGCGGCTTTAGCACTTGTTTATTGGAGAATATAATCATAATGGATTTCGAATGTGAAGTTTAGCTTGCCGTAAGTGACACAACAAGCATCACTGCCAGGACGCAGAGATATACTGGTGCTTTAGTTACTCGCTATGGAGTTCGGATCAGATCATGCTTTCATTTTCGTTGCCAATTATCTGCCAATAAGAAATATCTTTCGGCAATCATTTTGAATTTCAGGTTAAGTTTATAAAGTAAACATTATTGGTCCATAGAAAACCATCTACAGCTATGCTTGGTATAAGATAAGCCATCATGCAGTCTGTCTAAAGGCCCATTTAGAAATGCTTTTATTCATGGCAACGGGTACGGCCCTTTCTAGTTTGCATGCTCATCCTCATTAATCAAACCTAACGCTATTTCAGGCGGAGCAAACTTCACAGCACCACCAGTGATAAATAATTTCACACATGTAAATTACATTAATTAGAAAACAACATACAATTATTTATTGTATATCCACAAAATATCCACAAAATCAGCAATGTTTACCAGTTTATTCAGCAGTTTTGAAATTTTATTTAACTTATTTTAAAACAAATTTCAGCATCATTTGTGTAAGGCACTGACGAAATATTCTTTTCTCATATATGCATTTTGAGCAGGGGGGGATTTGTTGGAACACGCCCACCAACGTTTGGTTTTACCACACCATTCCTCGGAAATTTAGCAGATGAAACAATTCATTGCGCATACTAAATTAAGGTTCCGTGGAGGGGTGTTATTAATAAATACCATGTGTTTGTGTTTGACAACGCCTATCAAACCTCAATTAGGTCAGGTTAAGCATAACTTAGATATGTAAAGGCCGGCTCAATTTCAAATTTAAACGGTTTTGCTGCTCTTTTCTGCACTATATTAGACATGATTGCAAATAAAACTTACATTGAAATGTTCAGAAAATGTTTATTTATGCGATAAGTACAGCTATTGCTTCCAAATCACTTTAATTCTTTAGTTCAAGTTATTTTAGAAAACTGTCCGTTCTACTATACTATTGAAAATGACAGGAGGTTAGGCCTGCTTTTATAGTCCTCGTTGGGCCTTTAAAAGGAAATGCGGGTATCTCTGCGCCATCTAGCGACCGAAATGCGCATTACATTGAATATCACTGAGTTTGAATCCATGTTTACACAGTATAAATAATTATTAAATCCGTCTACATCGAAAAATTCTTTTCAAAGACAAATAGGCTCGTGTCCAGAAATGGTCTGTGTTGATATTTTGTTCCTAGAAGGGCCTGTGTTGATATCTTGCCCATTAAAAGCACATTACACTGTTTTCACCATTTAACCATTGCGCCAACGGGATTTTGTCAAAAATATTGTATAATTCTCTTATTGATACGGTGACATATATTTTTATTTGCTTAAAACATTTCGTATGACGTGTTCTTCAAACAGGGAAAAAATGAGGCAATTGTCAATTGTGATTATGTGTGAATTTTGCATTTTGAATGAAATTTCTTGGTTTTCCCAATGGTTTCCATAGTAAAAGTACGCGACCTTTCAGTATCTTTATTTCTCTTATAACATCGGTGACCCCCCTTTTTCTTTTCAATTTTTAAATGTATACCCTCAAAGCATTAAACTGTGAAAGTATGAAGGAAATGTCAATTGTAGGTGGGATACCCGCATTTCTCTTTAATACGACGTGAAACTTGTTTGACTAGGTGGCTATGAATATCTAGCAATGTGAAAGTAAAGAAAACATCAAATAAATGACTAATTAATGTTCTACCATGTATAGAAACGACAAATTATTGACGTGTAGGATTGCTAGGTCTAGAGTTATTTTTCGCACCGCTATCCCAAAAGCTATCTACTCTGTCATTCCATAGAGCTAGATTAACCTATTTTGTAATACAATACCGTTAGATTAACCTACTGTGTCAAACAATGCAGCAAAGTTAACCTACTGTGTTATACCACGCAGCTAGGTTTACCTACTCTGTCATACCATTTAGCTAGGTTAAAGTACTCTCTCATACCATACGACAAGATAAGTCTAAGCTGTTAAACTGTAGCCTAAAGATAGTTTCAAATACAGACCGGGCATATCGCAAATATCTTTGAAAACTTGGCAAGATATTGTTGCGTGAAACGAGGACTCAACTGCTGATAATTTGTGAAACAAACCGACTTGCTATTGAACAGTTTCATCACATGCATAGTTCAGCAGTTCCTACGCAGTGCTATGCAGAAAACAGAACATTACTCCTATTGCCAGTTCTAATCTTTTTGGCCTACAAGCTTTTCATAATTTGCCGAATGGAACCGAACTGGACCAAACGAAATGCGGTGTTACAAGTGAATGAATCCGCACAAAAACTCGTATTTAATACTTTTGTAACCTCACAACAATTAAGCTTTTTGGGGATTTTGCAAATTTGGGGGCGGGGGGGGGGGGGTTGGGTGGGTGGGTGTTGCGCTATTCTATTTTGAGGAACGGAACAGAATTATAAAAATTTTTGTGATTCACTAACTGTTCCAGCCAAACCGCATATTTCTATGGTAAGTATTTTAAGACTAACCCTTTTAACCACTGAACTGCAGTAAAGTAGTTGACAGAAAAAAGTACACTGTCTTTGCATTTGATCATGCTTAGCTTTTGGATCCCACATGATTTTTTAATCACATCATATGCATAACCAAGCGTCCGTCGCTTCTAAAATACACTTACGAAAAGACTTTGTGACATTTATTAAAATTGTCAAAACTGCTTTTCAACTTTAACTTTCCATACTTTTTTCTCTTTTCTTTCCGTTCCGTAAATAATAGTTTTCGGGAAGGATTACTTATATTTTGTAGAACAAAACCATTCTAAATTTGTATATGCCTCCGTAACTTTTATTTAACTAATAAATCGCGTATTTTGGGGGTCAGTACTCCAACAATAAATATTTAAAATACTGAACGACAAGTGTTTGACAATTTTTGGATATGTAGTCATATTTAATTGTTGGATCTGATGTTTTCAGTGGGGTAGTATATTGCAGAATTGTGTATTGATCGCGTGTTATCTTTAAAAAACAGCTTTGTGCAAGGAATGCTTAAAAGTAAAAGGGAAAATACATTGAACTTCCATTGGCCTTTTCTCAGTTAATTCCGTCCAGTTAATTACAATTATCCGGGACGAACAGGCAGAAACTGCAAAGAAATGTCATAAGAATATATCAGTAGGACGAAAAGGACTAAACTTTTTTCTGCTAAAGTCTATCTATAAATCACCAAGCACTTTTCTTAAACAATGGTGTTTATGCAAAAACCATTTCATCCTTCGAACTTTTGCCCCTAGTTATTTACTTAAAATATAGAATTATACATTACTAGTCGGAAACCATCCTGAAGTTTATTTCATATATTTATGCGTAGAACCAATTTAACAAAGATTTTTCTGAAATTCAAACGCTATCTGGCGAGTAACGTGCAACCAATAGATTCCGTTTTCGCTCTACATCTTACATCTGATGTGATGCAGACAAATAATTATTCCGTTTCATTTCGCAAAAGATAAATAGCCCTCCCAAGTAATTATAATTTGAGGAACGGATCAAAATGAGAGAAAACAATTTTTGGAATATATGAGATCCAAGTCCTAGTCCTAGCATTTTTGTCAATATCTTAATGCTCTTCATCATTTTTAATAATTTTAAGAATTAATGTTTGAGTACTGTCGTGATTGAAAAATGCGAGCATGCCGCCATTAAAACAAACGAAATGTAAATAGGTGTTTAACAGTTCCGTTTCCGTTTCGCTCGGCGAAATAAAAAAAGCCCTCCCGAAAAATTATAATTTGTGAAATGGAACGAAAGGGGAAAGAAATTGCTTTAGATGCAAAGTTTTTAAGTGGTTTTTCGCAATGTTACATTTCTTAATGATATGTCAGAAATATGACATATGTATTGAGTATTAATTTTTATGTTGAGAGTTCCCTTCATACAACACGCATTTCCTTCCGTTTTCTTTGGTGCCGTTTCCTTCCGTGCCGTTTTATTCCGTGCCGTTTTCTTCCGTGCCGTTTTCTTCCGTGCCGTTTCCTTCCGTGCCGTTTTCTTCCATGCCGTTTCCTTCCTTCCTTCCGCAAATTATAAATATCCGACCTACCTCGTTCATATCCCCTAGATGACGTGATTGAAAAATGCAGATATGAGATCCAGAAGTTAAGTATCTCTAAATATACAGAGCCGTTTGTTTCCTTTCCAATGCTTTATTGCAGTTTCCCATTTGAAATAATCTCGCAATACTGACCAGGCAAATATACGAATTTTAAACATGTCGCAAAAAAGTTACCGAGATCTAAAGAGGTAAGACCGAGATAAAATGAACTTGAAAGTGTTGAATAAGCTGTTAAATTCTTGTACGAAACAATCAAGGATTAATTGTAATGCCAGTTTTTTACGCTTTTGTTTAGTTTTAAATGCGAATTTTTATGTGGGGAGTTCCGTCCATGCAACACGCATGTCCTTCCGTTCCATTTCCTTCCGCAAATTATGAACAGCCGATCTGGCTCGTTCGTATCCCCAGCTATTATATAGTTGTATTGTTTTGACAATGTTAGATATCTGACAATCCCTAGATAGCACTAATAACTACAAATACCTTAAGTATCGCTTACATCCGATCCTGATTAATGTAGCACTTCAGACGTCTTGAAATAATGGCTCACTTTGACTGCAACAATTTCAAAGTCTTTGGCAATTGACGGTAAACACACGGCTTTTGTGTTTTTGATTTTAAACAATCGAGTGTGTCAATTACCTCTAATGAAAGTGAAAAACTACCTTATATTTAAAATGTGATCAGTTATTTAAATAATTTTTGTTTGAATTGTAAAGTGTTAATTCAGTTTTGAGAGTAAAATATGACATCTGAACACCACCAAGAACTTCCAATTAAATAATTAGCTTAAGAGGAAGTGACGGCCATATGTATGCCTCAGACCCTTTTGATAATTTGCACAAACCTCAATACCCTGACCTTTAACAAGTTTAACTTTAAAATGGTGTTAAAATTACTATAATTTAGCTTGTAAAATTGGTAACTTATTTCTGACATAAATTACCTTGGTATATTCTGATCTACTGCATCAAATGCTTAATTATAATGTTTATCAGCGGCAAGCACATGTGTTGTGATGCTTGAAGCACTACAACAGGAAGGCAGGCAAAATTTCCTGTTTCGCTTCGATGGGTTTGGTAAATAATTCACTGAGAACACGGGTAAAACGGTCGCTATAAATAACAGCGTTGTATTGCGCAAGAAGTGCATAATTTAACACTTGACAAGCCTTTGGCTTTCAAGGGTTATATGAATTTGTGCGAGCAAAATTCGTCCTTTTTTTCTTCTTGACAGTTTTTCCGATTTTTTGTGTCTTCTTCTTCTCTGACACTATGGGCCCTACGACCATGAAACTTGGGACTTATGAAGAGCTTGATCTGAACATGTGCATGTCACTTTTTATTTTCGTCTTTGATTTCGTTTTCTTTGTTAAAACGCCATGAAAAGAGTGTATTTTTGGCAAATAAACGACAGCACAGAATACACATTTGCTCAGTGAGCTTTGTGCGAGCTTTCAATGCGTAAATAGATAACAAGGCGTATGCCTGATCAGTCAATAAAACTTTAAGTCAACAACAACCAAACACTACTCGGCTTATATGACGTATTCAAGCTGTGCTGTTTGCAATATATAATTCAAGAAATAACCCACTGAAGGAACTATTTTTGCGTATTAATTTTTGTCAAGTGTTTAACATTTCGATAGCGGAATGAGCTTCTAGTTTCTCTTAATTTAGATTTCTTCTTGAAACACAATGCAGCGCCTGCTCCGAAAAATTTTGCAAGAAGTAATGATATAAACTTCCCCATTTCACATAAAATATTCATCATGTTTCTATTTATGGTATGAACACGCACGATGTCACCCATCAGAGTGCAACAAAACATGCCACTACAACTGAAACACTGCCACATGTTCCGGCTTGAACTCGAACTCCAACTTGAGAAAGCACATTAAAATTTTGTTTGTTTTGCAGTAGGGTAAAAGTGGGGCTTTTAAAACAGGAAGTGACGTCATAATGACGTCAGGAGGTGTTTTGATAGCCCCATGGGGCTTTAAAAACAGTGACGTCATATTGACGTTATATTGACGTCATATTGACGTCATATTGACGTCATATGGTTGTCATATGGTTGTGATATGGACGTCATATGAACGTCATAATGACGTCAGGAGGTGTTTTGATAGCCCCATGGGGCTTTTAAAACAGTGAGGTCATTTTGACGTGATATAGACGTGATATATAGACGTGATATGGAGGTGATATGGAGGTGATATGGAGGTGATATGAACGTCATATGAACGTCGTAATGACGTAATATGGAGAGTGGGCGGCCATTCAAACGGGCGGCCATTCAAACGACCATTCAAACGAGCGGCCATTTTTTAAGCATTTCCCACACTCTCATGCATACCCATACATACTAACACCATGACACGATTAGCGCTTATTTCGTATTGGTGGGTGGCCCTTAGAAGGGCCGGCAGGTTTTTGCTGCCGGACTTAGAAAAATTCGACGATGTCTTGGACTGGCCTGCTGCAGTGTGTGAGTTGCTGCCCATTGAAAAGAAAGTGATCGCCTCTCAAGCCACAGGTGTAACATCTGACTGTGTAACAGTTGTTCAGGGCCAACAGCTGCGTCCAATAGGCTGCACAAATCAAGCAAAGCTGGTGACCACATTCTGCCAGTACCCGGTCTGGGGAGATCATGATGCCACATCCCGCGCAAATCTCCAGGTCCTGTTGGAGGAAGTAACTCCCCCAGGCCGGATACTCTTCTTCTTCAAGACGCGATGGAATGGTCTCCCCCAACATGGTTGTCCTGAAGAAGGCCCCGTCATAATCGCCAGCCTCGATGTCCCTGAGTCGCTTTCCAAGTGTGACCCTTCTATTAAAAAAGACGGGCACGCATAGGACTGTTCCGTGAGCCGGGTCCGGCAGCAGCTGGAAGAAGTAGACTCTTTCTGGCGGTGTCGGTGGCGGTGTGACAGGCAGGTGAAGTTCTCTGACTTAAGCAATGGTGCGAGCATCATGTAACGCGAAGAAGCACTCCATGCTGACGGAAGCGAGTGTGAGCCCAAACTGAAATGAGCATGGGTTATATACCACCTCAAGTCAGGATCGGACTCCCCCCCCCCCTGGCCAGTCGACCTAAAGTCGGCCCCCCCCCAGCCAGCCGACCTAAAGTCAGGACCCCCCCCCCCCCGGCCAGTCGACCTGAAGCGAGGACCCCCCCCCCCAGCCAGCCGACCTAAAGTCAGGATCCCCCCCCCCTGGCCAGTCGACCTGAAGCGAGGACCCCCCCCCCCCCTAGGGATAGCAGCACAAACTATTTGCATTAAGTAAGGACCCCCCCCCCAGTCAGCATATAATGCGAGGATGGTCGCTAGTAGTATATAAAGGTGGGTTACGGCTGCATTATCCAACACAAGCAGCAAGATGTCGACAAGTCACAAAATCACAGTGATGCGAAACGGTAAGGCAGTGACGCTAACGACCGAATGTTATAAGTGTTGGGTGTGGATAGAGTATCCAGGACAACCACACAACTGCCCGGTACACCACAATGCACCACGACGGTACTGTTGTAAAACCTGCGGTGGTTTGCTATGGTACAAGTTTACTGCACGATTACCTGGACCGGAGCCATGCACAGACTGCTGGTGGTGCGGTGCGACGCTGAAAAACTTTGGATATTATAATTTTCATCCCTTCAAGTGTTCCAGGAGACCTTTCACGATGGAACAATTTTACAGATATCAGTGTGATTGCGGAAATCCGACTTGTTGGTGAAGAGCCAACTCACTAACATCTTTCGGCCCTTCTAAGGGCCATCCTCTGCTGTGAAATGAAAACGCAAATTCTGTCTATGTATGAGTGTGTATAAAAGGGGTATGTCTGAGATTACATTTCAGCATTTCAGTTTCAGCAGTTGACGGAACAACAACCAGCTATGATGAAAAGTGAAGAGCATGGGAAAGGAGCAAAGAGACAAAGGATGGAAGAAGATGGCATTTGGCCATACGGTCAAGTTCAGTGTATGGAATGCAATGTGAAATTTCCATCTATGGATACTTATGAGACACATACATGCAGTAAAGCTGAGATGAAAGGAGCAAAGAGACAAAAGATGGATGAAGATGACATTTGGCCATACGGTCAAGTTCAGTGTATGGAATGCAATGTAAAATTTCCATCCATGGATACTTATGAGGCACATGCATGCATACCAGCTGAGATGGACAATGTACCTCATGAAGAACATGTTTCAAAAAAACAAAAGACAGGACAAGTAGGGAGAGGTAGAAGGGTTAGTCGTGGTGAAAACGCGCAGGAAAAACGGTTTGAATCTGAGGATGGATCAGATTTACTGCTTGAAATGCGACAGCAAGAGAACCGTATCAAGACACATTTGTTGGAGACCTTAAACCATGGAATGAAATGGTACATTGTCGTGCATGCACGTTTCAAGAAACTGACAGCAAATGATGAAGGTGTTATGGTAGAACAAGTGGATAATGCATTTATCAGCAGTCCAACATATGCAGCATACAATCCAGCAGATATTGAGCAGGACCTGCCAGAAGCCTATAAAGAATTATTTACCAAGTTTGACGAACATGAGCGACAAGGCTCTGGCTGGGTATTGGATAACATACTGTACATTGAAGTACATACAGCTACGCTGATGCCTCTAGAAGCGAGTAGTTTTATTCCACTACCGAAGAAAGTGAAGAAAACAAGGGGTGTGATAAACATTAAGAATGATGATAACAAGTGTTTCTTATGGTCAGTATTGGCTTACCTTCACCCTCTTGACGACAACCCAAATCGCGTGAATCATTACAAGCCATTTGAGAAGGAATTAAAGGTAGAGGGTATGACATTTCCGACACCAATTACTGACATTCCAAAGTTTGAAAAGGAGAACGATGTAGCCATCAACGTGTTTGGATATGAACAAGATGTAGTTGTTCAAATACAACTTAGTCGAAACGTCAGTGTGAGAGAAATCAACTTACTTCTGATTAGCAATGACAAGACGAGGCATTACTGCCTCATCAAGAATTTTAGCAGACTTATGTCTTATCGATCAAAGCATAAGGCTGCATATTTTTATTGTTTCAACTGTCTTCACGGGTTTGTACGACAAGATCTTTTGGATAAACATCGTGAAGTGTGTGACAAGAATGGAGCACAACGTTTATCATTTCCCAAGGAACCCTTCATCAAGTTCAAGAATGTGGCTAAACAACAGCGAGCACCTTTTGTGATTTATGCCGACTTTGAATGTTTCACGCAAAAGCATGAAGGAGACAAGTATCAACATCATCGTCCAAACAGCTTTGCCCATGTGGTTGTAAGCCAGTACGACACACGTGCACCAGTTGCGTATCGAGGAGACAATGCTGTGAAAGTCTTTTTAGACCATATGGTGAATGAACGTGATCGTATTGTACGTGGTTTAGAGCGGCCAAAGGAAATGGTGATGGCTCGTGAAGACAAAAGGAATTTCAAAAACGCTGTTGATTGCTACATTTGTCATGAACCTCTAGGAGCAGATCGTGTGAGAGATCATGACCATATCAATGGCAAATATCGTGGAGCAGCGCACAATGAATGCAACTTACAATTCCGACTCAGAAAGGATCAGCAAGGGGATAAAGATTCTTTTATCATTCCCGTGTTTTTCCACAATTTGCGAGGCTATGACAGTCACCTGATCATGGAGGAAATGGGGAAATTCAAAGGTGAAACGATTACAGTCATTCCAAACACCATTGAAAAATATATTGCATTCACCATGAGCAATCTGAAATTTACAGACAGCTTTCAGTTCATGAGTACCTCTCTACAGAAGTTGGTATCCAACCTTGCAGCAGAAGGGAAAGGTAACTTCTACAACATGACCTCTCACATTCACGATAGTGACCAACAAGATTTGTTGTTGAGAAAGGGAGTGTACCCCTATGATTATGTGGACGAACCATCCCAGTTTGCTTAAACACAGCTGCCATCAAAGGACAAGTTTTATAGTCAGCTTAGCGAAGAGGACATTAGCGATGAGGATTATGCGCATGCACAGAAGGTGTGGGATACATTCAACTGTACCACATTTGGTGAATACCACGACCTGTACCTGAAATCAGATGTGTTATTACTAGCTGACGTGTTTGAAAATTTTCGTCAAGTATGCCTCAACATGTATGAATTGGATCCTGCTCACTACTATACAGCACCAGGACTGTCATGGGATGCAATGTTGAAAGCGACAAAGGTGAAGTTGGAATTGATCAATGACATTGACATGTATCAAATGGTTGAGCAAGGCATACGCGGAGGAATATCTGTGATCACACACAAGTATGCGAAAGCGAATAATCCCTACGTAGCAGATTACAATTCTGAGATACCAAGCAACTATCTGATGTACCTCGACGCAAACAACTTGTATGGCTGGGCCATGTCACAAAGCATGCCGCAAAGAGGATTTATGTGGGTGAGCGAGCCAGAATCCCTCGACTTCATGGATGTAGCTGAAGATGATGACATTGGATTCATTTTGGAAGTGGATTTAGAATATCCAAATTCAATCCATGATCGTCATAATCACTACCCAGTGGCTCCAGAACGGAAATGTGTCAAAGTTGGAGAATTGTCAGAGTACAGTCAGAAGCTGCGGAAAGATCTAAACATGAAAGAGAAACCCAGTGAAAAGCTCATTCCTAACTTGTCTGACAAGAAGAAATATGTACTTCATTACAGGAATTTACAACAGTACGTCTCACTGGGGTTGAAAGTCACTAAAGTTCATCGCGCCATCATGTTTGAACACAGCAAATGGCTGGCGAAATACATTACCTTGAACACGGAAAAGAGAAAATTGGCCAAGAACCCATTTGAGAAAGACTTCTTCAAACTGATGAACAACTCGGTGTTTGGCAAAACCATGGAAAATGTGAGAAAGCGAATCAATGTTGAACTTGTTCACAAGGAAAAGCGGTTCAAGAAACTTGTAGCCAAAACCTTCTTTCCACAAATTCAAAATTTTCAACGAAGATTTGACCGCGGTACATTTACGCAAAGTGGACTTGCTTCTGGATAAACCCATTCAACTTGGCTTCACTATTCTCGACCTCAGCAAAGTGCTTATGTTCAACTTTCATTACAACTACATCATGGTCAAGTATCCCAATGCCAAGTTGTTGTTCAGCGACACCGACAGTCTATGTTACGACATAGAAACGGAACATATCTACAAGGATATGCAGCAAGATGCTGACCTGTTCGACACAAGTGACTATCCGCCAGATCACTTCCTACATTCCAACGTGAACAAAAAAGTGCTTGGGAAAATGAAGGATGAGACGGCAGGCATCCCCATTGAAGAGTTTATTGGACTCAGACCGAAAATGTACAGTTTATTGTGCGGTGGAAAAGAAAAACATACAGCTAAAGGCATCACTCGAGCTTGTCAAAGACGCATTAAACATGCGCAGTATAGAGACAGTTTGTTCAAGAAAACTCAAACGATGGCTACAGGACACATTATTCGAAGTCATAGTCACCAGCTTTTCTCGGAGAAGTTGAGGAAAGTAGCCCTCTCCCCATATGACGACAAGCGATATGTATTGGATGATGGCTATTCCACTTTAGCGCATGGACATTACAAAGCAATAGCATAAAAGAGGGAGGTCCTCCAACGGAAGAGTTATTTGAGGTGTGAACATTGAAGCGTTAACATGGAACGTGAAAGTCGTAAGAGATCTACAATTGATATGGATACTCTTGCAGATACAGTTAAAGACTTAAAAGTGAACAATCCTGCCACTACCATCAAGAAATTGAAAGTGGAGACGGTGCCAACACCACAGTCGTGGGATGGAATGCTTTCTCTAGGAAATGGAAAGTATATCAAGATTATGAAACAAAGCAATGAAGGAGTGGTAAACATTCGCAAGTACCTGAGAGATGAGGGGACTGGAAAAAACCGTCCAACGAAAAAGGGAATTTTGCTGACAATACCTGAATTGAAAATGCTGAAGAAGCAAGTGAAAGAAGTGGATAAAAGGCTTCGAAGACAAGAAGGTGGCTCATAACAAGGTAAAAACATGAATGCACTCATGCTGAACGGTGGTGTTTACCTTACTGTAAATGAGAGGAATGAAGTCATACTAGATTCTCAGACAAGTTATCATCGGTTTAAACCTGAAGTGTGGAAAGACTTTAAAAACATACCACTTGAACCTGGGTTTAAACGTAGACTTGAAAATAAAGTGGAAGTGACGGTAGCTGAATATGATTCTAACATACGTGTAGAAATCTGTAGAAATCTTTTACAGGATTATCCAGAGGATTATAAGGGAGTTGTGCCAGATACACCATATACAGATTTGATCCTCTTTGATATCAAGAACTGGCGCGCAGTCTTACGATTCCTAGAAGCTATACAACATCCACTCTTCACCATCTTGCGAGCATAAAAACGTCTTTGCAGACAAGGAGACAGCTCATAGTTCATCTGACTGTTGAACGAGATGGAAGACTTTTTATCGGAATATGAACCAATTACGCATGGATTCTCATATCTGAGAAACGTATATGATGACATTGTGCTAAGACATTTTGGAAAGTATATCATTCTATCAACTGACGAACAATCTGTGTTGAAAGACCATCTAGAGAAGTTCAGGATACCTGGCTTTCTCCTGACAGTCTCAAATGAATTAGAAGTGCGTGTGACTGAGAACTGCTTAGACGTGTTTGTACAATTTCGTCAATATGACGAGCTTACAGAATGCTACGACTACATCACCCTCAACACAGTGGAATGGCACGCTCTGTTACAAGCATTGGATTGGAAAGAACCTAACGCTTGAATTCAAAGAGGAAGGAGTGCAACTCATACGAGGCACCAAGTCCATTGAACTGACGCATCCCATGTGTGTTATGGTGATGAACATTGACATGAATGATCATGGATATGAACTGAAACTGTCTGAACATGAAGATGTTAAAATAATAAAGTTTGGTAGTGGACAGTGTTATGCTAGTTTTCATAGCATTTACAAACGTGGATGTAATGTCTATGATACATATATTAATTTAGATTGGTATGAATGGCATGTGTTTATTGATGTATTGAATGTATTTGTAAAATAAAAATTCAATGTAAAAAAAATTGTGAAATGTAAATAATGTATAACACAATAAAAAAGAATGTTGTATAAAACTGTCTTGTTTATTTACAATATTCATAATACAATTCACAATTACCAACAACTTAACTAATGCAACTTAACTGATACAACATCAATAAAATAATGGTTTATAATGTCTATATACAAAATCCTTTACAACAAAATCACCATCACTTCTTCTTAATACATCAATGATTTCAAAAGGACTATGTCCTCGAGCTCTTTGAATTATATAATACACACAATAAAATCCACATGTAGAGGATATCGGTGTTTGTAATGGAACTGAATTATAAATGAAATTAAACTTTAAAAACTTGTTCAAACGACTGTCTACAGGTAAAAGTCCATAAGAGTCAAAATATTCTGCAGGGTCTTCGTCATAATATACTGCCACCCAATGCTCTCCTGGCTCATCATGATCGTCTGTGTTGATGACATAGGCACCGCGTTGTAAAGATGGTAACTGGTCCATGGCAAACACACCTTGAAACAAGTCTTTTGTCGTGACATCATGGGATAGGATGGCTTCTATCTGTTTCGTGTTCATGACTGGTAGTCGAATTGAATGCTACGATTTGCACTTATTTCAACAATGTTATCAAATTCAGCATACACTATAACATTAACTGTATTTTGCAAGATGATGACATTGGATTAATTTTGGAAGTGGATTTAGAATATCCAAATTCAATCCATGATCGTCATAATCACTACCCAGTGGCTCCAGAACGGAAATGTGTCAAAGTTGGAGAATTGTCAGAGTACAGTCAGAAGCTGCGGAAAGATCTAAACATGAAAGAGAAACCCAGTGAAAAGCTCATTCCTAACTTGTCTGACAAGAAGAAATATGTACTTCATTACAGGAATTTACAACAGTACGTCTCACTGGGGTTGAAAGTCACTAAAGTTCATCGCGCCATCATGTTTGAACACAGCAAATGGCTGGCGAAATACATTACCTTGAACACGGAAAAGAGAAAATTGGCCAAGAACCCATTTGAGAAAGACTTCTTCAAACTGATGAACAACTCGGTGTTTGGCAAAACCATGGAAAATGTGAGAAAGCGAATCAATGTTGAACTTGTTCACAAGGAAAAGCGGTTCAAGAAACTTGTAGCCAAAACCTTCTTTCCACAAATTCAAAATTTTCAACGAAGATTTGACCGCGGTACATTTACGCAAAGTGGACTTGCTTCTGGATAAACCCATTCAACTTGGCTTCACTATTCTCGACCTCAGCAAAGTGCTTATGTTCAACTTTCATTACAACTACATCATGGTCAAGTATCCCAATGCCAAGTTGTTGTTCAGCGACACCGACAGTCTATGTTACGACATAGAAACGGAACATATCTACAAGGATATGCAGCAAGATGCTGACCTGTTCGACACAAGTGACTATCCGCCAGATCACTTCCTACATTCCAACGTGAACAAAAAAGTGCTTGGGAAAATGAAGGATGAGACGGCAGGCATCCCCATTGAAGAGTTTATTGGACTCAGACCGAAAATGTACAGTTTATTGTGCGGTGGAAAAGAAAAACATACAGCTAAAGGCATCACTCGAGCTTGTCAAAGACGCATTAAACATGCGCAGTATAGAGACAGTTTGTTCAAGAAAACTCAAACGATGGCTACAGGACACATTATTCGAAGTCAGAGTCACCAGCTTTTCTCGGAGAAGTTGAGGAAAGTAGCCCTCTCCCCATATGACGGCAAGCGATATGTATTGGATGATGGCTATTCCACTTTAGCGCATGGACATTACAAAGCAATAGCATAAAAGAGGGAGGTCCTCCAACGGAAGAGTTATTTGAGGTGTGAACATTGAAGCGTTAACATGGAACGTGAAAGTCGTAAGAGATCTACAATTGATATGGATACTCTTGCAGATACAGTTAAAGACTTAAAAGTGAAAAATCCTGCCACTACCATCAAGAAATTGAAAGTGGAGACGGTGCCAACACCACAGTCGTGGGATGGAATGCTTTCTCTAGGAAATGGAAAGTATATCAAGATTATGAAACAAAGCAATGAAGGAGTGGTAAACATTCGCAAGTACCTGAGAGATGAGGGGACTGGAAAAAACCGTCCAACGAAAAAGGGAATTTTGCTGACAATACCTGAATGGAAAATGCTGAAGAAGCAAGTGAAAGAAGTGGATAAAAGGCTTCGAAGACAAGAAGGTGGCTCATAACAAGGTAAAAACATGAATGCACTCATGCTGAACGGTGGTGTTTACCTTACTGTAAATGAGAGGAATGAAGTCATACTAGATTCTCAGACAAGTTATCATCGGTTTAAACCTGAAGTGTGGAAAGACTTTAAAAACATACCACTTGAACCTGGGTTTAAACGTAGACTTGAAAATAAAGTGGAAGTGACGGTAGCGGAATATGATTCTAACATACGTGTAGAAATCTGTAGAAATCTTTTACAGGATTATCCAGAGGATTATAAGGGAGTTGTGCCAGATACACCATATACAGATTTGATCCTCTTTGATATCAAGAACTGGCGCGCAGTCTTACGATTCCTAGAAGCTATACAACATCCACTCTTCACCATCTTGCGAGCATAAAAACGTCTTTGCAGACAAGGAGACAGCTCATAGTTCATCTGACTGTTGAACGAGATGGAAGACTTTTTATCGGAATATGAACCAATTACGCATGGATTCTCATATCTGAGAAACGTATATGATGACATTGTGCTAAGACATTTTGGAAAGTATATCATTCTATCAACTGACGAACAATCTGTGTTGAAAGACCATCTAGAGAAGTTCAGGATACCTGGCTTTCTCCTGACAGTCTCAAACGAATTAGAAGTGCGTGTGACTGAGAACTGCTTAGACGTGTTTGTACAATTTCGTCAATATGACGAGCTTACAGAATGCTACGACTACATCACCCTCAACACAGTGGAATGGCACGCTCTGTTACAAGCATTGGATTGGAAAGAACCTAACGCTTGAATTCAAAGAGGAAGGAGTGCAACTCATACGAGGCACCAAGTCCATTGAACTGACGCATCCCATGTGTGTTATGGTGATGAACATTGACATGAATGATCATGGATATGAACTGAAACTGTCTGAACATGAAGATGTTAAAATAATAAAGTTTGGTAGTGGACAGTGTTATGCTAGTTTTCATAGCATTTACAAACGTGGATGTAATGTCTATGATACATATATTAATTTAGATTGGTATGAATGGCATGTGTTTATTGATGTATTGAATGTATTTGTAAAATAAAAATTCAATGTAAAAAAATTGTGAAATGTAAATAATGTATAACACAATAAAAAAGAATGTTGTATAAAACTGTCTTGTTTATTTACAATATTCATAATACAATTCACAATTACCAACAACTTAACTAATGCAACTTAACTAATACAACATCAATAAAATAATGGTTTATAATGTCTATATACAAAATTATTTACAACAAAATCACCATCACTTCTTCTTAATACATCAATGATTTCAAAAGGACTATGTCCTCGAGCTCTTTGAATTATATAATACACACAATAAAATCCACATGTAGAGGATATCGGTGTTTGTAATGGAACTGAATTATAAATGAAATTAAACTTTAAAAACTTGTTCAAACGACTGTCTACAGGTAAAAGTCCATAAGAGTCAAAATATTCTGCAGGGTCTTCGTCATAATATACTGCCACCCAATGCTCTCCTGGCTCATCATGATCGTCTGTGTTGATGACATAGGCACCGCGTTGTAAAGATGGTAACTGGTCCATGGCAAACACACCTTGAAACAAGTCTTTTGTCGTGGCATCATGGGATAGGATGGCTTCTATCTGTTTCGTGTTCATGACTGGTAGTCGAATTGAATGCTACGATTTGCACTTATTTCAACAATGTTATCAAATTCAGCATACACTATAACATTAACTGTATTTTGCAAGATGATGACATTTGATTCATTTTGGAAGTGGATTTAGAATATCCAAATTCAATCCATGATCGTCATAATCACTACCCAGTGGCTCCAGAACGGAAATGTGTCAAAGTTGGAGAATTGTCAGAGTACAGTCAGAAGCTGCGGAAAGATCTAAACATGAAAGAGAAACCCAGTGAAAAGCTCATTCCTAACTTGTCTGACAAGAAGAAATATGTACTTCATTACAGGAATTTACAACAGTACGTCTCACTGGGGTTGAAAGTCACTAAAGTTCATCGCGCCATCATGTTTGAACACAGCAAATGGCTGGCGAAATACATTACCTTGAACACGGAAAAGAGAAAATTGGCCAAGAACCCATTTGAGAAAGACTTCTTCAAACTGATGAACAACTCGGTGTTTGGCAAAACCATGGAAAATGTGAGAAAGCGAATCAATGTTGAACTTGTTCACAAGGAAAAGCGGTTCAAGAAACTTGTAGCCAAAACCTTCTTTCCACAAATTCAAAATTTTCAACGAAGATTTGACCGCGGTACATTTACGCAAAGTGGACTTGCTTCTGGATAAACCCATTCAACTTGGCTTCACTATTCTCGACCTCAGCAAAGTGCTTATGTTCAACTTTCATTACAACTACATCATGGTCAAGTATCCCAATGCCAAGTTGTTGTTCAGCGACACCGACAGTCTATGTTACGACATAGAAACGGAAGATATCTACAAGGATATGCAGCAAGATGCTGACCTGTTCGACACAAGTGACTATCCGCCAGATCACTTCCTACATTCCAACGTGAACAAAAAAGTGCTTGGGAAAATGAAGGATGAGACGGCAGGCATCCCCATTGAAGAGTTTATTGGACTCAGACCGAAAATGTACAGTTTATTGTGCGGTGGAAAAGAAAAACATACAGCTAAAATCATCACTCGAGCTTGTCAAAGACGCATTAAACATGCGCAGTATAGAGACAGTTTGTTCAAGAAAACTCAAACGATGGCTACAGGACACATTATTCGAAGTCATAGTCACCAGCTTTTCTCGGAGAAGTTGAGGAAAGTAGCCCTCTCCCCATATGACGACAAGCGATATGTATTGGATGATGGCTATTCCACTTTAGCGCATGGACATTACAAAGCAATAGCATAAAAGAGGGAGGTCCTCCAACGGAAGAGTTATTTGAGGTGTGAACATTGAAGCGTTAACATGGAACGTGAAAGTCGTAAGAGATCTACAATTGATATGGATACTCTTGCAGATACAGTTAAAGACTTAAAAGTGAAAAATCCTGCCACTACCATCAAGAAATTGAAAGTGGAGACGGTGCCAACACCACAGTCGTGGGATGGAATGCTTTCTCTAGGAAATGGAAAGTATATCAAGATTATGAAACAAAGCAATGAAGGAGTGGTAAACATTCGCAAGTACCTGAGAGATGAGGAGACTGGAAAAAACCGTCCAACGAAAAAGGGAATTTTGCTGACAATACCTGAATGGAAAATGCTGAAGAAGCAAGTGAAAGAAGTGGATAAAAGGCTTCGAAGACAAGAAGGTGGCTCATAACAAGGTAAAAACATGAATGCACTCATGCTGAACGGTGGTGTTTACCTTACTGTAAATGAGAGGAATGAAGTGATACTAGATTCTCAGACAAGTTATCATCGGTTTAAACCTGAAGTGTGGAAAGACTTTAAAAACATACCACTTGAACCTGGGTTTAAACGTAGACTTGAAAATAAAGTGGAAGTGACGGTAGCTGAATATGATTCTAACATACGTGTAGAAATCTGTAGAAATCTTTTACAGGATTATCCAGAGGATTATAAGGGAGTTGTGCCAGATACACCATATACAGATTTGATCCTCTTTGATATCAAGAACTGGCGCGCAGTCTTACGATTCCTAGAAGCTATACAACATCCACTCTTCACCATCTTGCGAGCATAAAAACGTCTTTGCAGACAAGGAGACAGCTCATAGTTCATCTGACTGTTGAACGAGATGGAAGACTTTTTATCGGAATATGAACCAATTACGCATGGATTCTCATATCTGAGAAACGTATATGATGACATTGTGCTAAGACATTTTGGAAAGTATATCATTCTATCAACTGACGAACAATCTGTGTTGAAAGACCATCTAGAGAAGTTCAGGATACCTGGCTTTCTCCTGACAGTCTCAAATGAATTAGAAGTGCGTGTGACTGAGAACTGCTTAGACGTGTTTGTACAATTTCGTCAATATGACGAGCTTACAGAATGCTACGACTACATCACCCTCAACACAGTGGAATGGCACGCTCTGTTACAAGCATTGGATTGGAAAGAACCTAACGCTTGAATTCAAAGAGGAAGGAGTGCAACTCATACGAGGCACCAAGTCCATTGAACTGACGCATCCCATGTGTGTTATGGTGATGAACATTGACATGAATGATCATGGATATGAACTGAAACTGTCTGAACATGAAGATGTTAAAATAATAAAGTTTGGTAGTGGACAGTGTTATGCTAGTTTTCATAGCATTTACAAACGTGGATGTAATGTCTATGATACATATATTAATTTAGATTGGTATGAATGGCATGTGTTTATTGATGTATTGAATGTATTTGTAAAATAAAAATTCAATGTAAAAAAAATTGTGAAATGTAAATAATGTATAACACAATAAAAAAGAATGTTGTATAAAACTGTCTTGTTTATTTACAATATTCATAATACAATTCACAATTACCAACAACTTAACTAATGCAACTTAACTGATACAACATCAATAAAATAATGGTTTATAATGTCTATATACAAAATCCTTTACAACAAAATCACCATCACTTCTTCTTAATACATCAATGATTTCAAAAGGACTATGTCCTCGAGCTCTTTGAATTATATAATACACACAATAAAATCCACATGTAGAGGATATCGGTGTTTGTAATGGAACTGAATTATAAATGAAATTAAACTTTAAAAACTTGTTCAAACGACTGTCTACAGGTAAAAGTCCATAGGAGTCAAAATATTCTGCAGGGTCTTCGTCATAATATACTGCCACCCAATGCTCTCCTGGCTCATCATGATCGTCTGTGTTGATGACATAGGCACCGCGTTGTAAAGATGGTAACTGGTCCATGGCAAACACACCTTGAAACAAGTCTTTTGTCGTGGCATCATGGGATAGGATGGCTTCTATCTGTTTCGTGTTCATGACTGGTAGTCGAATTGAATGCTACGATTTGCACTTATTTCAACAATGTTATCAAATTCAGCATACACTATAACATTAACTGTATTTTGCAAGGCACCAGCAAAATTCATTTCTAGTCTCAAATTCCCATGTTTGATAAGGGCATAATGATCAGCACCATCATAATCAGGTGTTAAGTCAAAAGAAAACAAAGAATAACCTCTAGGCCAATCTTCCCGTTTTAAAATGGAACTTTTCTCACCATCCAATCTATCAAAAGATTTGTAAAGAGTTTCAAAAGCATCAAGATATTTGCCTTGATTGATATCAAGCTTGAGAGGTTTCGATAGGACTGGTTCACCATCAGAGTAAAGCTGCATAAAGTTAAGATTAAAATGTTCAAAATTGTATGGATTTCTCAATACTGTTCCAGCAAAGGATTCATTATGGACCATTCCAATGACAATACGCTTTGGTAATTGGCCTAAAAAGATCTTTCACAAAAGATTGAAATCCAGTTGGAATAGCTAAATCTTCACATTATTTTCTATTAACAATAAACTTAGCAGGACTTTTCATCAATGCATCTGCATGTCCCAACTGAATACCTGGACTAACCCTCACTTTGCGAATGGTTAAAAACGCTTCTCTCAGTTCTACTTTAAAACCATTATTTGCAGCCATTAATACATATCCATCTTTTTGTCTATGTAAACGTAATTTCATACTAACACCATTGGGAAGATAACGATCCTGCTCAAACAAATCTACCCTTAAACCGCCTGTAAGCATAAACTCACGGCTTAGACGTGTATACAAATAGCGATTATGTAAACCATTATTTCCTGTTTCAGCTATATCACCACCTTCAATATTTACATGAAAACCTGATACATATCTTTCATGATTAGGTCTTTTCACCTCATGAGTATTCATTGACCCGGCAGTATCTTTAAAGATGAGACGCATAGAGCGCTCAGAATGGAGACTTTCTTCCGAGTCATGAATGAGATGAGATATGATGCTGGTATAACCATGGGTATTGTTACTATGTGATATCAAACGATCATTTAGAAATAATTCAATATTGAACCATAACCCATTAAACAAATCATTGATACATGACACGTTATCATCTACACCACACAGTGTTCCATCAGCCTTGACAATGCGACATACAATATGGAGTTTACTGTTCTTTAAACTAGATATTCTTCTGTACTCGCAGGAATGTAGAATTTTATTGGAGCACCCTCTCTAATGGTAGTCATTGGTTGATAGTCTACATTATAACTTTTTTCTACAGCAGTTTGCGTTGGTGGTATGTGAAACCATTCTAATGGAGAAAGGCTACATTCACAAGAATGATTATGAATTAAAGACATGATTAAAAAATATCTTTCTTATGTTTTTTTTTTTGATGTTATCCGTTTAGCTGCCTTTCGCCTTCTGACACGTTTTGCTCGTTTCGGTCTCTTTTGTCCTCGTAACCCACCACCAAACATACGTTGTGCTACTCGACCTGTAACATCTATCGCGATATCTTTTGCAGCCCTTTTAAGATGTGGTGCAACGATTTAAGCCCCTGTCTTAAGCAGTGGAATAGCTTTTCGAGCCAATGATCCCAATACCATCTCCATATTGTATTCGCGCTCCTTTAAATCCTGGTAATTCTCCACCAACTTGGCGAAGAAAATGGTTGCGATATATAGATGGATTGTGTGTGTATGCTTTCATAATGCTTTTGGTCGAAAATGAAGTTTACAGATCACCTTTCCAGTTTGAAATGGAACATTATAGCCTGTGTCGTCCTTAATATTCATTTCTATCACGTCAAATTTGGATGTGTTTACAGGAACATAATGAGGTTCTCCATAACTTTTCATGATAATGTCTCCATCATGTCCTTGTATTCCAACAGAACGTAGCAAAGGGACATAATAATCACCAACAACTTGTGGCTCACAAATACTACAGTACACATAAAGTGTATAAAATCCCTGTTTCACATCAGCTTTATGTTCAGCTGTGCACGTTTCAGTATACCATTGATCTGGGATAAATCCTAAAATCTCAGCTAATCCAGTGGAGAATGACACTTCAAAGCCATAATTTAGAAATAGAAAAACACGTCGTCTAATTTTATCATACCTTATCTGAATAGCTTCTTTAAGGTCATCTTTCATAGAATTAGTTGCTTCTTTATTGACTGCCTGACATATCTCTTGTATGGATCTGTAGTAACCATAAGGAATATTGATTGTGTCAAGAACAACATTATTCAGTGGTTGTTGTCGATACTGAATAGAATAGTCCATTCCATGTCTCATGGTTGTCCATGTATGTGGATATTGAATTTCAGCTAAAGCCACTTCATATTTTCCGTTCAGATAGATGGTTCGAGGCATACGAATTTGATAATTCGAAGTCTTGTTGTTGGGATAATAGTTCATACTAGCATTGCTGGGTAAAGTAATGTAAAAACTTGTTGACTCCATGGCAGCTAAATCGTTTATGTGATGTAGATAGACTAGATGTGTATATACATTACTTCATGTTTGACACTCTTCATCCTCACTTTCTACATTGCTGTCTACATTATTGTCTAAATTGCTATCTACATGATCTAAATTGGTATCTACTACTTCTCCCTGACAACAAGCACTAACACACCTAATTTTTACAGGAATAGTATTTTTATTTCCATTTTCTTTACAACAACAACACCATAGCTCTTTAATCCATGTTAAAAAGTTTCCCATCCTTCTGGAAACAATCTTTGTTGACGTTGTTCTTGCTCTTTTGTAATATCTTCACGAGTTGTCTTTTTGCCAAAAACAGTTTTTGGAATATTAGCGTCTACAATTTCCTCAATAAACTGCTTCCAACCACGCGGCCGTTCTCGTCGTTCTTTTCTTTTTGTAGCAACCAATGCTTCTTTCATCAAATCAATAATGTTAGAATTTGTAATGACAGTACCTGTTTTTAAAACAAGTTCATTTTTATCTGTCCATCTCATACCATATTTCTTAAGTTCTGCCAGAAGTTGTGTTAGTTTTACATGATAAATAGGTTGAAAATGGTTTAGAAACTGTTGGGACTTTTCTGATTTTTCTGCATTAGATGCTGTAACAGACTTTTGTCGTTGTTGTTGTGATTGAATTGTTCGTAAATGACGTCAAAGCACTTGAGACATTTCTATTGCTTTTTCACAAGTTCGTTTCCCACGTAAAAGTTTATTCACTTTCGTTTTGATTTCAACATCTTTTCCCTTCTTTTCTAACAACATTTTATATTCATATTCAGGAATGAGAACCATTTTCAAAGTATGTTTCATTTTAACAGCAACTGAGCTAACAAGGGTAATGCAAATTTAGCAATAGCTCCAATAAATCCTCCTTTCTGATTAACCAACTTTTTTCTTCGAAGTGATATCTTCTTATTTGCCAGTGTACGTAGGGTATGACGTTCACGCTTGAATAACTTATACCTTTTTGAGCTTAAGGGTAAATGTCCCCGCAATATATTCAAACAAATTTCAAACAAGCTAGTTAATTCATCCTTAGTAGCTTGTTGCAGTAAGGATTTACGTCGTTTAGGCCCGCTGCGTGCGAGCAAGTGAAGGAAAGGTTGATTCGCTTGAATACGTTTAGACATCTTGGCTGCGAATGGTTAAATGACTTGGTTCTTGTTCATACGCCACCTTATCAACATATACGTAATGTGTATCTTTTGGTAAAATGCCTGTACGAATACGTAGTTAATCATTTGTCTTCGGCTTCAAATCAATGAATAAATAGCCATGAGGTTTGCTGGTGGCATCTTGATAGGCTTCTATGAGAAATTGAGATTTTCCAGGATACATTTGTCGCGCTAATGTACTTATTTGTTGACTGTCTCTAGGATTTTTAAACAGAATGATGTAATGTGTATTCAAACTAATATTACGCATTTCTCTACCATGATGAAACAAATTATGCACAATAAAAATAATGCTTAGATTTTGATGACTGCTACCAACACCAAAGAGACGTGTCATGCGCTCATCACTATGACATTTGGTCATTAAGTCATCAATGATGAGTAAGTTTGGTTTTTTCGGGTTAAAACGCTCTTCAATGTTATCTGGAATGCCTTGGTAAAATTCCACACCTTTCATTCCTTTATACAAAGGATGATCTGCTGCATAGAGCCATAAAATGGTTTTTGGAGAGGGTTTAATTAACTTTTGTTCTAGAATTTCTCTAACTAGAGAAGTTTTACCACTGCCTGTAGGTCCAGAGACCAAACACGTGAATGGATGCTTCATTTTCGAATATCTGTTTCTTTCACCCAACTGTTAAACTTCTTTGGCCAACCTAACCACTTCACAAATAATTCTTAAACACCTCGTCTTTTTCGTGTTTTCAAGACCTTTTCAATTCTGTAGACTGATTCAATATCTTTTGTCACTTTCTGAGGTTCTTCATAAAAATGTCCGTCAATATCTTCATTCAAAAAGTCTTTCACACGATGCAAGTGTATTCCTTGCTTCTTACAACGATGTGTGATAATGAACACTTCTTGCGTCCACTTTATATGATAATCCCGTTGAAATACATATTTCATGTGAGAAATGCGAACCTGATCACCAATTTTAAATTTGTAGGGTTTTTTCTTCTTTGGTTTTAATTTCAATTTGTCTACATACATATACTTCCACACTTTCGATTCTATGTCTTTACGAATATCTGCAGGAGCATACTTATTAGGGAGGGAGCCATGAGGTCTATGGTTATAATTATACACTAAGTCTGGAAGGATGTCCATATATCGATACGTTTGATTATGAAGGAAATATTGATACATCATTCCCTTTAGAGTACGAATGACTCTCTCAGCAAAGTTGGCTTTGGTTTCATTCTTTGTCGTATAGGCATGTATTCCCTCCTTCTTCAAAAATGCTTTTACCCATCTGTTTTTAAATTCAGTTCCTTTATCTGACCTTAGAGTTCGTGGTCTTCGTTGTGTTTCATGAAAAATCTTTTGAAAGGCTTCTATGACGCTGGTATGTGATTTATTAGGTAATGGTTGCACCCATAAATATTTGGAAAACACATCAATGACAACCAATAAAAAGTGGGTGTCATCATTATAGGAAGCTATGTTTCCCATGTCAGCTAAATCAATATCCCACATGTCATCAATTCCACGTGTAATTACACGTTGCCTTTTAAACCTGTATTTTACAGGCTGTAGTAAACTGAAGGCATCTTGATCCTGTAACCATTTCTTCACTTGTGAATGAGTGACTGGTTGATCATGTTTTTTTAATATGTGATAAAGTTTGTAATGACCAGCAAATGCCCCGGGTTGACCAGGTTTAAAGTAAATATTGGTTAAGTAGTCTTTCCACGTCGACATGTTAACACTAAATGATCAACACTTGTTAACATATCTTGCATTTTATTTTATCAACACATCTAACATTTTATCAACATATCTTGCATTTTATCAACACATCTTAAATTTTATTTTTTTCAACATGTCTTACAAATCAAGTATTGATACAATGGTGTGAATAATTGGAGTCCATTGATCTTCAATGTATATTAACCAGCTACTTAATTCATCAAATGTGAACCATATTTTTCACAACGTTGATTTGCATTATCTAACACTTTATCTAAATGAATGTAATATTTAGCTTCATTCCAATATGTATAGACACATGTAGAATGACACATATGTTCTGAACACTCTTCATTTTGACAAGCAGGACATACTAAACATGCAAACTTTTTTACAACTAATAACACATCTTCACAATGTTTTTTGCACAATATGTTGTCTCAATGTAATGTCCACCATTATACTGCAATGTAGATTAACCACTCTCTCACTTCATCAAACAGTCTTGGATCAAATCGAGCGAAGTGATATGCTGCTTCCACATCAAACTCCTCAGCTCCACCAATGTTTGAAAACATACACTCTTTGATGAAATCCTCGCGTAAGTTTGGTACGTTCAACGTGGAATGAGCAAGTTCCCAATAAATGTCAAAGTGCTGCAGCTGTTGTTGAATAGATCCAAAACGTGCCAGTTCACTTATCATGTAGTCCACATACTTGTCCTTGAAACACGTTTCTACATCCATCTTTCACATGTCCATATAACACGTCTGCACACTGTGGCGGCTGGTAAGCAAATGACTCTCAGTCTTACTCCGCAGAAACAGTTAGTAAGCCGCACTTGTTGCAGAAGTTGTCTGGTTCACACAACTTGCAATTGTACTTGTGGCAGTGACAATCATAATTCTCAGCATATCCGTAAGCACCGCAATATTCACAGGTAAGTCCAAGTTGATTTTGCATATCCATATTCTCCAATTGAACTTCAGCCAGTCTTTTCTTAGATAACTTTGACACTTTCATCCGATTGTCCTTTTGCAGCTTGATAGGAGTTTTCTTACCATGACATTCCGTACATGGCAATAAGGTTGAGTTAATGGTATCCATCTCCTGAAGCAAAGTCTCCCATTCACCATCATTCATGTTGATGTAATACTTGTATTCTTTCCCTTCAAACAGTGATGCTTGCACAAAACTCACATAGCGCATATCCAAGTATGAAATGACTTCAAGCCACTTCGTTTGCGTTAAGTACAGTTTGAAGCCAATGTCGCGTAATCTTACTAAGTTCAGGCACACAATCTTCCACAAGGATGGTGATAAAGCAAGCCATCTCTCTCCACGTTTGATTCGAATAAATAATCCAAATTGTCCATGCTCCACAGTAATGGTTAAGTTTGCACTAATTTTAAAGCTGCTTGTCTTCTCCATGGCTGCGCGTTGAATGATGACTGCACTTGACACCTCCCTCCTTTTATATGGACATTACATGTATGTTTTCATGAGATGCTTGCAAAATCGCGGAGTGATCTCGTTGAAACCATCCAGAAAGGCTGTTGGTAAACCGTCTGTCAAAGATTGTCTCATAACAATCACTAAAAAGTCTCCTCGTTTGCGACTCCCAATTATCCATTGAAAGAGCATTGGCATGGTGAAATGTCCTTTTTCATAGAGGTAAGCCATCATATCATACACCTTAATACGTTCTTCAAGGTACTTGAAGCCATGTAGCATGACCTTTGCACATTTGGAATCGCGATCCTCATCAACACACTTTAGCGTCGGTAGAGATAAAGTCTTAAAAAGTTCCTCATGAAGACTTCGAATAAGTTGAACGAAACGTCGGGTCATGGCTTCGGAGAACTGCGGCTCTGACGCGGGAAGATGCTCTATGTTTCCTTCTAGCATGTAGATAAGCTGAATGACAGTGTTTACTTCTTCCGTTAGGTACATGTATGTGTGCTGATCGAAAAAGCCTTCTTCACATAAACACCATAAAATGTTGCAATCGATCAGAGGAATCACTGCTTGAAAGTTTCGTTTCAACAGCGTGAGTTTTGCTCAATTCGAATTTAAATTTGAGCTGCTTGTCATCGTCGTCGCTGCCGTCATCGTCGTTGTCGTCATTGTCGTCATTGTCGTCGTCACCGTCGTCATCGCTTGACATGACCACTTCTTCCTCCTCAAGATGCTCTAGATGAGCCTGTAACTTTGTACTAAGTGGCTTGGCGCTACCATTTACAAGCGCATTGGCAACCCAGAACGGATAGTCAGATCCCTCGGGATCGGGCATTGCTTGCTGTACTGGCTGTACTTCTTCAGGCCTAGTTTGCTGTACTGTAGACACGTCTGACGGAGCCCCTAATGCTTCCTCCAAGGCTTTTTCAGCTTCTGCTAGTGTACTTAGGAAGGTAGCAGTCTCCCCTGCAGTTAAAACTGCATCTGTAAAAGCCATTGTTTCATTGCTGAACAGGCTATCAATTTCCATGTTGCTAGCCGTTGCTGCTTTTCGAGACGTCTCCATGATGGTTTGGCAATGCAATGACCATAGCGGTGTTGACCCGACGTTTTTATACTACTGAGCCGTGAGCCCAGCGGCTAAATAGTTGGTGAGCCGGTGGGGGGGGGGGGGGTCCTTGCTTCAGGTCGACTGACCAGGGGGGGTCCTTGCTTCAGGTCGACTGACCAGGGGGGGGTCCTTGCTTCAGGTCGGCTGACCAGGGGGGGGGTCCTATATAATAGCAGCCTCGCACTGTATACAGTCAGTCTGCCTTTGATCATTGAAGGAGTAAGAGCTAACCAAAAACAATGCAACACAAAGATGAATTTTTCTCGCTAGAGCTTCGGACTCGCTACTTCTTGTCACAGAAGGATGTAGATCTCTGGGAAGATATCTATATAGAATATCAAACATTTCTATTTCGACAGTGGAGGAATTTTCTCAGGAACAGACCTGAAGAAGAGTTCAACCGGTTTGGCAGGGCGGCGGAGGAAGGATACAAGCGCCGGAGGGAGACGTTGCCCGACAGTAGCCAGGACCCGCCGCCCTGCCAGGAAGAAAGGCCAGCCAGGACCACAGCAGCGACAACCACGACGGCGGCGACCCCTGCCAAGGCGACTCCTGCTGCAGCCACGGCGTCGACGCTGACGACTCCGCCGATAGCGATTCCAACGGCAGCTGATGTCACTGTCTTGAAGGTTCCGGCGGAAGAAGTTGTAGTCAAACGGCGAAATCTTCCTAGCGCCACAGTTACCAGGCCGGAGACAGTGACACCAGCTCCTGAGGAAGAGCTAGCAGCCGCTGTCGCCAGTATAACGGACCTCACGCAGGTGGACTTCAGCCCCATGCAGTCGCCCTCCGATCATGACTGCACCGTGGAACTGGTTGACGTGAAACAGGAGGATGGCTCTTCCACAAAGTCATCCCTCCAGGAGTTTTTGGATACGGCGGATAATGTGAAGTTTTGCAGCTTCTGCCATTTTGGAATACCGGCAGGAGCCTCTCTACGAGTCCACGAACAGACATGCCCAGATGCGTTAAAGCCGGAGTACCATTATTGTAACGTTCTGGGTAGAGGTTTCAGGACACACAGGGCCGCGGTAGCAGCGCATAGGAGGAGGGCTGGCTGTAGGGAGGATGACGGCAGCGGCAGAGGCGGAGACGGCGACGGCGCCAAGGCGCAAAAGTAAGGGAAGCGGCGGCAGGGGAAGCACAGGAAGTGAACCGGCGGAGAAAGCAGAAAAATACCTCCACGGCTGCTTTTTAGCGGCCTCCCATTATTACGAAATAAGCGCGAATCGTGTCATGTTGTTAGTATGTATGTGTATGCATGAGAGTGTGGGATATGCTAAAAAAAAGGGGGTCTATAAATCATTGATTTATACCCCCCATCTGTCCGTCTGACCGTCTGAAAAAGCTAAACAAATTGCTGCCTGGGTTAAAAAAATACCTTGGCATGAGAAATGAAACGCTAAATCTGTCCGCCTGACCGTCTGAGAAAGCAAAACAAATTGCTGTCTGGCTTAAAAACACTCAGGCTTGAGAAATAAACGCTAAATCTGTCCGTCTGACCGTCTGATGTGTTATGTGTGTGTGGAGAGAGATTAAAAAAAATAAAAAATGATTGCCCGTCTGACCGTCTGAGAAAGCTAAACAAATTGCTGCCTGGGTTAAAAATACCCAGGCTTGAGAAATGAAACGCTAAATCTGTCCGTCTGACCGTCTGATGTGGTGTTATGTGTGTTTGGAGAGTGAGAAAAAAATAAAAAAAATGATTGTCCGTCTGACCGTCTGAGAAAGCTAAACAAATTGCTGCCTGGGTTAAAAATACCCAGGCTTGAGAAAAAAACGCTAAATCTGTCCGCCTGACCGTCTGAGAAAGCAAAACAAATTGCTGTCTGGCTTAAAAACACTCAGGCTTGAGAAATAAACGCTAAATCTGTCCGTCTGACCGTCTGATGTGTTATGTGTGTGTGGAGAGAGATTAAAAAAAAAAATGATTGCCCGTCTGACCGTCTGAGAAAGCTAAACAAATTGCTGCCTGGGTTAAAAATACCCAGGCTTGAGAAATGAAACGCTAAATCTGTCCGTCTGACCGTCTGATGTGGTGTTATGTGTGTTTGGAGAGTGAGAAAAAAATAAAAAAAATGATTGTCCGTCTGACCGTCTGAGAAAGCTAAACAAATTGCTGCCTGGGTTAAAAATACCCAGGCTTGAGAAATAAACGCTAAATCTGTCCGTCTGACCGTCTGATGTGGTGTTATGTGTGTTTGGAGAGTGAGAAAAAAATAAAAAAAATGATTGTCCGTCTGACCGTCTTAGAAAGCTAAACAAATTGCTGCCTGGGTTAAAAATACCCTGGCTTGAGAAATAAACGCTAAATCTGTCCGTCTGACCGTTTGCTGTGTTATGTGTGTGAAGAGATAGTTTTAAAAAAGCCACTATCTGGGTTAAAAAAAAATACCCAGGCTTGAGAAATAAAACGCTGAATCGGTTGTGGTTATATATGTGAAGAGAGAGAGGGAAAAAATTAAAAAAGACTGCCCGCCTGTCTGATGTGTGTTTGGAGAATGAGAAAGGTAAATAAAGAAAAGAGTGGAGAGAGAGCTCTCATCTCAATGCTTGTTCGGTTTTAATTGCTTTTACGGCAAGCCATTAGCGAGAAAGCAAAAAAAAATGATTGCCCGTTTACCCCGTTTCCCGTAGGTATTATATGTGTGATGGAGAGAGAGAGGTTAAAAAAAAAACAAAAAAAAGACTGCCCTTTTATCCGGATGTCCTTTTATCCGGGTGCCCTTTTATCCGGATGCCCTTTTATCCGGTTGCCGTAGGTGTTATGTGTGTGTACGCAGTGAGAAAGCTTAAAAAAAGAGCCATTGTTGCCTGTATATATCGTGATGGAGAGTGCTCTCTGGGTTAAAAATGGTGTCTCTTAAGGAAAAGAGTGCTCACGTTTAATTGCTGCTACGGCAATCCATTAGTGAAGGTGTGGAGTGAGAAAGCCGAAAAAAGAGTTGTTGTTGTCTATATATGCATTGAGAGAGAGCTCTGGGTTTAAAAATAGCGTCCCTTATTTAGATCACTTCTAATTGATGCAACGGCAATCCATTAGTGAAGGTGTGGGGCGAGAAAGCCGAAAAAGACCGTTTCTTTGCCCCTCAGACGCCGGTGTGTGATGGAGAGAGAGAGAGGTAAAAAAATTTTTAAAAAAATATGACTGTCTGGGTGTCCGTGTGTCTGGGTGTCCGTGTCTGGGTGTCCGTTTATCCGGTTGCCGTAGGTGTTATGTGTGTGTACGCAGTGAGAAAGCTTAAAAAAAAGAGCTATTGTTGCCTGTATATATCGTGATGGAGAGAGCTCTCTGGGTGAAAAATGGTGTCTCTTAAGGAAAAGAGTGCTCATTTCTTTTAATTGCTGCTACGGCAATCCATTAGTGAAGTTGTGTGGGTTTAGAGAGTGAGAAAGCCGAAAAGAGTGCTTGTTTGCCCCCAGCTACCGTGTGGAGAGAGAGGCACAAAAAACAAAAAAAGACTGTCCGTTTGTCCGAGTGTCCGTTTGTCCGGGTAGACCGTTTGTCCGGGTGTCTGTTTGTCCGACTGACCCGTTACCAGTCTGTCATGGTGTGTGTTTGGAGTGAGAAAGCTGAAAAAAAGAGTGGCCATTGCTTGTATACATACAGTGGCATGCGGTGAGCCGTGAGACAGCGGCTAAAGCCGCGGGGGGGGGGGGGTGGAGCCATGAGCCGGGGGGGGGGGGGGGGTCCTGTCGACCAAGTCATCCATATAGATAGTGTATGCTTACAGGTCGCTGGGCCGGGGGGGTCTCTATGAGCCCTTTGCTGTCCGGGTGCTCGAGTGCTTGGGTGCTCGAGTGCTTGGGTGCTCGAGTGCTTGGATGCTCGAGTGCTCAAGTGCCCAGGTGCTCGAGTGCTCAAGTGCTCAAATGCTCAAGTTCTCGAGTGTTCAAGTGCTCGGGTGCTCGAGTGCTCAAGTGCTCGGGCGCCATTTTGTCCGGGTGCCATTTTGTTCGGGTGCCATTTTGTTGTTTGAATGGCCGCCCGTTTGAATGGTCGTTTGAATGGCCGCCCGTTTGAATGGCCGCCCACTCTCCATATTACGTCATTACGACGTTCATATGACGTTCATATCACCTCCATATCACCTCCATATCACGTCTATATATCACGTCTATATCACGTCAAAATGACCTCACTGTTTTTAAAGCCCCATGGGGCTATCAAAACACCTCCTGACGTCATTATGACGTTCATATGACGTCCATATCACAACCATATGACAACCATATGACGTCAATATGACGTCAATATGACGTCCATATGACGTCAATATGACGTCAATATGACGTCAATATGACGTCACTGTTTTAAAAGCCCCATGGGGCTATCAAAACACCTCCTGACGTCATTATGACGTCACTTCCTGTTTTAAAAGCCCCACTTTTACCCTACTTTTTGCCCAGTTTTTTTTTTTTTTTTTTTTTTTTGTTCACTATCATTTCACTTTCATCAATTTGGGCGTTTTACTTAAAAAGGCATACAGAAACTACAATATAACTACACTATAACCTTCCCCTCACAGGATGAATCTTAAGTATTGAAAACGTAACACCAGCCCCTTAATATTTTAGAAAAAAGAACATTCGAGCCGGTTTATCAGCTGTGATTGACCCTACGTTGATAAATAGTTCTGATAAATAGTTCTGTGTGAAAAATATTTATTTTATTTTCAAATTACAAAAAAGTGTTAATTTCTTTTTTGTAACTGAATGGTGAACTAAGAAGATAATCAAAGGCTTCTTCCTCAGAAACGACAATTGTTTTCGCTATTTAAAAAAAAGCCTATTATTTTGGTGGCAAAATATATCTATAAGTTTCCGACAGCCAAATTTCCAGCAAATCAGTTTTTATATGCATTTGTCTAACTTTGTTGCTATGGAATGCCGTTTTCACATTTATTAGGGAATTATTGATATCAAGAATTAATTTTTGATATCAATAAATCCATATTTTGATATCAAGAATTCATTTTTGCTATCTGTAATTGTATTTTTGATATCTCAAAATGTATTCTTGATCTCAAAAAATAATATTTGATGTCAATAAATATTTAGAGATATCAAGAAATATTTATTGATATCAAAAATGATTTAATGATCTCTAAAATTAATTTTTTGAGATCAAAAATTCAATTCTTGATAGCAAAAATGAAATATTTGATGGCAAAATCTTAATTTTGAGCTCAATAATTTATTATCCTTTTATTGATCTCAAGAATTAATTTCAGATATCATTATTTTAGAATTGGACTTTAATCATTTATATTTTGAAATCTGCAAATCAATTTTTGATCTCAAAAATTTATTTTTGATATCAAAATATCAGACCATATTTTTGATATCTAAAATTCAGCAGCAAATGTTTTTCAATGAAATAATAAATAATCCCTACGTACTAAACTGTTATTTTTAATTAAATAATAAAATGTAACGGTTTGTGTACAGTTTAAAATATGCTTAATGTCATTCACAAATAAATTTTTATCAATTTGAAAATTGTAGTTTTGACAACATAAATTTTGTTAACAAATAGAGAAAATATGGCGGAGACCGGTACAGTTCTGGCGCGCGTAAATCAATGTATGAATAACATCACACATGTTTGCATCAATAACGGGGATATAGAAACAGCAAAATCACAATTAATTATTGTTAAACGCAATATTGAAAGACTGGTTCATGCTGTTGATCGGAACAGGTAAAAACACAATTTTGTGTTTCAGTCAACACAGTACCCTATTATCGTCCACTACCTGAAACCCGTTTATCGACAAACGCTACTGTAATCACTATATTAGTTCAAATTGTTGTGTAATTGTCACTGGTTTTTACATATTTGGACCCCTTTCGGGAAAGGCAATGTAGTAGTTATACTATGTTCTTCAAAAAAAACAAAAAAAAAAAAACTGCAAACCCCCCCCCCTACCCCACTTTGCCAGAGGGCATAAAGCACAACACATTTCACTCGTAATATCATTTTGTCATGCAACTGACCTTCGCAAGTAACTTTTGTTTCGGGTGCATGCCTAAAAAATCATACCACACAACAATTGTTAAATAGCGGAGATAAAATTGGAACACGTGTGAAATTGGCAGTTGAAACTTAAAACTGTATGAACTTGTTTTAAGTTATTGTCTTACGTTTGAACAGGTATGCTGAAATAAATGCTTCCATAACCAAATTAGAACGAGCAGTGCAAGCACTTGAGCAACAAGAAATTGTGTCCAGTTCCGAAAACACCCCTTTTCAACTGCAGAAAATAAAAACAGGTAAAGCCTTTTTGTTTATTTGATGTCACAGGCAAACAAAAAAATAACTTTTTCGTATTTTTAGTGAAAAAGATATGCGGAAAAATATTCTTGAAATCGTAAAATTTTTTTGGCAAGGACTGCTACGATTTCTTAATCAGCTAAGATTTGGTAGGATTGTCCTTGAACTTTTTTGTTTGTAATTACAGGACAAAAAGGAAGACCAAAGTTATGTATCGACGTGTCGCATTTGGAATCCTTGTGTAAAAAGGGGTATAGTGCAAGACGCATCGGAAACCTGTTTAACTGTTCATCAAGCCTTGTTTACCGTACAATGTACAAGAATGGACTCCATATGAGAGATCGATATACCAATGAAACGGAAGAAGAATTGAAAAAGAAAACAGAAGATATACATAAGCAGTTTCCGAACAGCGGATATGTGGTAATGTTACAACTACAAAAAAAAAAAAAAAAAAAAAAAAAACTCGCCATGTCTTTTCATTTCTAATATGATACCTGACTTTTCTAACATTTACTCGCAGGAGGTTGCGGATACTAGAAATCTCTATATTAAACAGCAATGCATATTAAGACCCAGCCTAATTTATTTGATTCTTTATTAAGATTTTACCCCACGCGCCACATCCAATGTTTTGACTTGTGATTTTAGATGATGCAAGCTCACTTGAATTCCAGAGGAACAAGAGTCCAGAGAAAACGAGTAAGGGAAACGCTTGCAGAGATTGATCCTGTCGGCACATCTGCACGCTGGGGGAAAACCATTCAGCGAAGAATATATTCTGTTCCATGCCCGAATTCTCTATGGCATATCGATGCTCATATGAAGCTTGTTAGGTAGCAGTTGAAGTCGCAATTTAATATTTAAGTTGTACATTGTCATAAGTAAAGCGTGTTTCTTATCCGTTTTGTAAAAAGAAAAAAAAATTATATGAGGTAAAACACGTATTTTCTAAAGACGTTTTCAATGATAACAATGTCATTCATCTAACATTGGAATCATTACTGAAAACCTTTGTTTTCTTTTAGATGGGGTTTTATTACCCACGGTTGTATAGACGGATATTCGAGAATTATTCCATATCTACATTGTAACACATCACACAAAGCGGGACTAGTGGTGCGATTATTCACAACTGCAATACGCGAATATGGAGTGCCCTCGCGTGTAAGATCTGATCATGGAGGCGAAAACATTTCGGTAGCTCTGCTTATGAATATAATCCGTGGCCACCATCGTGGAAGTCATATCACCGGTTTATCTGTTCACAATGAACGAATAGAAAGACTTTGGCGGGATGTACATAAAGACGTCACCCACAAATTCTATTTAGAGTTTTACGATATGGAGGACAGTGGAGAATTAGACATAAACAATAATCTCCACAGGAGTGTACTGCATTTCGTCTTTCTGCCAGTTATTCAAGACCGTTTAAACGCATTTAAATTGTGCTGGAATAACCACAAACTTCGCACAGAAAACAATCGCACCCCCATTGAAATCTGGCGGGAAGGTATGGTGGCTAAACAAAATTCAGGTTTCAACGTCACCGAAGAATTATTTGCAAATTATGGCACTATTGAAGATACAATACATTCGAAAATGACCGAACTATTAGGTGAAGAATACGATTTCTCACTACCTGGGAGCAGGGAGAGACATTTCGGACTTAGCAATTCTCAACTGGAAAAAGTGAAAGAAGTTTTCTCAGCACATGTTGCAAAAGGAGAACGTGAGATTTTTGGGCTGTGCTTAGAAGAGCTCAATAAAACGTGAAAACATTTCTTAATCGGCACCTGATGTTGAGAAGAGATCATGAAATAACGTGATGTTTTGTACAGATTCATAGACAGTAATATTTTGTTTTTTTTAACGAAAAAAAAACACAACTGTTTATCTTGACTGCTTAAGTTTATTTTCAAATGTTTCCCAGTGAAAATATATCTTCATTGTTGATAAAAAAGTGAATATTATTGTTAATGAACAAAACATCTACTCTACGTATTTTTTCTTCACAACGAAACAAACTTTTTGGTCCGCCCTTGGCGTGATGCAGTTAAGTAAACATACTTCAAATTAGAATGCCTGTAGAACCATATATCACAAAACTGGATATTTCTATTAAGTTCAAGAAGAAATGAATGATATTGCTCAATTAACTAAATGAAATTAAGTTGAAGCATTCTGTTTTTTATCCCATATTTGGTAGATCTTTTACCCGCTTAAACAAAAAATGCAGCAAATCTTTAAACCGTTAGCAATGAGAGTTGAACAACACATTTGAAAGAAAAATGGAAGTTGTTTCTCTTTTGAATGACTTAACTACAACACATTCATGTGAATCTCATGTGAATTTGCTGCGTGAAAATGAATTATTTATCAACAAAACTCGAAAGAAATGCCACCTTTATATTTTGTTACTTTGAAAAGAAATGCAAATTAAAGGGTAACCACACAAGCACATTCAGCCATTGGTAACTAACTAGGATAAATGATTTACGTGTTACAGGAAAAACCGTCCACATGAAACAATCTTTGTTCTACTTTTTGAACTGCTGGTATGAAATAAATCCACAAAATTTTCCACACAATAAAAAAAATAACCACCACCTTGGACTGTCGATCGATTTAAGTACTGTCAGCTTTACTTGCAAATAATAAAACAACTTTGCAAGTTGGAATTTGTATCCGAAATCAAACAAATTTTACCACTCTTCAACAGTGCACTGTTTTTTCAGAATCACTGTCTAGCGACTACGAACATTTCCAGTTATGTGTTACCAAATCCTTGGGAATCCAAAATCCACCTCGTAAAAATAGAAACACTTGTTCTTTTTTGCTTCAATTCGTGTCTGACAGGAAGGCGAACTAACGGAGCGCACGTTGATACTTCAGGAAGAGCCTTGTCCTTTTGAAAATATATCTTTATTTTCTGCGGTAGTCCGATGGCTGGTAGAAGTCGAGCGCCTGTAAGCCAACCCAACACGTCTCCAAGTTGAAGCGTAACCTGATCATCGCCAACTGACACTTTCGCCCGGCCAGCTGAAACATGCAATGGCCATTTATAAGAAAAAAAATACAATATCGATACTCACATAATCAACTAATAATGCATTAAATCGCACCTGAGCATAACATTAATTATAAAATCACGAACATTAATTATAATTTCCTTTATCTTAAAATACAGTTTACAAATAATTTCTCTTAATGTCTTCATCATATCATGAAAACGAAAACTTTTTCTTGTTGTTTTTAACTGGTTTTCTTAATTTTCCTAAAATCTTCACGTTTTTAAATCTATAACAAAGTGGAAATAAAGCATAAAAAGTTTAAGATTGCAACACAGATGTTTCCCTCTGTGCTAGAAACTTTCCTCAGAAGGCTCAGTTTTAGTGTTTTCAATCGTGTCCCAAGAAATACCAGATTTTGGCCCATATCTTATTCTAAAAATACTGACGGGTGATGAAAATATAAATCTGTTTTCTTGCTCAACGGATGCCAGATACAGAAGTAGGGCGCTATGCCAGCAACCGCTTTCCGCTTTAGTAAAAGTAAAATCATATACGCTTACATTCAGTTGCACGCAAGAAATACTCCCAAGAACTCGCGATGGCTTCTTCTTCTCGCCTGAGGTTTGAGCCTGGTTGACCATCGAACACATATTCACAAAGCTCTCCCATTTTCTTTGCTGTCACCTCAGGAACACAAAATCTGTCTAGAAATACTCTGGACTGCTCTTTATTGTTCCGCAGCAGATCAAGTACGCCGCCTATAGCCAATCCTGAATGAGTTAAATGAAATTAGAGCAGCAGTCGGAGACCGGAATATATCCGTTTAATCAATCAAAGCACACGATAAATGTACATGAATGGCAACAATATTTTCAAATAAGTTATTTTATTGGGTAAGTTTTGAAATAAATCAAAGTTGCACATTTTATTGACACATATTTTCAATGCACCAAACATACAAACACTGCTTACATTTTGCTGTTTATTTATTTCATTCCACTTGATTTCTAGTTATTTAATGATAATAGTTAATAATTTATTATTAACAAGTATTCCTCTTACAATTAGCAGATAGGAAATAAAACATTTTCGGCACATTCAGAATGTACACATTCATGAATTAATTTCCATTGCTGCCAAGGTTTTTGGAAAGTTGCGTTGACAAAATAATAGTGACGAGAATGGGAGACGGATGTAGGCTTGAGTGTGTTAACAAAAAGTCATCGACAAACAGACAGACGGACGAACAAGCTGAAACCTATGTCCCCTTCTTGCACGGGGAAAAATAACTAACCTTCTTTAAATTGGGACAGTGAAGCGTGCCACTTTCCAAGGACTTCCTGCATGTAAAGCGCTTGTATCAATTGTTCTACATCTGTTTTTGTCATAGCACGGGCATCTTTGGTGCTACCAAGCGACACTCTGTCGACCAGGATCTCATCTAAGGTATCACCAATTGTGTCTTCTCTTAGAGCTTGTAGCTGCAATCAGACACAATGTTATCGTTTATACTAGGATATCGTATTAGATAGTTTCTCTTCATTAATTTCAATAAATTCCAAGCTAACTGTAAAGAACATTTTCAGAAATCAGCTGTTTCTATAATAGTATTGAGGATCAGCTGGACAACGAAAGAAAATATCACTTCCTTGCCAGTGATTATCAACGAGCAAAACTTTATCAACGAGCAAAATAAAATCTTATTTTCTCTGCAACAGTAACCCCCCCCCTCAAAACAAAGGCGGGGTTACTTGTCTAAATTAGTAAAACATTGCGCGGAATGAGTGCAAAGGGAGCACAACACTGAAACGTTCAACAATAATTTGTTATGAATGTTAAAACACGCAAGTAAATTGGAACTTTCACTAGTTTCACCAGTCGGAAAAATCTGCAAATTACTCACAACAATTTTACTTCTCACCTAACTGGTAAACCATCAAAGCACGTTAAAATGCATATGCGTTCCTAGAATTATATAAGGAAATAAACAAAGAGGGAGGTGCAGTTATAAACAGAAAGTTACACGACACCCTTAATTCCACAGATGAACAAATCAGAGCTCTTGGCGGGACAGTCAGCTGTTCTATAACATCTTAACAAGTGCCTAATTTCTGTGTTGGCTACATCCACTCACGGCTTTTACAGTTCTTTGATTCATCACTGGAAAGTCTTCCACATTTAAATATCCTGTTTTCCCGGATAAAATATATTCAGCAACTGGCTTGTCGAAAACTGGCAAGCCTGGGCCCCCTTGAAGCAAAGTTAAGGCTACAAGCCTACCTAGATGAAGGTAATCCATTCGATCTAGGGCATCCGCATTATTGGAGAGATGATTACCTGGGAGAATAGGCGATAAAAAATATGAAACACCTTCTTTTCAGCTTGACTGCACCTCTTACGTTATTATGGATACTAAAACAAGTCTGCCTTTGTACTGCTTTGATTTATTTCCGGGTAGGAATTACCTTTAACTCTTTTTTCAACAGCCAAAATGGTGAGAAGAATAAATGTAAGTGATAATAACACCTTAATGTTGATTCGTTTATTCACTGAGAAATGCCCAATTATTTGATATTACCGTTCATTAAGTACGAATCTTGAAGCTGGCTTATAATCAGCGAAGCGAACTCTCTGCTTGGTCCTCCATCGTCAACACTTGATTCTCCTATGAAGACAACGTTCAGCTTGTAGAATAGTTCCTCTGCGCTTGCCAATTCTATCAGTTCTAATGCATCAGTTAGTGCAAACTGGCGACGCAAGGGTAACTGCAGTCTGCGGTCAACATCCGGGTCAATGAGCTCAAGAGCCAGTGCTTCAATTTTCAGCGAAATCTCAACTTCGGGTACACCGCTGAAAGCAGAAAAGTAATTACAAGCACTTACTTGATAATCAATTTCTAGTTAAGAACATTAAGTTGTACAACTATGACGTCCGACAAAGGCTATTTATTTCACTTCTTTGGATTACAATGTTACTTAAAAATTTTAAACCTATCGATTTCATTTCTGCATTTAGCCCTAACTTTTGACACCATAATTTAATGAAAGATATCAATAAATCACTGTAGATATCATTATATCATATCTTGCTATCAATAAATGTACTTTAAATGGAAAAAGTTACTTTTGATATAAAAAATTCAAATTTATGAACTTAAACAATCTTAAGTCACGTACACTGTTAAGTGAAATCTGAGGAAAAACAAAATTTTGGAGAAGAAAAATTAAAACCAACAGAAAGATTCTGCAGACACCGATCAGTCATTATTGTATTCAAAGAACAGATCTTTGCCTCTGTATTTTAGATATAAAAATAAATCTAATATTTTGATATAAAATAATTTTTAAGATCAGTAATAATTTTTTGTACAGAAATATATTTCTTGATCTCACTAAATATTTATTTATGTCAAAATTTTTTTTTGTCAGATCAAGAACACATTTTCAAATATCTAAGTATAGACAGAAAAAAATTCTTGATATCAAAAATGATTTTTTGGGATCAAAATTTACGTGATATAAAAATAAACTTTTTAAGATAAACAAGACAATCGTGAATTGCATATCCCTCGCCGAGCAGCACTGTGTTCAAGCATTCGTAATTCAGTGAAACCTTGCTGATATACAGAGATACATTTTTTCTGTCCTGATCAAACTAGAACGGCCAGTGCACACAAAACATAAGAGTGCAGGCTTATATCACACACTTTCAATCGATACCTACTTAAGTTTCTTGTTTTTGTGAACAAAAACAAATGTCTCCCCGACTAAACCCATGACCCCCCTCCCAACCAAAACGGAAACAAAATATTCATTTCTGCAAACATAACCTTCATTCATTGTAAAAATCTTAAAATAAACCAAACAGATGGTGGTCACTAAAACAGATATAAATGAGCATCTTTTTTCATCGGAGTCTGAAAGGTGGTCGCTAAAATCGGTTTTACTGTAGGCCCCTCTTATCCAGATCTGAAGTTGGTCACTATAGCAGTTTTACTGTACGTTACATTTTTATCCGGGTCTGGAAGGTGGTCGACAGGCAGGTTTTACCGTACGTCTTTTTACCTGAATGTGGAAGGGGTCACGACAAACGGTTCTTACCTTACATCTTTTTATCCGGGTCTTGAAGGTGGTCGGGATTTTTTTTTTTTTTGCTTACCATCATCCTCCACACGCCCCCCCCCCCCGCCCCCAGCTATTTAATGTAGGTCCGACTATAAACACAACTCTAACCCTTTTATCCAAGGCAACGGTAACAGTCTGTACCCTAAGTGTAGTTATAGCCATGATAGACTACCTTGTCTTCGCACATTCCCATCGGCCAAATAGCACTAGGAAGGCATTCTTCATAACTGCGCATCAGAGATGACGCACCTCGGTGGGAGAAGGGGGAGGCATTTCGTAGGCAAAATGGTGAGCTGCTCCTCATAACACAAGATATCAGACGACCCAATTTAATAGTGAAAAATGCTTCTGCACACAATGCTAATCGATACACCAGGGCTCCTATATATATAGCACATCTTGGCAACCTAATCAAGTATGCGGCGAAAAAAAAATCAATAGCTAGAGCTGCTTAGAGCTATAATACGACAATAGCATTCCATGACCTCGTAGATAACGACTCCATCATGCACCGCAACTGACACTGACCCCTGACTGAGTGGCATGTTACGTAACAACCATAGATGAGAAATGCACAAAAAGCTCAATTTCAGGCAATAACAAATAGCAATGGACCGACAATAATGCTGTTACTGTTTTGAATTTTTCTAAAGAATGCAGGAACACTAGAGAATCTTCGGGAAAATCTTCCGAAATCCCCAGCGCAGTTAACACCCATGCATAGATAACAAAGCAGCGAAAAATGGGGAGGTTGGGGTGGGGGGGGGGGCTGTTGACGTTATGCACCTTTCTTGATTTTCTATACGAGTTCAATAATGTTTAATAAAACCGCGTGACCTATCCGAGGAATAACTACACAAAAATTTAAAGTCGATCCGACTTTCCGATGCCGAGATATTTTGCTTAAGAACAGATAATTTTTTACCTGTCAAAAGTTGAAACAGTCGTCTGATTGAACCAAGGAATATCCATATAAAATTTTAAGTCGATATGACTTTCCGTTATCGAGATATTATGCATAAAAGATCTGGTTCAAAATATACACATTTTACGCGATGACGTCATACGCCGCTTTCGTTCGTTCTACTCGTGAAAAATATTTAGAGTTTTTTTCGGACCTACCAAGCAATAATCCAAAGTTTCAGCTTTCTCCGGCGTCCAGCAGCTGAGAAATTTCGCACACAAGATTTTTACGCAATGACGTCATACACCCGCCCTAATCACGTGAGACGCCAAACATTGATAGAACAGTCCGGCTGACCCAAGGAATATTCATATAAAATTTGAAGTCGATAGGACTTTCCGTTATCGAGATATTTTGCACACAAGACCTTGTTTATAATGTAAAACATATTTTACGTGATGACGTCATACGCCGCATTCGTTCGTTCTACTCGCGAAAAAATTCTATAGAGTCTTTCGGACCTAACAAGCAACAATCCCATCAAGTTTCAACTTTCTCTGATGTTCAGCAGCTGAGAAATTTGGCACATAAGATTTTTACGTAATGACGTCATGCACCTGCCCTAATCTGGTGACATGCGTAAAAAGTTGACAGAACCGTCCGACTGACCCAAAGAATATCTATATAAAATTTGAAGTCGATAGGACTTTCCGTTATCGAGATATTTTGCACACAAGACCTTGTTTATAATATCTACATATTTTACGTGATGACGTCATACGCCGCATTCGTTCGTTTTACTCGCGAAAAAAATATATAGGGCTTTTCGGACCACCCAAGGAACAATCCCACCAAGTTTCAACTTTCTCCGATGTTCAGCGGCTGAGAAATTTCGCACACAAGATTTTTACGTAATGACGTCATATGCCAGCCTTAATCACCTGACATACGCTAAAAATTCACAGAACCCGCCGACTGACCCAAAGAATATCTATATAAAATTTGAAGTCGATAGGACTTTCCGTTATCGAGATATTTTGCACACAAGACCTTGTTCAAAATATATACATATTCTGCGTGATGACGTCATACGCCGCATTCGTTCGTTCTACTCGCGAAAAAAATCTACAGAGTCTTTCGGACCAACCAAGCAACAATCCCACCAAGTTTCACCTTTCTCCGATGTTTAGCGGCTGAGAAATTTCGCACACAAGATTTTTACGTAATGACGTCATACGCTTGCCCTAATCACGTGACATCCGTCAAAAGTTGATAGAACCGTCCGACCTTACCAATGAATAATTCGATCAAGTTTGAAGTCGATCCGACGTTTCGTTCTTGAGATATCTTGCACACAACACTTTGTTCACAACAGACTGACACACACACACACACACACACACACAGACACACACACACACGTACACACATACACACACACAGAACGTACAAACACTATATGTCTCCCCTTGGTCGGGGAGACATAATAACCCAGCAGGACTCAGGGAGGCAAAAATAATTCAAAGTTTCAAAGCAGTGCGACCAAGGCAAGTTAAGAAACTGGCCTTGACAAAACAGGGCACGTCAGAACGGACAGACAGACGGACATAAGGCGTTTCTATATCCCCTGCCCATGGTGGTGCGACGGGGAATAAAATGAATTTTTCATATCAATAATTTTCTAATACATGTGAAAATAGCATTCCGTACTCTTTATTTTACCTTGTATCGGTGTTTTTCTTATCTCTTCGATAAGCAGGCGGAATATCGTCGATGGCTGGCATAAAGTCACTGAAAACGTAACAACAGGTCTCAACATCTAAAAAGTAAGAATGTCTGTAGACATTGTATCTAGCCGCAAAACAGAAACAATTACAAATATTGACAAAATTTATATTTGGAAAACGGCCCCAGCATTTTAGGTGTTTCTCTAAAACTATCCGTTTATTTCATAAATATTGGCCATGAAAATGATAAAGGGAGACAGCGAAAAAAATTGAACGGAGCTTCATATTATAACCTTCATCTTATGGCCTGTTTCATTGTAGTCTAAGAAGCCTAAAGTAGGAGCACAGTGTAGTTTGTATGCAGTATGACCTTTTTTTGGCAAAAAGGAAAAAAACAATCATGCTGCACAACGTTTGTGTGAACATCCTTATCAAATGTCCGGTAAATGGACCGTATTTGGAAAAAATGTAAACATTATCCAGGGAACAGTCCTCCCAAATGTCAAAAGAATTCGACTGGGAATTGTGGGAAGACGGTAATTTAAAAAAAAATATTTACACACGCACATACCGACCACAGATACCCAAAACTTGATGAGTATAGACCACCATCCGCTTTTCAAATACTCGATTTCATATAGCCAGAATCAGCATTACATGAGTTGCGGATACTACGGCTGATAAAATATGGGCTAAAATTTAATGTTAATTAAAGAGACTGAACTTACTTTGCCAAGCTGTATATTTTATTCGTTGGAGTTGATTCAGGTCTTCGTCTGTTTCCGCACATTTCTGGCATCCATACAGGTCCTTGCTGCAAACATTTAACAAGACTATCCATAATTATATCGTACAAGTCAACACTCCCCATACATTTTATTTTGAAATTACGGAGATGAGAGTATGCATTCATGAGAAAAACACAAGACACAGGTAGATAAGTAAACACAACATATTTTTCACAGCCTCTGTATGGGGTTGTTAGACCTAAAATATTTTCCTCTCCTTCGCTAGTCCAACCAGAGCATAACACGATGACTTATCGATAAATATAGATGAGAACCACATAAAACAGTAATCAGAATAGCTAAGCTAAACTCGTAGGGTTTAAGCCGGCTCGGCCAAAATATTCGCATGCAGCCGGAATAAATGAGTTCCAAATGGAAACAAGCACTTACCACATATGTTGGCTTCGCTATGTTGACCATAGTTTCTGCAACAGCACTCCCAGTTACCTGAGAGTAAATAAAAATAACGATGTCCATTAACATTGCGACCAACCGAGATCTAGTGAAAGTATTAAATGGCTTGGAAGGTCGCCACAAAAAGCTAACAGTATTTGTAAAACCGGTTGCTAAAAATAAGCCGTGTATCTGGAGAATCCAAAAAAAGAGTGTGATAACAATCTGAACAAGCATTTCCACGGACAATGACCCAGCCCAGTTACCAAACAAGGAAAGAGAAAAACGAATACTGTTAGGCCAAAAATGAAGAACTTTGTTTCTGGACTTAACTTTTTCATAATTTTAATACACAAAACGAGTTTTCCTGGGTGAAATTAAAAAAAAAACAAAAAAAAAAACACTAGCACGTCAAGGAACACGTATTTACCGACATTTACACAATTTTACAATTTTTTTTTAATTCCACCATTTCGGCATTTTTTTTTTGTTATTTGCGGAGAAGTCCAGGTGGAGAAGAAACTTTCGATTAAAATTTTATAACTATTTGAAAAAGACTGAGAGAAATGATTGGTTTGACAATTCCGTTATTTACTACCATTTATTCCAGTTTTTGCCAAACTTCAAAGTTCCGCCATGTCGGCATTTTTTGGCGAACCGCGAAAAAAATAATAGCCTGGTAGGAGAACCCCTGGGGAACATTCCTACGTAACATCTAAACGATTGAGTAAACTGTAGGGGCAGTAGCATTTTAAAAATGAGTCAAAACGGGCATAAAAAGTGCCGCCATTTTGTCAGTTTTTCGTCATCGTCAAAAAAGTAATAGCCAGCTGGGCTCCATCCAGGGAACATTCCTGCGTAATATCAAAACGATTGGAGCAAAACTGTACGAGGAGTAGCATTTTAAAGAAAAAGTTCAACATACGCACATACATTCAAGCCCCCTATAGTCATACGACTAACCCAGTCCGGCAAAGTCCGCTGGCTTAATAAAAGCTTAACAATTTTGAAAAAACGCCATCTCTACGTGACTCCAATTTTGGAGGTAATAAAATACTTTGGAGGTTTTAAAAATATTTTTTCAAGGGAAGACTATACATAGATTATTCGCTCAAAATTTGAACGGAATCTAACACAGTGAAGAAACTTTTAAGCACAAGTGTACATGCGTACATAAATAGAACGTTGACCTCGAGTGATGTGCTCAGATTGGCGCCTTGACTTCACTTCTTCATATTAATCGATGCAACTGGGGATCTACAGGTGTAATTTAAGTTTACCAGGCCAAGAACTTACCGTAACAGCTTCTTGAGGATGAATACTTTCATTCCGTTGGATTGCTTGCACCTCAACGATCTCTGCCTCTTCTGCTTCTTCACTGTTTTCTCTTGCTGTGCATTCCAGATGGGGCTCTTCAATCTGTAAAACACAAGGGAACAAGATTGCCCATGGACAATGCCCCAGCACACGAGTGCAGATGCCAGGAACAATGACATATAAATATAATTTGCAACCAAGACAGTTAGGCTATGAACTTGGCGTCAGTCAAGACTTTCATACAAAAATGGTTTATCGCCAATATCTCCGCGTATCTTTGGCAAATTGCCAAAAAAACTAATAGCCAGGCAGGCAGTAATATGTGCCACTGTTACATAAAATTAGATGGTTATCTTTCTTGCATTGGTTCAGATTTCCCGGAAAAATCCATACTTCGGCCAATTTTTTTTTCGAATCACAAGAGAGAGAGAGAGAGAGAGAGAGAGAGAGAGAGAGAGAGAGAGAGAGTGAGAGAGGGAGAGAGAGAGAGAGAGATGAATAAGATACCGATTATGGCTGTCTTTGAAAGTCAAGTCATCACCTTCTCTTTCTCTGTGTCAAATTTCATCGTCCTAAGTCAAATAGCGTAGGAGTTTTCTGGAAACTTGCGATGAGGAAAAGAGGAAAAAAGTGAAACATTACCTTATTAGCATCACACCAGTTTACATAAACAGTGGTTGCCTGTCCCAGACCAACATCCTTTAGCGGCAACCCGGACTTTGAAGAATTCATCTGTTCACCGCCCGGAACAGTGACTTGAAAATTCTCGGTTGCTTTGTCTCGACTACCGATGAAGTCCATCAGTTTCTGAAAAAGACACAAAAATGTGCTACAAGTCTCCGTTAAAAACATCACAAAGTTATGTTTCCATGTGACCCCAAGACAACCGGAAACACGACGAACTTTTGTTAAAATAGAAATGTGTATAAAAGAGCTCAACCAACAAGCAAGAATTGGTAAAAATGCCCAGTATCATTATGAGGCTATCATACATGTATTATCATTTGCAAAAGCAGTAAATATTTGAAAATTGCTGCAAAAACCAATTTGTTCACCGTGATGGCCCTCATCCAACCACATTTTCTGCTCCGTATAGAAAATCTTCGCATCATGACGCACATGCTGCATGACGGAATACTATCTGCTTATTCTCTTGACACATACATAATTAAATTATTATACTTACCTTTATATCATCATCGGCATAAAACCGTCGGCGGAAAGTTCCTTCCGGAGTCATTATCCGTATCACATAACCGTCTCCAGGTTCTGCAGCTAATCGCATTGCTCTTGATGTCCTCATCTGTAGAAATAACAGCACCGCATAACTACATAGAATTCACTAGACAACGGAATGACCCACTTCCAAAACTGAAGTCTCAATGAGACACGATCCCCCTTAAGGCAAATGATGCAAGTAAAACGTCCATCACAGAGCACCTCCCAACAGCGAACACATTTTATAATGGGCGAATTGCCTCGGTCCCATATTGTCCCAATTACCTATTCGCCGACTGTCAAAATACTACGACGATGCACATCTACAATATATATATATATTTACTGTATGAAAAATCTGAGATTCGAACAGTTTTCCAGAACTTGAGCGGATATAACCATGTGCTTCGAGCGGATATCTAGACAGTAGGCAGAGAGACAGACGGACACGCTCATAACTATATCCCCCGTTTATCCGGGGGATAATGAGAAGAGAAAATATTTGTTTCCGGTGACTGACCGAGGTCAAAGATTAGTTACCTCTTTAGTGATGACTTTTAGAGCCCAAGAGCAGAAAATAACTCCAAATTCCTCTGCTTCTTACTATTTTTCAGATAACTAACAAATTCTGGTTTCCTCTTAAAATGAGCGCAAAATCGTTCACCGTTTTCGAGAACGTACTGGTCCAAGGTCAGGTTCGCAGCGTTATCAATGTAGCCTCTTTTAGCCCATAGGGCAGAAAATGAGCTCAGCATTTTTGGAAAGACTTTCTTTGTAATTTTTCTCCACGCTAAAGTACCCCACTTCGCAAACCGCCACCCCCACCCCTCGGCAGTCAAATGTGGTCATGATTTACTAGCTTTGCGAGACGTTTCTTATTAGGTTCCGAAAGGTGGCCACAGACAGTTTTACTCTGAAAACGGCTTGTCACTAGAACGTTTATTACCGTGACTTTTTATCCAACTCTGAAAGATGATCACCACAAGCACAATTTACTTACATTTTCAAGATCCATTGCGCGTCGTTGTTCTTCTTCAACCCGAATTCGCTCAGCTTCTGTGGCTAGATTTCTCTCCAAGACATGTAACACAAAAGATTGTCAAATAAAAATTACTGAGGTTACAGATATAGTCCCAAGGTGTGCAATGAACTTTTTTCTCGCTTTACTGTTATGAAAAAGGTCTGTAGGCCTTTGTTAACTGTGGTCAATTTTTCCAAGTCTACCCCTTTCCATCAAAAGCTCCGGTCATTTAAAACTCGAAAATCGCGATAGTAGTCGTTTACACGAAACTTTAATTTTACCCCATGAATAGTTTAAAAGATAAGTATGAATCTTGTGGTTGAAGCACAGGCAGATCGCATTTTTATATCTTCTGTGGACAAAAATTTCACACCTATAAATAATGCTCAATTTTGTTTCCGCAACATTTACAGTATATTTGCTTTGCAGCTGAATTGTCACAAATAATTTCAAGAAATCAACACCTGACTTCATCTTTTTTAATTATGCCAGCCTGCTTTTAAACTTAAAATATATAAAACCTTTATACTATTTCATCAATTTACATTGCTAGTGTACATTTTGAATCTACCCTTTGACGATCAGTCCGCAAACATTCTTCGAATTCCCGGTCTTGTTCAGCAATAACCCGTCTACGAATTTGCAATGTTTGATTGTCAAGCACTTCACTGCGCTGTGTTACATCGGCCCATTGTAATTCCGGAAGCTCTTCGTCATCTCTGTCATCCACAACAACCTTCGCATTTAAAACACAGAAATATTAAGGGATATTCTGACCAAGTTAAATATAATAATTCACATATGAAAACCACTCTATGATAAAACCATATGGCGATTATTCATATAAAATCTAAAAGAAATTCCAGCAATCCGTGGGAAAATGTTTTCGAGTATAGCTGGTAACTGAAACTTCTACAGTGGCTATCATTTGGACCATATGCAGCCGATTACTCAAACTGCATTTTAAGAACTACACCTGAACAAAAAAACTTAAATAAAACCTGTCAAAAAAAATTGGGAGAACCGCCTTAACTAGACCGAATTTCAGTACCACATCATGCATGCTGAATTTAGAGAAGACACCAAGAAACACATCTGGGAAAATTTATACATATTTAAAATCAGTGTAAGGAGGAGGTCGGTGTTAACCAATCGAACATGTCAAACACTTTTTCGCCAGTCATTTCATCAAAATTCATTCATAGGCTCTAGCAAAATTGTGTTGCCGCGAAAAACTAGCTGCAACGACGAAGTGTGAGACAGAGACATGGAGTAAATAATATTATTTCCCTCCCAAACCACTGAGATCGGTGAATCATAATGTGGGCGTTTCAGTGTGGCAAAGCTATTGCAAGGCAAGCAAGGGCATTAACCGGACATGACATAATGTTCTTCTTTAGAAACTTACATTAGAAGGCATTGGAATGTCGCGGCAGGGCATGACAACTAATTTTCCTTTGCGGACACGGTTTTCTAAATCTCGCACAGTTATGCAACCGTTAAGGGGAAGAAGCCGTTTGTTTTGGTGTATATGGTGAAAACTGATGCCTACTAACTCCAGAGGCTTATTTGGATACAGAGTGTAGACAAATTCCTCGAGTTGCCTTATTGAAAATTCACGGGGAATTTGCAAAGGCTTGGGACCAGCTACTGCACCTGAAACCAAAGAAAACCTCTAAAAATAGAAATGTGTTTTATTTGTTCTTGTTTTTCTAAAGTCCTTGAAAAAAGGAAAAAATCCATATCAAATTTGGTTAACACCGGATACACACACTGAAGGTGGGAAAATGTCAGATTTAAGCACCAATTATCCGAGAAGTTGATGTACCCTTTAAACCAAAGATAATCCCAAACAGAAAAAGCTGCCCATAAAAAGGAAATGAAATCTGCTTTTCCAAAAATATTCTTACCAAATTTGTTAGCTTCCAGAAACCTTTGTTCAGATTTGCAAGGAAAGTAGTCAACGTTGCAACGTCTAAGCAAAAATATATCTGAAAGTACCCAGTACTTCCCTCGTTTTCTCCCTCTTGTGTTAGGATCTAAAATATACAAATAAATCTCCTTTATGAGTAAATTTGGCAAGTTTTAAAAGCTAATTATGATCTCTTTAAGAATTTCGCCTATGAAAACATTTGCCAAATTAAGGAAAACTTACAAAATTAATCCAAGATATTGGCCCAGATTTCAGCACAAAATGGGTTATCGTTAATATTTCCGCAAATTTCGAAATCGTTGAAATCGCTGGAGTAGCTATTGACTATGCTCAGTTAACAAAAGAGAAAAACAAAACATAGGCATCGGAGATACAGAGTCCTCAGCCAATAGCTGTTGCATCACTGTGGTACAATTACTCTTCTGAAATACCGCCCGGACAAAAACAATAAACAAGGTGCAACGGATGGAGCGACGGACGGGTCCTTGCACATCTACACTACATATACATTCTTCCTGTAAGGTTTGATCCAATGAATAGTTTTTGAGACATCGCCCGGACAAGAAAATTTGAAAGTGCGACGGACGGACAGACGAACGGACATGGGACAAATTGAACGCCTCTTTGCACATCTGCACTATATGTACTTCCTTCCTGTAAGGTTTGGTGAAGTTCCAATAAATGGTTTTTGAGATATCACCCGGACAAGAAAAAGATTAATATGCGACGGACGGACAGACAAAACAGATATGGGACAAACTGAACGCTCCGTTGCACATCTGCATTATATGTACTTCCTTTCTGTAAGGTTAAGTGAATTTCCAATAAATAGTTTTTGAGATATCGCCCGGACAATAAAAAAGATTTAAGTGCGACGGACGGACGGACGGACGGAGAAGGGACAAATTAAATCCCTCGCTGCACATTTGCACAAAATATACTTCAATCCTATACGGTTTGGTGAAGATCCAATGAATAGTTTTTGAGATATCGCCCGGACAAGAAAATAGTTTAAAGTAAGACAGACGGACAGACGAATGGACACGGGCCAAATTGAACCGTCTATGCATATCGATACCATATATACTTTCTTCATGTAAGGTTTGGTGAAGCTCCGATAAATAGTTTTTGAGATATCGCCCATACAAAAAAAGTTTACGCACATACAGACAGATAGACGGATTAACGGCAGGACGGAAAGACAGGCAGACAGACCGATAACAATAGCCTTCAGCCAATATTGCTGATGGCTAAAAGTGACAAGGAATATTGTGACCGTCTGAGATCTAGTGAATCACGTGTTAAAAGGCTTGTATTGTTGCCCAAACGTGGCAGTTATATTGTAAAACCCAGTTGTTGAAATAAGAAATTCGTACGAAATTTTAAAGAAAACCGGTAAAAGAAGAAGCATTTCGAAAAATGAAAGCCAAAATATTAGAAATAATACTGCCCCCCCCCCCCCTTGGCCAATTTTAAGCAAATCGCGGAAAAAATATATTTTCAAGAGAGGCCTACCTCGAGAACATTCGTACGAAATTTTAAAGGAATCCGATCAAAGTGAAAGAGAAGAAGCATTTTATGTAAAAGTTTACATACGTACACAGAACTTTTCTACTGGTGAAGTGGGCTTGTCTAAAAACTGTATATTTTTTGTAAGACGTTTTTATGACATGGCACTCCTATTATAAATTTATTAGTTGATAAGTTGAAACGTATCTCTTTTTTTATCACAATGCAAACCGCACAATTTTAGCGAAGATAGCTCTCCTGAAAAACTACTTCCATAACTTTTACAACATCACAGGCTAATTTTACTGTACTGCTCGGATTTTTAATTTTCGAAATTTTACGGAAACAAGTGTTCTCATTATGCGATTTTTGTTGAAAAGCACGGTTAAGTAACATTTTTCCCCTCTCCTGCAATCTTTAAAAATAAAGACGGTATTTCGGTTAGGGATCTTCACATCATTAAAACATAACAGAGAACCCCCCCCCCCCCCCAAAAAAAAAAAAAAAACCACGCCAGCAAGTATTACTCGGAAACTTTTCCAAATACAGCCGAAAACGAACTAGGTTTGAAATAGAAGGAAATTTGTTTTAAACATTTTCTTCACTGTCGAATAATGTTGAGTTCAAATACCTGCACAGATAAGGTGCCATATATCCTATCTTTTACAATATCCTAATCGGTAATTTAACTTGGTTGTTTATGTTGTAACATGATATTTACCAGGACGAAACATGAAAACAAATGAATACTTCTGACTTGAAAGTTAACGCTGAGCCAATGCCAGTATATCACAATAACGTATTGCACAAGTGCCTCTCCCAAGTACCCGGCCCAGTGTACTTGTGTGTTGTGTAAACAATGCTCGAGTACATGCGCGTTTGCAAAATGGCAGTGCTCAACACATTGTCATAAGTCATATATATGAGAGACAAAGAAGAGGTCGTGCGGGGCCAAGTCTCTCGAATGTATTTGACAGTGATGCTAGATACTATGACTGTCAAGAAAATACAACTATAATTTTGTACTGCCATTTTGGCAGTGTTCTATTAATAATGTTGTAATGGAATGATTCCATTCTTATCAGGCTAGAAAAGCTTGCAAGGATGGGTTCTCGTACAAATTGTGTGTTGGCATATGAATACGAGAAAATCTCAAATTCTTTTCATTTTTTTTTGCTCATTAAATTGCAGTCGAAACGACACGCCCATCGGAAAGACCAGAAAGTACGAATTGAGTTATTCTCATATTACTTGGCACCAATATGGATTTCCACCTGCACCTTCCCTCGTACATTTTAAGGCAAAATAACATGCCATATTGGTTGGGTTGGATGTAAAAAACAAAAACATGAATAATCATGATTGCTTACCCGCAGAGGGATTCTTTCTCTCATGTCTTCGAAATATTTTCCGCGTTTCTTGAACAAGATTATCTGGCGAAAATTCGTCTGCACTATCATCAAAAGAATTAATTTCGCCCCTCACTGCTCTCTGGACTTGTTCAGCGAGATCAAGAACCACTTGTCGTGCACTTTCCATTTTAAAAATATGTTCAGATAAATCCACAAAAGCGAAACATTTCTTCGGCCTTCAAACAAATCTGCCTATTCGGAAATTCATAAGCGGCTTAGGACTGCAACAAATATTTACTTAATTTTCATTGGCTAAAATGGTGTCAAAAGGGAGTGTTCATTGTTTCAAATCTGTAGAGTTTTCCATTTCGTATAACACTTAATTGCCGCATTTGTTGATCTCAAAATTGAGTACGTTTAATTGATATCAAAAAATCATGTGCTCATCTAAAAATTATAATTGACAATTCGTTAAATACTATGTATAATGTGTTTCCCTTACGATTTTTTAAGTTTGTAAAATTGAATTTTTGATCTCCAAAATAATTTTTTGCCATCTAAAATTCAATTATTGATAGCAAAATATATATTAAAGATATCTACATTGATTTCTTGATATCTTTAATTATATTTTGATATCAAAAATAAGCATTAAATGTTAAAACGGCATTCCATATGTTGCAGGTTTTAACATAATGCAAGCGTCTATTTCATAGAATGTCTGTATTTCAGAGTGAGCCAATAGGGAACTAGAACGGCAGTGCACAGAAAACATAGCATACAGGCTTATATAACACACTCTCAATCGACACCTACTTAGTTTTGTAAACATTCTTGTGAACTTATTTTGTAAACAAAAACAAATGTCTCCCTGAAGGAAACGATCTCTCCAATTGCCAATTTGCAATTTTCTTTTTATTTAAATACAAAATTCATTTCTGCAAACATAATTGTAATTCATCAGTCAAAATTTCAAAAATTAATAACAGCTCAACAGTGTCTTCTCTTGTTTTTATTAAAAACAAATGTTTTCCACGACAACACTTTCACAAAGTTTTATTTGAACAAGTTTTTACTATTTTAAGAATAAGACCTTTTACCTTTTACAAATGTATCTGAACAAATATATCTCATGCACTCAGAAGTCAGACTGCGTATCATATTTATTCACTTTTTTGGGGAGTACATAATTGGATTTATGTTTATCCGAATCTGCCATTTCCACAAAAGTGCAGGCAGAGGTGTTTATCTGGGTCATCACTGCAGACAGTTTTACGGAACGTTTTTTTTTTTATCCGGGTCTGGAAGATGACCCCAAAAAGAGATTTTACTGTGTCTTTTTTGTCCGGGCCCAGATTGTGGAAATTTTACTGAGGTTTTACTGTAGATATTTTTCCGGGTCTGGAAGGTGGTCACAAAAACAGGTTTAACGGTGCGTCCTTTTCATCCCGTTTTGACGTAGGTCACCACAACGGTTTTACTTACGCACTCTTTATCACCTTCTGCATGGTCGTCAACACAAGCAGTATGTCTTTTCATGCGAATCTGGAAGGTAGGCATTGCAAACAGGTTTTACATTACCTCTTTTTACCCGGGTCTTGAAGGTGGTACCGGTTTGTACCATAAGTGTAGTTATAGTCATGATATACCTTGTCTTTGTACATTGCCGTACGTCGAAAAGCACCAGACAGGCATTCTTCATACTTTAAGGACTCGGCTCAGTGGCGGGCATTGTGGCGGCAAAATGGTGAGCTGCTTCTCATAACACACGATGTCAGATGATGTCAGATGATTTTACTTTAAAATTAAAAAGCACTTCCAGATATTGAAAAGATTTGCTAACACAATCACTCCTATATGCAAATGTCTTGACATACAAATTAAAACAAGTTTGAAAACAAAGAGCCAGATCTGCTGAAGTGTGTAAATTCGTATCCCTCCCAAATGTCCACAAATCCTGACACGCCTTTGACTAAAACGTAAGTGGGACTAGCGAGTGGGCGGAGGTCTTTCCTTAAACGAATCCCTGAATCAAATGCATCATATTTCCTAGCATTAACATACAACTCAGGTGCTTAACTTTTCCACATTCCAGCCTGTTATACCAGATAAAGATCTTATAATGCACTGCAACTGACACTGTGCTCTGACTGAGGGGCATGTCGCGTTATAGCTGTACGTGGGTAACGCACACAAAGGTCAGTACAGGCAATTTCAGAAATAAACATGCATTCAAGCATGTCTTAAGAATACAGGAACATTCGAGAGTCTTCTGGAAAACGCTGAATTTCCAAGCATAGTTAACTATGCTTAGTTAACAAAAGACCACTCAAAATGGGGAAGGTAGGGGTGGTGTTAGATTAATGCAAAATATATGCAAAATATATCACGTAATATTTTTTACGCAGTCTCGCCTTTCTTAATTTTCCACGAGTTTAATGTGTACCCAAAAAAAAAAAACGTGCGACTTTTCCAAGGAATAAGTACACCAAGTTTGAAATCGATCCGACTTTCCGGGATATTTTTACCTAATCTTTTTCACCTAATGACGTCATGTCTTCGTTCCACTCTCATTCTGACATAATCTTTCGGATCTATACTAACCAACATCTCATCTCGTTTGGACTTTCTCCGATGGTCAACCGCTGAGAAGTCTCACAAACAAGATGTTAACGTAGTGATGACGTATACCTTTCCTAGCTTCGCCACAAAAGTGAAGCAGCTGAGAAATATTGTAAATAACACTTTTACGAAATGACGTCATACGACATAAACGTGGAAGTGTTAAATTTGATAGATAAAGCACCCCTTTTCCCCCAGATAATAGATTTCTGAGCACAGGCGCAGTTAACACGCAATGCACTCGAAGAACGGTAGCTAAAACAGAGACTTACACATGAGACTTACATCAGATGTACGTGTGTGTACGATATGCTATCTGGGTCATTCTGTTGGTGACAGAACGAAAATTACATCACCTCCCTCCCGCCACCCCACCCACCCCCTCCCCATTTTCCTTTGTTTGTCCACATTTGCGACTGCAGTGTAGTGTACAAGATACGAAGGACCCATTGCACCCGCCATGTAAAGGACAAGAACGAAGTACTACGTGCAAGCTGTTAGAACCTCGCGTATCTCTCGGCCCGTGTTGTGGTTATGAAGAAGTAATCACGTGCGCGCGTCACTGCCTTCGTACTGCCTATGATTGGTCCATTATTTTGCTTCCAATAACGCACTGTTTTTTAAAACTAGAGCAGTGTGCATAGCCCACATATTCCCTACAGCCCCCCCCCCCCCCCCCCATGAGTTAAACACGGCCATCAACAGTCAATCAAGAGCTGAAATTTCCAAGTCCAGTTGGTGCATTTTCCGTGGACAAACCTGGCCCATTTACAATACCGATCTGTGTTTGCTCCCATAGAAGCTACATACCAAGTTTCATTAAAATCCTTGGAGCAGTTTTTAAGTTATCGTGTTAACAAGCTCTTGATGACAGGCCGAGAGACCGACACACAGGCTCTACACACAGAAAATATAAAGCACATAAGAAAAAAGATATGTTTTGTCATGGCAAAAATAAAAGCATTTCCGACATAGTAAGTCTATTCCGGGGTACACTAACGAAGAGTGATTGCCGTAAAACGTCTACAATTCCGGAATAGACTCACTGAGTCGAAAGTTTACCTTATTTCACCCAGATAAAAACATTGATACATTCTTACTTTATTCAATAGGGAGTTAAATTCAATTTATAAACAAATACTATAAACAAACACGAGTCCTGGAGATCTTTTTTATTCATCCATTTGCTTTGCGAACTGAATCCTTAACAAACTGATACAAACAAAAAATGTTTATAAATACTTCTAAGGCATCTCACGCTTATAAAATCAACAATTTCAAGATCAATTTTAGTCTACAACAAATAACAGCATCATGTCGCTATCTCTGTGAGCACTTCCGGTAGAGCTGCTGGGTCAGTTTCCGCGCCTCATCCCAGCGGTTCTTCTCGGGGTGGGTGTAGCTGGCCAGGTTCTCACTGTACTGTAGTACGGCCTTCAGAAACCTGTCCACCATATACATACACTCACGGAGTCAGGCAAGCGAGAAAAATAATCTTTTTTCTCACCCGTTTTTTTTAATTTGACCTGTTTTATTTTTCCCGAAAACAATTATTATTATTTTTATTATTATTATTATTATTATTATTATTATTATTATTATTATTATTATTATTATTATTATTATTATTCAACTGAAATAAAATCCGGACATTTCTGAACTTTTATTTTTCAAATTACTTTCATGATTGACCAATCAGATTGCTTGACCAATCAGCTTACTTGATGTCGGCTTGCTGCTGTGCTGGCACCCACAAAGAAGACTCTTGCATTTGATACAGGAAGCTCAAAGCGACCAAAAGGACCAGCTTAAGCCCAGACGACAGCTCTGGCAGTCTGTAAAAATCACCACCCAATCACGTCCGCGTGACGCCATCACGTGACCTTTGGTCACACCGTACAACAAGGGAAGATATTACGTTTATCGAGATAAAGAAACCACTTGACATTGACACTGAAGATCAAGGTCACGATCAAGGTCACGAAGTTATAATTTCAAGTTACGATAGTATATAACTGATACAAATGGAGTGGCTTAATGATTTTAATTTTGTCGTTGGTTAATGGTCTAGTTTGTTTTTGGTGGAAACGCCTAATATTAATTACATTAATTACTTGGTGGGGTATAACCCTCACGCCTGACCAATCAAACCGTTCGTGCCAGCACGTACGTGTTGAGCATGCGCAGATAGGTGCTCCTCTGGCGTGACCTCAGCGTCCTCTCACGCCACTGCTGGTGGCGTACCGCGCACAGCTCCGCCACCTGCCCACACACCGCCCTCCCCTCCGCCAGGATCCGCCGCAGTAAACCTAGCCAGCGCCGGACACATGTCAATCATAACGACAGCCTCCAAGCGCCATGCCATATCGGCTTACTCTTAACGTTATCTAAAATCTTCCCAAAAACCTTTAGCTAATATTTTCAACACGTCGCCGATAAAGTTTTCTCAATCGAAGCTTTCCTGAATATAATATAACACGGTATTTATTCTATACCTTTTCTAGCAGCGATCGGAAAGTTCAAAGCAAAACACCCCTTCAAACGTTCTTAAAAGTTAATCGATTCCAATACTTATAGCCTATTTATTTTTAATCATACTTAATTTATTTATTTAGTTTTTTTTAAGAGGAATATCCGTAATCTCTCAAGTTATAACAGTTACCCCGGCAAAATTTAAAACATACCAACAATTTGCTCCTCCTTGTTGGGGGTCTTTTGTGCGGTGTCCAGCCTGGTGGTCGAACTGTTTAGGCTGGTATCCGTGCTATTCAGTTTGGTGTCCGTGCTATTTAGGCTGGTGTCCGTGCTATTCAGTCTGGTGTCCGTGCTATTTAGTCTGGTGTCCGTGCTATTTAGTCTGGTGTCCGCGCTCTTTAGGCTGCTGTCCATGCTATTTAGGCTGGTGTCCGCGCTATTTAGGCTGGTGTCTGTGCTATTTAGTCTGGTGTCCGTGCTCTTTAGGCTGCTGTCCATGCTATTTAGGCTGGTGTCCGCGCTATTCAGTCTGGTGTCTGTGCTATTTAGTCTGTTGTCCGTGCTATTTAGTCTGGTGTCCGCGCTCTTTAGGCTGCTGTCCATGCTATTTAGGCTGGTGTCCGCGCTATTCAGTCTGGTGTCTGTGCTATTTAGTCTGGTGTCCGTGCTCTTTAGGCTGCTGTCCATGCTATTTAGGCTGGTGTCCGCGCTATTTAGGCTGGTATCCGCGCTATTTAGGCTGGTGTCCGCGCTATTTAGGCTGCTGTCCATGCTATTTCGGCTGGTTTCCTGAGGATCCTCTCTGTATCGGTACAGCGTGTTGAACTGGAGCACGTGACGCGACAGAGAGGGCGCTGCGGGAGCGAACGGCTGCAGGAAGCTGTCAGAAAACCGCGAAAATCATGACAGTAAACACTCCCTAACCCGCCCTGCAAATCTCTACAGTAAACACTCGCTTATTCGTCGTGCAAATCATTACAGTAAACACTCGCTAATCCGCTGTGCAAATCATTACGGAAAACACTCGCTAATCTGCCCTGCAAATTATTACAGTAAACACTCGCTAATCCGCCGTGTAAACCATTACAGTAAACACTCGCTAATCCGCCCTGCAAATCATTACAGCAAACACTCGCTAATCTGCCGAAGGGAGAGGGGAGTGGGAGGGGAGAGGCGTTGCTGAGCATGGGGCAGGGAGGGCGGGGGGAGAGAGAGAGAGAGAGAACTCACGTAACCATCTCGCTCTCGTGCATAGCTCCACAACACCTCCGCATCACGGCCTTTCCGGCTATTAACAAACTCGACCCGGCAACACAATGGGGATCACTGCTCTGCACATCATTGGCACTTGTAATGTCCAGTTCTTCCGCCGACGGTCTCTGGATAGTGATCCACTCAGCAAGCGCATGCGCCGTGTCTCTCAATTCAGTCTGTAGTAAAGCAAGCGGATGGAATGTCGACGTGTACTTTCCTGCAACACCACAAATTCGCTGCAAATATGGCTCCGATTTTACCAACTCGTCATTGGGTAGGAACAACAAACACAGCGACACAACCACAGCAATCACGTGATTAGCCATCAAGCGCCACTGTTCCTCCTGTTCCTCGCTGGCGCCCGGCTGTTCCTCGCCCGCAAAGAGCAGCGCACATTCGCCGTGACTGAGTCGGTCCCTGAGGCGCGGACCCTCGGGATACATCAACAAATCCATGAGCATGCTCACGTGACCGGTGCCCAGGTAGTGGCGCAGCCTATTGGGCGAGCCGTCCTCCATCTGGTGGTGGAGGATCTCGTCAAAGGTGGTAAACAGGACATCGTTCTCGGCGGTGAGCACGCGCTCAGGGCAGCTGTTGGCGGCGGCGAAGGCCCGGCGTAGGCCGTGCTCCAGCTGTGGCAGGAGCAGCGCAACGCACTCGTCGAACCTGCGGGAACAGCATGCGTTATTAGCATGAGTGACAGCATGGGTGATCGGCATGAGTGACAGCATGGGTGATCGGCATGAGTGACAGCATTTGTGATCAGCATGAGTGACAGCATGGGTGATTAGCATGAGTGACGGTATGAGTGATTAGCATGAGTGACAGCACGAGTGATTAGCATTAATGAAATCATGAGTGACAGCATGGGTAATTAGCATGAGTGACGGCATGAGTGACAATAGTCGACGGCATAAATTGCGGTATGAGTGACAGCATGAGGGACGGTATGAGTGACAGCATGGTCGACAGCATGAGTGACAGCATGGATGATCAGCATGAGTGACAGCATGGGTGACCAGCATGAGTGACAGCATTGGTGATTAGCATGAGTGACAGCATAGGTGATCGGCATGAGTGACAGCATGGGTGATCAGCATGAGTGATAGCATGGGTGATTAGCATGAGTGACAGCATGGGTGATCAGCATGAGTGACAGCATGGGTGATCAGCATGAGTGACAGCATGGGTGATTAGCATGAGTGACGGTATGAGTGACAGCATGGGTGATCGGCATGAGTGACAGCATTGGTGATCAGCATGAGTGATTGGCATGAGTGACATCATGGGTGCCAGCATTAGTGACAGCATGAGCAACGGGATGCCACGCACTCGTCCTATCTGGTATCAGCAATGGCATGAGCGATAGCGTGAGTAATGCTTTGTTTGTTTGTTTGCTTGTTTGTTTGTTTGTTTGTTGACTGGTGTGTTTGTTTGCTTGTTGGCTGGTTTGTTTATTTGTTTGTTTGTTTGTCAGTCAAGGCCTAAGTTATGTTACGAGCGAAAGCATGAGTGACAACATGAGTGACAGCATGAGAGGGCTCTGCGACACTTAATTCATACACATTGTTGGTGGCAATTCACAACAAAATGCCACTCATACGACCAACGTTTCATTTACGTGAGTAGTAGGGAAATGGGCGTTCTACCACACCCTGTGACGTCATCAGAGGGTGTGGTAGAACGCCCATGGGTGTTCTACAACACATTTTTGTCGAAGAAAAGTATTGTAGAACACTCATGGGTGTTTTACAACACTTTTCATCCCATTTGAAAAAGATGTGTTGGAATGATGGTTCGATTGCTACTTCCCCCACCCTAGGGGTCGACTGTCACCGGTAAGAAAATGTGAGGACCCCCCCTAGGGGTCGACTGTCACCGGTAAGAAAATGTGAGGACCCCCCCCCCCCCCTAGGGGTCGACTGTCAGAGGTGAGGACCCCCCCCCCCAGGGGTCGACTGTCAGAGGTGAGGACCCCCCCCCTAGGGGTCGACTGTCAGCACTGAGGACCCCCCCCCCCCTAGGACTAAGAAAATTTTGTGATTTCAGCATAGTTATCCTTTTCAGACAATTCTGAACAACTTCGGTTTTGAGGACCCCCCCCCCCCCCCCCGGGCTAAGAAAATTTTGCGATTTCAGCATAGTTATCCGTTTCACACCATTCTAAGCAACTTTGGTTTTCATGACCCCCCCCCCCCCCTCTTTTCGTTATAGTTGACCGATTTGTATCAAAATTTCACTGTTTGATTCAGTTTTATGTAAACTTTTGTTATAAAGTAATCATAGGCTATTTGCACAGCTGGCTGTATGCATATTTATAGCATGTAGCCATTTTAACTTAAAACTGGGATAACTTTTGTTATACTTGACCGATTTACCTGGAAATTTCGCTGTTTGATTCAGTTTTCTATCTAGTTTTGACATAGTCATGGGCTATTTGCACAGCTGGCTGTATGCATATTTATAGCATGTAGCCATTTTAACTTAAAACTGGGATAACTTTTGTTATACTTGACCGATTTACATGAAAATTTCACCATTTTTTTCAGTTATTTCTTGTGTTATTTCGCGGATGAATACCATTTTGGCTTGACCGCTAGATGTCTCTGCTGTGCAGCTCTACAACTGTATGTGAGACATTCTGCTGAGTCAGCAATTTTAACGAGTTTGAACAAGTTACACACCATATTTTGATTGCATCGAAGTAGTATAAAAGCAGACCTTTTTGTTCTGCTTGGAAAAACTTGGACAAACTTTTAGTTTTTGGTTTTTATGACTCTATGACATTATGTGACAACATGCGACTGTGACATTATGTAATCTATGACATTATGTGACTCTCTGTGACTTTTTTTTAACATAATAACCATATTTCTATGTCTAATTTCACTATTATTATTATGCTAATATTTAATTAGTCATATTTCAATGGTTTTATTGCAATAACCACACGCACACACAGCATAGGAATAAGTACATGAAAGGTCTCAGAGTGTGGGGAAACCAATCAATAAATTTCAGAGTGCACTCGTTCAAAGCGTGGGAACGATCAATAATTTGAGAAGGAATGGGATTTTCCCTACGTTAAGTCCAATGTTATGTTTTATGTTATAGTAGTTGGAAAATGGTGCAAACTTTAGCAAATGTAGTTTTTGACAACATATGATATATAAAATAAGTTTTAGCATTTTACCATGGTACTTATTCAAATATTCTAAAGTTATAGTGGTGCAGAAATGGTGGTTCTAGACCAACTTTAACAAATTTAGTTTTTCACGTTTCAAACAATTCTACCACTTGGTTGGTGGGTTGATTGTTGGAAAAAATGGGAAGTGAAACTGTGGATAGTTATGTAGGAAAACTGCGCCCATTCAAACATGTGTTCGAATGGCAAGCCCATTTAAAAGACGTGTTCGAATGGCAAGCCCATTTAAAAGACGTGTTCGAATGGCAAGCCCATTTAAAAGACGTGTTCGAATGGCAAGCCCATTCAAAACGCGTGTTCGAATAATTTTTGGAAGATATTAGGTCGTGGTATTGTTCAACAAATTGTTCAACATGTTCAACATGTTGTTGTTCAACATGTTCAACATGTTAAACATGTTGTTGTGCAACATGTTCAACATGTTGTTCAACATGTTGTTCAACATGTTCAACATGTTGTTCAACATGTTCAACATGTTGTTCAACATGTTCAACATGTTGTTCAACATGTTGTTGAACATGTTCAACATGTTGTTCAACATGTTCAACATGTTGTTGTTCAACATGTTCAACATGTTGTTGTTCAACAAGTTGTTCAACATGTTCAACATGTTGTTGTTCAACATGTTCAACATGTTGTTCAACAAGTTGTTCAACATGTTCAACATGTTGTTGTTCAACAAGTTGTTGTATATAAAGCTATGTTTAAAGACTTTCTCATCATTTGAATAGTGTAGGTTGAACCGAAAGGATGTATCAATGCAACATTTGTTCAAAATCTTACAACTGGCCACAAAGTCTTAAAAGACACTTAAAGGTTGCTCACACGTCAGAAGTGGATGAAGAATCGGATATGGAGAACCCTGTAAAACTACCTTTCACGGAAACTTTCGATGAGTCTTCTATGGAAAGTGAAAGCGTTAACATGGCTGAAAAGAATGCACATGCTTGTGCAGAATGTGGTGCATTATACAACAGCGAAGAAGCTTTGCTCAAACATATGGAGCAGTGTGGTGAGGATGCCGATGACAGGAGTTCTGAAAGTGAGTCAGAAACAGACTCTGAAAGTGAGTCAGAAACAGACTCTGAAAGTGAGTCAGAAATAGACTCTGTCTGGTATGATATGGTTCAAGAAGTCTACGATGCCTATGATGACAAATTTCAAGAAAAGGTTTCAGAATATGAAGAACAAGGACTTGAAGATCCGCGTGAAATAGCAAGCTATGACCTTCGACCCATTTATAAACATGGACTTAAACAACTGTTTATGAGACTATTCAAATATACCCAGCGTCAAGAAGAAAGCCAACATTATCAAAAGATTTTAATGGACTTTAATTACTTTGTGGATGAAAAACATTACAAGTATTCAAAGGCACTAAAGGCGGCTATAAGGAAAAATAATGCATTCTTTGAAGAGCTACTAGATAAGGAAGAGGAGTATGACAGCAGTGATGAAGAAAGTGACATGGAGAGTGAGCAGAGTGAAACAGATGAAGAAAAATAGACTTATTTGACTAAACTTTATGATAAAGACTTTATAAATGTTGTAATATTTTATTCGCTAAAATGATGAGAAAGTCTTTAAACATAGCTTTATATACAACAACTTGTTGAACAACAACATGTTGAACATGTTGAACAACTTGTTGAACAACAACATGTTGAACATGTTGGACATGTTGAACAACAACATGTTGAACATGTTGAACAACATGTTGAACATGTTGAACAACATGTTGAACATGTTGAACAACATGTTGAACATGTTGAACAACATGTTAAACATGTTGAACAACATGTTGAACATGTTGAACAACATGTTTACCATGTTGAACAACAACATGTTAAACATGTTGAACATGTTGAACAACAACATGTTGAACATGTTGAACAATTTGTTGAACAATACCACGACCTAATATCTTCCAAAAATTATTCGAACACGTGTTTTGAATGGGCTTGCCATTCGAACACGTCTTTTAAATGGGCTTGCCATTCGAACACATGTTTGAATTGGCGCAGTTTTCCTACATAACTATCCACATTTTCACTTCCCATTTTTTCCAACAATCAACCCACCAACCAAGTGGTAGAATTGTTTGAAACGTGAAAAACTAAATTTGTTAAAGTTGGTCTAGAACCACCATTTCTGCACCACTATAACTTTAGAATATTTGAATAAGTACCATGGTAAAATGCTAAAACTTATTTTATATATCATATGTTGTCAAAAACTACATTTGCTAAAGTTTGCACCATTTTCCAACTACTATAACATAAAACATAACATTGGACTTAACGTAGGGAAAATCCCATTCCTTCTCAAATTATTGATCGTTCCCACGCTCTGAACGAGTGCACTCTGAAATTTATTGATTGGTTTCCCCACACTCTGAGACCTTTCATGTACTTATTCCTATGCTGTGTGTGCGTGTGGTTATTGCAATAAAACCATTGAAATATGACTAATTAAATATTAGCATAATAATAATAGTGAAATTAGACATAGAAATATGGCTATTATGTTAAAAAAAAAAGTCACAGAGAGTCACATAATGTCAAAGATTACATGTCACAGTCGCATGTTGTCACATAATGTCATAGAGTCATAAAAACAAAAACTAAAAGTTTGGTCCAAGTTTTTCCAAGCAGAACAAAAAGGTCTGCTTTTATACTACTTCGATGCAATCAAAATATGGTGTGTAACTTGTTCAAACTCGTTAAAATTGCTGACTCAGCAGAATGTCTCACATACAGTTGTAGAGCTGCACAGCAGAGACATCTAGCGGTCAAGCCAAAATGGTATTCATCCGCGAAATAACACAAGAAATAACTGAAAAAAATGGTGAAATTTTCATGTAAATCGGTCAAGTATAACAAAAGTTATCCCAGTTTTAAGTTAAAATGGCTACATGCTATAAATATGCATACCGCCAGCTGTGCAAATAGCCCATGACTATGTCAAAACTAGATAGAAAACTGAATCAAACAGCGAAATTTCCAGGTAAATCGGTCAAGTATAACAAAAGTTATCCCAGTTTTAAGTTAAAATGGCTACATGCTATAAATATGCATACAGCCAGCTGTGCAAATAGCCTATGATTACTTTATAACAAAAGTTTACATAAAACTGAATCAAACAGTAAAATTTTGATACAAATCGGTCAACTATAACGAAAGTTATCGCAATTTTAAGTAAGAGGGGGGGGGGGGTCATGAAAACCAAAGTTGCTTAGAATGGTGTGAAACGGATAACTATGCTGAAATCGCAAAATTTTCTTAGCCCGGGGGGGGGGGGGGGGTCCTCAAAACCGAAGTTGTTCAGAATCGTCTGAAAAGGATAACTATGCTGAAATCACAAAATTTTCTTAGTCCTAGGGGGGGGGGGGGGGGTCCTCAGCGCTGACAGTCGACCCCTAGGGGGGGTCCTCACCTCTGACAGTCGACCCCTGGGGGGGGGGGTCCTCACCTCTGACAGTCGACCCCTAGGGGGGGGGGGGTCCTCACCTCTGACAGTCGACCCCTAGGGGGGGTTCCTCACATTTTCTTACCGGTGACAGTCGACCCCTAGGGGGGGTCCTCACATTTTCTTACCGGTGACAGTCGACCCCTAGGGGGGGGAAGTAGCAATCGAACCATCATTCCAACACATCTTTTTCAAATGGGATGAAAAGTGTTGTAAAACACCCATGAGTGTTCTACAACACTTTTCTTCGACAAAAATGTGTTGTAGAATACCCATGGGCGTTCTACCACACCCTCTGATGACGTCACAGGGTGTGGTTGAACGCCCATTTCCCTACTACTTACGTGCACTAGCCGGTTTAGTGCATGCTCGCCGATTTACCTACACGCCCGGAAACTTTATCTCACTGAACCCCCCCACCCCCCCCCCCCCACCTCCTACCCCAAGCCCCTCCATCCTTGTAGGATCACTGCGCTCACTCAACACCAGTTACAAGGTTAACCAGTGCCCTGTCGATCGAAATGGGGAGGGGAGTAGCGGTTCAGAAGTGACGTCACAAAGCCGTATCCTCACCACCTGACGTCACAATGCCGTGCCCTCCGTACCTGACGTCACAAAGCCGTGTCCTCCACACCTAACGTCACAAAGCCGTGTCCTCCACACCTAACGTCACAAAGCCCTGTTCTTCACACCTAACGTCACAAAGCCGTGTCCTCCGTACCTGACGTCTTAAAGCCGTGTCCTCCGTACCACAATGACGATATGGTTCTAATATTGAGTGGATAGTGATTCGTAAAAAGTATAGCCTGTAAAATGCGCCATAACTTAGAACGTTGAGGTTGAAACACTGAAGTACATATCAGTAAAATCTGGTCTTCATAAAAACCTTGTCTTTATAAACAGCTCAAGGAAAGCCCAAAAAAGACGTACTTGCCCACTAGCAGATTACGGATAAAGGCAATTACATTATACGGTGTTAACTATTAAATGTTATGTGACATGGAGCATAACAATTGTGAAAAGGAAGCGGCTACTAAAATCGAGAGCAATGCCGGGGGTGTCACTTCGTACGCCTCGGCCACTTTTCCTGTTGACTACTATACAAAAAAATTCGTCTTATCTAATAAGTGGTTGGTGCAAAGTTATTTTAACCCAAATAAAAAAAGAAAAACGAAAGAAAAAAGATCATCAAAAGAGTATTTCTTTCAAGTGCAAGAGGAAAGTATGTGTTGAAGTGTTCATTGAAGATCAATTCTTCCACACGGGCGAGGGGTATGATCTGAACCCCCCCCCCCCTCCCCCCGGCCCCTCAGTAGCGTAGAACAATACCTATGCTCAAAAGTATTTAAAGAATACAAAAAGAAGTTTGGTTAAGTTGGAAAAATCGGTGAGGGCAGTGAATGAGTCATGTGGAAACGAATTAACGAAATTAAACAAATATCGATCAGAACGAACGATTTTATTCTATCAACGTTGTCTTATCTTATCTATGAGGAAGAAATTATACTGAAAGACAGGCGCGTTTCTTGCTAGTGGAAGAAGCTTATCTGTGTCGACCAGCTTATCTCTGTCTGTCAGCTTATCTGTATCGAGGGGCTTATCTGTGTCGACTAGTTAATCTATGTCGACCAGCTTACCTCTGTCGGAAAGCTTATCTGTGTCGACAACCTTATCTGTGTCGGCCAGCTTATCTGTGTCGGCCAGCTTACCTGTATCGGCCAGCTTATCTGTGTCGGCCAGCTTATCTGTATCGAGGGGCTTATCTGTGTCGACTAGTTAATCTATGTCGACCAGCTCACCTCAGTCGGAAAGCTTATCTGTGTCGACAACCTTATCTGTGTCGGCCAGCTTATCTGTGTCGGCCAACTTACCTGTATCGGCCAGCTTATCTGTGTCGGCCAGCTTATCTGTATCGGCCAGCTCGAGACATCGGGGTTAGACTGTGTTACTGTATTCAGATAATGTCATTCAAAATCACAAGGTCCTAAAAGCTGGATATTAAAACGCTGGTACAGGTATTAGAAAATAATGCACGTCAAAATGGCCGAAAAAAAGGAATGGGTTCGCACTTAAGCGCAGCAGTGATAGCGGTGGAACGGAGGGGTGGGAGAAGAAGGTGGGGGAGGGTGGAGGGGGGAAGTGCAAAGGAGTCAACTCTGCTGTTGCGTTATACTAATGAATAGCCAGAACTTTTCAATATCAACTAACAACCAACAACTAGCAGTGAACAGGTAAGGCTCATCAACAATCAGCACCGAAAAGGACAGGGTGTGGTACGGCACACAAACAACAGGCACCGCACAGATCAGTGTGTGGTACGGCACACAAACAACAGGCACCGCACAGATCAGTGTGTGGTACGGCACACAAAAAACAGGCACCGAACAGGTCAGTGTGTGGAGCGGCACACAAACAGGCACCGAACAGTCAGTGTGTGGTACGGCACACAAACAACAGGCACCGAACAGATCAGTGTGTGGTACGGCACACAAACAACAGGCACCGAACAGGTCAGTGTGTGGTACGGCACACAAACAACAGGCACCGAACAGGTCAGTGTGTGGTACGGCACACAAACAACAGGCACCGAACAGATCAGTGTGTGGTACGGCACACTAACAACAGGCACCGAACAGGTCAGTGTGTGGTACGGCACAAAAACAACAGGAACCGAACAGGTCAGTGTGTGGTACGGCACACAAACAACAGGCATCGCACAGATCAGTGTGTGATACGGCACACAAACAACAGGCACCGAACAGATCAGTGTGTGGTACGGCACACAAACAACAGGCACCGAACAGATCAGTGTGTGGTACGGCACACAAACAGGCACCGAACAGGTCAGTGTGTGGTACGGCACACAAACAACAGGCACCGCACAGATCAGTGTGTGGTACGGCACAAAAACAACAGGCACCGATCAGATCAGTGTGTGGTACGGCACACAAACAACAGGCACCGAACAGATCAGTGTGTGGTACGGCACACAAACAACAGGCACCGCACAGATCAGTGTGTGGTACGGCACTCAAACAACAGGCACCGAACAGGTCAGTGTGTGGTACGGCACACAAACAACAGGCACCGAACAGGTCAGTGTGTGGTACGGCACACAAACAACAGGCACCGCACAGATCAGTGTGTGGTACGGCACACAAACAACAGGCACCGAACAGATCAGTGTGTGGTACGGCACACAAACAACAGGCACCGAACAGATCAGTGTGTGGTACGGCACACAAACAACAGGCACCGCACAGATCAGTGTGTGTTACGGCACACAAACAACAGGCACCGAACAGATCAGTGTGTGGTACGGCACACAAACAACAGGCACCGAACAGATCAGTGTGTGGTACGGCACACAAACAACAGGTACCGAACAGGTCAGTGTGTGGTACGGCACAAGCACCGAACAGGTTAGTGTATGGTACGGCACACAAACAACCAACACCGAACAGGTGAGTGTGTTAGTCACATAAACAACCAGCATCGAACAGGTCAGTGTGTGGTACGTCATATACCAGCAAACAACGAACAGATCCCGAGTATGGTACGCCACATAAACAATCAGCACCGAACAAATCAGTGTGTGGTACGCATAAACGATCAGCATAAAAGAGGTCAATATGTTGTACTGAATATAAACAACAAGCACCAAACAGATCAGTGTGTGGTACGGCACATAATCAACAAGCACCGAACAGGTCAGCATGTGGTACGGCACACAAACAACCAGCATCAATCAGGTCAGTGCGTGGTAGAGCACATAACAGCACCGAACAGGACCATGTATGGTACGGCACACACAGATACGCTAGCGACAAACGCAAAAATAAGCCGTAATAAGTTTCAAAAAATAACTGCATTTTGTTGCAAAAAAATAAACAAAACGCGTCCTGTGTGTCGCAAAATGCATTTGGCAGGCCGCAATAAATCGCAACAAGTTTTACATATATTGTAACTTCCCTGAGTGTCATACAAAACATTGTCTTTTGATGTTTTGCATTGTGTACTGTCGTTATCGCATCAACTAATCCACAGTAATGCGCATTTTGTTTACATACAAGAAGCATTGTGTGGGATGGCAGTGTTTAACCATTTCATGTTGTTTTACAGTGTGCATGACCATTCATTTTCCTGATTGAGGATTGTGTGGGGTGGCAGTGTTTAAATATTACATGTTGTTTTACAGTGCGCATGGCCATTTATTTTTCGGACTGAGGATTTCACTTTTTATGTTCTGGAAGGATGTAAAATCTTGATTTGAAATTGTTGTGTTAACTCACATGTGGATATGTGTTCAGTTCTTTTATTATGAAATTATTCCGTTATGATTGTATTGCTTTTTAAGTAAAAAATTTAATAACTAAATAGCAACTAAATTTTTGCAAACCTTTTCTACCACCCCTCCTCGCAATTAAACCCAATTTCAAAATTATCAATTGCGATCACAAGTGAAATCGGATTAAGGATGGCAGTTCATTTAAGCATCGACAACATATGAGATCAATTATAAGCATTGAAATTAGTTTGAAGCATCGGTCACTCCTTGGGTCAGATTAAATGAATGAATACATCAATGAATGAATTTCTTGCGGTCTGTTTAAGTTCAAAGTTTTCTTTTTACGCCCCTCCCCCATCCCCTTCGGTCAGAAAGCTAACTTTTTGATGTTTTTTTTTTTTAACGAACGACATTATTCATGTAAATTTATTCGCTTTTCAATTAAATGTTACAAATAAAAACAGTAAGAAAGAAAGGAATAAAAATTCAAATTAAAAGAGAACATGTACATATACAATAATTTTAAACACAATTACAGCATATTACACGTCCACACATACAGCTGAAACATTGACTTGTTTACATGGAGTACATGCAATTGGAGTGAATGCGCAGGGGGGATTAAATCGTTTGCGTGAATTTTTGCTCAAGGTGTAATCTTCTCATCGGTATAAAATAAATCACAACACATACATGCTCAGGACGCGTCCTCTAAAAAATTGGATCGCGGCTAGATGCAATAAAATGCAATAAGTCGCAATAAAAAATTGCAACTTTATGAATTTTATTCAAACATATTTTTGCGTTTGTCGCAAGCGTATCAGGATACAACCAGTATGGAACAGATCATTTTGTGGTACAGCACATAATCAAAAGGCAACGAACAGGTCAGTGTGTGGTACTGCACATAAACAACCAGTTCAAACAGGTCAGCGGGGGATACGATACACAGCAACCAGCACCGAACAGGTCAATGTGTGGTACGGCACATTAACAACCAGCATCTAACTGGTCACTGTGCAGTGCGGCACATAAACAAAAAGAATCGAACAAGTAACTGTGTGGTACGGCACATAAACAAGCAGCACCGAACAGGTCAGTTTATGGTACGGCACATAAACAAGCAGCACCAAACAGGTCAGTGTGTGGTACGGCATATAAACAACCAGCACCGAACAGGTCAGCCTGTGGTATGCTACACAGCAAACCAGCACCGAACAGGTCAATGTGTGATAGTCAGTGTGTGGTACGCCACATAAACGGCTAGCATAAAAGAGGTCAGTATGTGGCACTGAACATAAACAACCAGCACCGAACAGGTCAGCGTGTGTACGGCACATAATCAACCAACACCGAACAGATCAGTGTATCGTACGGCACATTAACAACCGGCACGGAACAGATCAGTGTGTGGTGCGGAACATAAACAACCAACACCGAACAGGTCAGTGTATTGTGCGGCACATAAACACCCAGAAATGAACAGGTCAGCGTGTGGTAGGCCCGCAAACAACCAGAACCGAACAGGTCAGCGTGTGCTAAGGCACATAAACAACCAGAACAGAACACATCAGTGTGTGGTACGGCACATAAACAACTAGAGCAGTGTGCATAGCCCATATATTCCACACAGGCCCCCCATCAGTTAAACATGGCCATCAATAGTCAATCAAGAGCTGAAATTTCCTAAGTCCAGTTGGTGCATTTTCCTTGGACGAACCTGGCCCATTTACAATATCGATAGTGTTTGTTCCCACAGAAGCTACATAAACAGTTTCATTAAAATCTCTGCAGTTGTTCTTGACATATCGTATTAACAAACTCATTCCGATGCCGAATAATTTCGAAGTCCATTTGGTTCATTACTTGGGCCAACCTAACCCATTTACAATACCGATCCTTGTTAGCGCCCATAGAGGCTACATACCAAGTTTCATTAAAATCCCTGCAGCTGTTCTTGACATATCGTGTTAACAAGTCAATCAAAAGCATATTCCAAACAGGCCCCCCATCAGTTAAACACGGCCATCAATAGTCAATCAAGAGCTGAAATTTTCCAACTTCAGCTGGTGCATTTTCCTTGCATGAACCTGGCCCATTTACACTACCGATCTGTGCTTGTTCCCATAGAAGCTACATACCAAGTTACATTAAACAGGTCAGTGTGGGGTACGGCACATAAACAACCAGCATAACAGGTCAGTGTATGGTACAGCACATAAACAACGAGCACCGAACAGGTCAGTGTGTGGTACAGCGCATAAACAACGAGCACCGAACAGGTCAGTGTGTGGTACAGCACATAAACAACCAGCACAGAACAGATCAGTATGTGGTATGGCACATAAACAACCAACAGGTCAATGTATGGTACAGCACATAATCAACCAGCACGGGTGCTGGTCAGTGTCTACTCAGCAAGTACATAAAGTAACAGTACCTCCACACTACTCAGGGAACAAGGACATCAAGTTATATAACCTCCAAACTACTCAGGGAGCAAGCTCAACAAGTCAGAGAACCTCCGCACTACTTAGGGAGCAAGTACATCAAGTGATCGAACCTCAATACTACTCAGGGAGCATGTACAACAAGTCAGAGAACCTCCACACTACTCAGGGAGCAAGTACATCCAATGATAGAACCTCCATACAACTCAGGAAGCATGCGCAAGTCAGAGAACCCCCACATTACTCAGGGAGCAAGCACATCAAGTGTGAAGCATAGCATACCAAACATATTAGACTCTGATGGTACTGAAAACATACCACATGCTGGCGCTACTGGAAATATATCCAAACCATGCCAACTGAAAATTGACGCCCTTGCGAATATGAAAAATCTGAAGCTACTTAAAACAAACAACACCTGACCTTAACGAAATAATACGAGACGTGGCTGGCGCTACCGAAATCATACCAGACCTGCCTGGCGCTACCGAAATCGTACCAGACCTGATTGGCGCCACTAAAAACCTACGAAAACTTTCGCTACTTAAACCATACGAAAACTGCCGCCACTGAAAACACACCAAAAACCGATGCTGTTAAATACCTATAACAATCTGACGCTCCTCAAAACATACCACAACTGGGGATACTGACATTATACAACAAACCGACACTGATGAAAACATACGAAAAACGGACGCAATTAAAAACACACCCGAATCGACGTTACTGAAAGCATGCCAAAATTGACGCCACTGAAAAACTATAAACACACCCGAATAGCTTGTTGCAGAAAACATGGCACGATGCTAGAAATAACGAAACTACACTCTGTTGTTGCAGAAAGAATGCCGCAATCTGGAGCTGCAGAAACCACGCCACCCTACAGCGCTGTAGAGAAGGACCACGGTTACGCGTGGCTGGTCTTGCTGGCGTCGTTCCTGCACAACATGCTCGAGTTTGGCGTCTTCACCTCCCCGTCCATCTACATGATTGAGTGGATGGAGGACTTCAACGCCAGCAAGGCGCAGGTGGCTCTCATAGGATCCATAGAAGGAACAGTAGGCTACTGCATAGGTGAGACTGTCAAGCTATAACTGTGTGATGCTTCAAAAATGCAAGTTCATTTAAAATTAAAAAATAAGGAATTCACATATCATTTTTTCTGCTTGTTACCCGAATCTTTAGATCATGGAGAACTTGTCCAAAAAATAAGCGGTGTGCCATATTCTTATAGACAAACAGGGCGTCCATAACGCACCTATATATTTTTATGGACGATAGACGGTTTGCTTTCGATGAAACCCAGATGGTTAGTGTGGCGATATATGGATTATAACATAACTTCGAATGCATCGTGACGTAATTGTGTTACTTTTGCAAATAGAACATAATTTTTATTGCCCTTTTTAGTGCTATGGGGAAATCAAAAGATTTAACAACACAGGTTAAACAAATAATCATTAGGAAATACTTCGACGGTGAAAAGTGCTCAAAAATTGCTAAAGATTTAAAATTAAATAGATGCTCAGTGTATGCAGTGTTAAAAAGGTTTAAACAAAGAGGAAATATAGAAAATAAGAAAAGAACTGGAAGGAAGAAAAAGCTTGATATCAGACGCAAACGAAAATTACTAAAGTTGGTGAAAACAAATAGATCGCTACCAATTGGAGACATTGCCAGTGAATTTAATCAAAGTAGTCATCGTCGTTTATCTACACGAACAATTCACAGATATTTACACAAAAAAGTATAACAGAAGAGTTGTTAGGAAGAACATTCGAATTACAGACTTGAACAGAAAAAGGCGTTTGTCCTGGGCCATGGGAAGGCGATGTTGGACAGTCCACGGACAGTGGAGAAAAGTGATATTCTCTGATAAATGTAAAGTAGTTTTTGGTGAAAATAATAGAGTTTACGTTTGGAGAAAGTCTGGTGAAGAATGGATGCCGTCATGTTTGTGCGAAGATAAATAGGTTAAGTAAGCCAGTGAACCTCATGAAATGTAGAAGACCTGGAAGCTGAAGTTAGCAATGTATGGCAAGGAATCCCATTAGTGCTTATTAAAAGTTTGTACAACTCTTTGCCGAAGCGAATGTTGAAAATTATAACAGCAAAGGGTTTTATCACCAAGTACTGAGGTAAGATTTTATGTTTTAAATTGTCCATGAACAATGATTTTTAATTTTAAAACGTGCGTTCCAACGTTTTTGCCAACGTCGCCGCCATGTTTGTTCATAATATTATGGCACACTGCTGTATAATGGCGGGTAGGGGCATTTTTATTTTGAACTTGACACAATTTCAAGAATGACCGCGATCTTGAAATTTTACTCCAAATTTCATATCATCAACCACCTAAGACTAAGACAATTTTAGACACGGCTTAACCAGCTCAAAAGTACGACTGGGTTTGATTTAAGGATCGATCCGAAATTCAAATTGGTCGCTATCCGCAATCTTCGATTTCCGGTTTTCTGTCCGGTTTGAGGTTGTGCCTTTGACGATGACTTGTCTTTCTTAATCTTTACTGTAACTAACTGTAGCGGAACGTACACATGACACACTTTGATTGAAAGCTGTCCTAGGCGATGCGTACATAATGACACTTTGACTGACAGCTGTCCTCCGAGGAGCGTACATAATGACACACTTTGATTGACAGCTATCCTGGGCGGACCGCTGGTGGAGCGCTACGGCTGCAGGCGCGTCAGCTGGTTGGGTAGCGTCATCGTGGCGATGGGATTCATACTTAGTGCTTTCGCTACATCCATCGTCTGGCTGTGGGTGTCGTTTGGAATTATTGTCGGTAGGTAGTGCCACCTTTATTATTAAACTGTCCGGCTTAGCAATCAAGATTACATGCATTTAACTTTTATCTCTAATTTACTGCATGGTTACATCCCATTAAAATTAAACTTTACAGGAAATCAGGATGCTACATCAAAACGGATTATTTACATGTGAATCACTGATCAAACACAGGACTGATTTACAAGTTATTCATCACTTTTTTATTATTTCCGGCCATAGATTGCTTGCAGAATGCTCCCTCAGACTACTTGGGCTATTAAAATGAAACCAAGATTTTGTGCGTATGTGCATGTATGTCCGAAAAGTGACAGATGAAATCCGAGTTCATTTTTGCACTTCACCAGCCATAGGCACCATAGCCAAAGGTTAATAAGGTTGGCTAAAAGATATTTTTGACCTTGACCCTGACAAGATAAGTCAAGGATGGAAAATGAAAAAGCAGCTCATCGCAAAAACCTGTGTTAACACGGAATCCATTGGAGACAACAGTGGAAATGACCTAATTTTCGAAGTCAGGTCCGTTTTACACAACGGGTAACTCCGTGATCTGAACTTTGGCCTTGATTTTGAAAGTGAAAAGTCATATGACCTATGCAATCTCGAAAACCGTTACAGAAAAAGTAATTTCATTTTTGGACTTCATCCCCTGAGTGCAGTTGTATTAAGGGTTACTTCGTGATCTTAAATATATCTTGATTTTTCACGTCAACGTTCACATGACCTGTGTTATATTGAATGAGAAAGATACAGAAACATTTCCATAAAATTTACCCGATCTAGTCTCCAAGGGTAGCTGCATAAAGAGAAAGAGCCACTTGTGATCAGAACTGTGACTTAGACCTTTAAGGTCAAAAGTCACATAACCTGTGTTATCTCCACAGGCCCAAAGACAGAGCACGTTAAGACCTCATTTTTAGACGGAGTAACATGAAGGAGTAACTTCGTTATCCGAGTTAGCTGGATTTTCAAGGTAAAAAATCACGCGGTCAGTTTTATCTCGCAAACCTTGACAGAGCGATTTTGAAGTAACTTTCGGACTTCACCCGCTATGCTTTGTTAGATGAGACAAGGGGTGATCTCAATGTCGACCTTAATTTTCCTTCATTAACCCGTATTATCTCGGAAATCGACACACAGCAAGACTGCAGTTCAGAAGAAGCATAAGTGGTAAACCCTTAATCTGTACTTTAACTTTGGATTTCAGTTAGTTCTTCATTGTTTAAGCAACCGGACTAAATTTACCTAAAGCATAACAGCGCTACACGAACAGGGTTACAGATAATCAGCGCCCTCCCCTAGAAGAGTGCCATCTTCACCCCGCACCCCTCCCCCTCCACACACGTTTAGTTCCTTGCAGTTGATTTGATATTTTACAGGGATAGGAGATGGTCTTTCATTTATACCTCCAGCCGTTATCATTCAGTATTACTTCGACAAGAGGCGGGCCCTCAGTGCGGGACTGGCTTCCTGTGGTTTCAGTGTCAGTACATTCGTAGTACTTCCTGCTATACGAGTACTCATCTCCTATTACGGCTGGAGGGGCGCCATGGTCCTTCACTGTGGGTTAACACTGAACACACTCGCGTGTGGCGCCATGTACAGAGAAACGGCGGAGCTAAAATTAGCACGGAAAACTAGCAGATGCAAACGGAACCGCAAAACACCTCATAAGACTGCTTTTATCATGGAAGAAACAACGGTTGCCAAGGAACATCGTGACGCCACACAGCCTAAAATTTGTAATGAGAACCACTTACTTTTATATCCAAAAGACAGCACCACTGGTGATCCCACCCCAGACATGAACCAGAATGTATCAGAATTGTCAACAAAGAACACCAAAACACGAGATAAACATTTCATGTTAGAATTTCTGCGACAGACTTGGAACTTCGCTCTTTTCTATCAGCCGGCATTCGTTCTCTTCTTCCTCGGACAGACATTATCTGACTACGGTGATACGCTCATGACCGTGTTCACACCTACAGTGGCTATACTCAAGGGCGTTACGAAGGAAGAGGCCGCCATGGTGATTTCCCTCCGAGGCCTCGTCTCCACGGGGAGCCGTCTCTTGTTCAGCTTCATGGTCAACATTTCAGGAGTGCTTCGTGTCTGGCTGTGCGGGGTCATGACCGTCATACAGGGCCTACTGGTCGTGACGTCATGTTTCGCCACCACCTTCCACGCCTATGCCATCATCTTTGCTATCTATGGGTTCTCGGCAGGTGCATTTAAAAACATTCTCGTTTGTTTCAATCATTTTCGGTTCAAGACACGGATTCAATATTCAAGATAACTACTCATTATTTGGCAGAAGTATTCTTGACCTTTTAAAAATCTTTTCTAAATTATTTAGTTATTCACTTGATTATTTTTACTTCAATATTCATATGTTTATACATTATTGAATTAAAATGCATATATTACTTCACTAAATTTTCCATCAAATCTCTATAAAAATGTCCCTTCTCTCAAAGGTCCATTCACGACAGCATGGATGACACTAATGGTCGATTTGGTTGGACTGAAGGATGTTACGCAAGCCTACACGTTCTGTTGCCTGGGACTGGCAAGCACCTTCCTCGCTTCCGTCCCTCTAACAGGTTTGTTTGTTTGTTTGTTCCTTCTTTCCTTCTTTTCTTTCTTCCTTTCTTTCTCCCTTCCTTTCTTCCTTCCTTCCTCCTTCCTTTGTTTCTTTCTTTCTTTGTTTCATGTTTAGCGTTCCGTTCAGTTTCCATCCATGCCTTCTGTAGCCTGCAGCTGGAGCATTTCTCGTTTCCGTCCCTCCAGCAGGTACAGTAGCTTCTCTCCACACTATCCTTCGCAGAAATACACGATAGTCACCAGGAATCGTTCGCATGAAAGCCATAGCTCGTTCATATTTCTGGTTTCCCAAAGTGGATAGGGAAATAGAAATAATGGCAAAATCTTGCAGTCAGTGTCTCCAGAAATACAAATCGCCACCAAAGAGCGAACTTCACTCGTGGAGATACCCAAGCTACCTCTTTGAGAAAGTATATATCGACTTCGCTGGACCATTTGAAAACAAAATGTTCCTAGTCGCCACTGATGCGTACAGCAAGTGGCCCGAAATTGAAATTATGCACTCCACAGCTTCTGAGGGTATTATCGAAAAACTGCGAACACTGTTTGCCAGGTTCGATGTGCCTGCCATTATTGTGAGTGACAATGCTAAATACTTCACGTCAGAGGTATTCCAGTCGTTTTGTAAGCGATGTGATGTAAAACACGTCACGGGAAGTCCATACAAACCTTCCACCAACGGTCAGGCAGAAAATTGTAACGGACAGGCAGCTGGAAACGAGCAATCAAAAGCATGCCGCCGTCAAAATCGCTACGCGAGAAAACGACAAGTTTCTATTCAAATATCGCACCAACCCCCACTCAAAGACCGGGGAAGCACCGAGCATGTTGGCTATGAACAGAGCAATAAGAACTAGACTGGACTTAATCAAACCATCGCTCAGTAAAAAAGTACAAATGAACCAGGCCAAGTCGGATAAAATCAACAGAAAACTTTGAAGCTTCGAAGAAGAACAACCAGTAGTCGTTAAGGATTATAGAATCAACAAAAATGCCCCATGGCAACCAGCAGAAATTATCAAGACTGGACCTCTATCGTATCACGTGAAAACAGAAGGTGCCATATGGAGAAGACATGCCGACCAAATCTTAACTTCAAATAGAAATGTTACTTTCGAGGAAACAACACCCCTTATAGTAGAACATTTAATTAACACACCGACAGATCCACAACCGGACATACCACGCGAAACCCAACAGCAAGCGCGACGCGATACCCACTCCGCTCCAATGCCAGAAAAACCAGTTATTAGAAGATCTGCAAGACAGCGACGAGCACCTAAAATAAGGGATATACCTTGGGACGCATTAAAATAAAGCGTATTAAGATCGAAGAAAAAAAATCAAATTCGAACGCTCTGAAATGACGGATTGAATGTATGACTCGATCAGTAGTAGCTTCTGTAGTAAAAAAGGAGATATCAGCTGTATTTAATGCATATTTTTGAAATTAGTTGTCACGCAAACTCCTCCCCCCCCCCCCTTGCTGCCCCTCACTCTAATCCTCCACTGTAAAATTGTATTTAAAAAATAAGAAGCTAACTTTCATATCGTCCCGTTTTGTGAAATTTTACAAGCTCATTATGACCTCACCGCAGTAAAGCTAAGATCACACTGCATTACACCCGGCATAAATGTTTACCCAAATTGGCTTAGTTCATGTTTTATACAGAGCTAAAAATAGAAAGGATAATGAAATCATGTTTGAATCTGTTGTAAAGAAAAAAACGAAAAAAGGTAAAGTTCTATATTTTTTGTTATAGTTAAAGCACTAAATTAAAGCCAGGATAAATGTGTAATGTACTCTGTGACCTAGCCACTCCCTTATCTGGGTCACCTCCTATTGCACTATCCTTCAGTTCCAGAATAGAATAGCTAGAATGAAGACAGGTTTCATTTAATCAAAATACACAACAGTTCTGTAGCCTGGAGCAGGCTAACGCATTTCTCGCTTCGGTCCCTCCTGCAGGTACAGTAGTTTCTCCCCGAGTGTTACGTAGCCTCGGACTGCTAGCCCGTTCTTCGCTTCTGTCCTTCTAGCAGGTACAATAGCTCCCTCAACGCGTTCTGTAGCCTGGGGGTGGCTAGCACATTCCTAGCTTCTGTCTCTCCAGCAGGTACAGTAGCTTCTCTCCATGCATTCTGTGGCTGGAGCTGGTTAGCGCATTTCTCGCTTCCGTCCCTCCAGCAGGTACAGTAGCTTCTCTCAACGCGTTCTGTAGCCTGGGGGTGGGTAGCACATTCCTCGCTTCCGTCCCTCCAGCAGGTACAGTAGCTTCTCTCAACGCGTTCTGTAGACTGGGGGTGGCTAGCACATTCCTCGCTTCCGCCCCTCCAGAAGGTAAAGTAGCTTCTCTCCATGTGTTCTGTTGCTGGAGCTGGTTAGCACATTTCTCGATTCCGCCCCTCCAGCAGGTAGAGTAGCTTCTCTCCATGCGTACTGTGGCTGGAGCTGGCTAGCACATTCCTCGCTTCTGTCCTTCCAGCAGGTACAGTAACTTCTTTCAACGCGTTCTGCATCCTGGGTGTGGCCAGCACTTTCCTTTCTTCCGTCCCTCTAGCAGATACAGGTACAGTAGCTTCTACTCGCGCGTTCTATGCCACCAGCAATTTTGTTGTTGTAGGGGTGTTTCGGGAAAATCGATAACTCACAAAAGCTATCAGACTAGCCCTTTGTTGCGAATCAGTCGTGCTAAGCAAAAAATCAAATATACCAAATGGTCTTGCAACTCTTTTCATATTCTGAAGCGTTGACATTATCCACCCTATCACACGAAAGAGGCAAGTTTACGCATTCACTCATTTAAAATTGGAATGGATGACAAACACACATACATAGCTTTGAGTTAATACGAACCCACGTATATCCAAATCGCTGATTTCTAATTATCAAACATTTGATTTTTCGCTCGAAAACCTCTCTCCAGCCTGTTTTTCAGCTTTCAAAAGTATGTTATACATTCAATTTTATGTTTCTAGGACTAATCATTGACGAGACGGGTGACCTTGACCTTCCGTACTACTTGTTTGGCGGGGTGCAGTGTCTGGCTGGCGTACTCATATGCTCTATATACTTCGTCAACAAACGCGGGACACATCAAGATAACAACTGGACTCCCCAAGAAACAGCGACAGCCCAAAGACTAGATCTGCCTAAGAAAGAGGGCCAGCTTGAAGGCAATACGACTCAAGAGACAGAGCCATTGCAAAGAACAGATCTCCCCCCAAAACAGGAACCGCGGTAAGAAAACAGCATCTCCTAAGAAATAGCACAGTCGCGGAAGTGATATAATGGGACTACTGTAAAACTAAAGACACTGTCGATGAAATGAAATGATCGAATTTTTTTACTTTTTGCTTCCAAAATTTATTATTTTTCACAAAAATGTTTTACCTTGACTGTAAGACCTGAATTGAGTTATATTAAAATCAACATTTCTACATAAAAGAGTATGTGTAAAGTTAAAGAAATGTCTATAAAAATCAGAAAACGTATTATTACTGTTCAAAGTGTAGAGATGTTTCTTGGTTCACAAATGAATTTTTGCATCTAAGCTCTGCGTTAGATTTACGTGAAAAATTGTTTAATGTTTACAAGAGGCGAAGAACTTACGCTAAATTCCCTAGATGATATTGATGATATTGATGATATTATAATACGTGTGATTGGGAGTTATAAACTGACCCGGATACAAACTGTAAAGAATGGATTTAAACGTGATTTACTTGAAATCTAGTGTTACATGAATTCACACATGTCAAACAGTTCGCTGCTTGTCAGGGGCATTTCGGTGCTTTCCAGAACTTCTTTCATAAGAAAAAAATGGTATTTTTGGTGGCAAATTCTGCTCCAGACATAATATCACATGATTCTTGGCTGGCCGCGTTCACATGTCATTTGTTCCATATACAAGGAGTGAACGCGCCCCGTATTCCTCAGTCAGACTCTAGCAATGTAAAAGTCAAGGCGTTTGTTAATGCAATTTGAATAATTTAAATATGACCACACCGCACAATAGGTAAGATTATCTTTATATGATAAAATACTATACTATGATATTTTCTAATTAGAATAAAATTTTGTTGAACCCTAAAATTACAAGAAATAAATTAAAACATGCTTTTGTACATTTCAAACACCACAGTCCCCACTGCATACGGGTAGTATGTTTAATGTTGAAACTGAAAATATACACGGTTTATCGCTAATTTTCTTCAACTCCAGAAGCTTGAACTTTGAGTATATAAAATTATACGTGGGCTGCTTAACCAAAAAATCGACATAACTGTTTTTTGCGTTTCCGAAAATTGCCTTGATGATGGTATCTTAGATGGTATGTTAGAAATTACAAGGATGGAAATTCTGCTAGCTAAAGGGGAAAAATGTACATTTTTTGTGTGTTTATAGGACACCTGGCTTTGAAGTCGATAATTTTATTGAATGTATAGCAAATATATTGAAGTGAACAGTGAATAGTGCTTTCCGTGCGTAGCAGTGTTAGCCGTGGTGAGCAGTGTAGCAGTAGTAAACGCGCAGTGACTAACATGGAGCAGTGTAGAAGTAGCAATGTAGTGGCTTAAGAATAGTTTGGAGTGACTAACTGGACAAGTAACAAAGATTGCTAAACCTAAGAGAGACGACCCGACCCCAAGTACACATAGCGTGATGTACACGCGCGGCCGAGAGAAGAGATGGTCAACATCAGAGCGTGCCGACGACCCCAGTAATGCGACAGCAAGGGCTCGCTGTCGTAGCCCCCCTTCGCTAAACTGGTCTGGACTAGAAAGGAGCGAAACAGCCCGGAGGTGGAGGAGTCCACTGGGGAAAAGCTGGGGGAGTGACGCAGAAGAAGAAAATCTGTAAATACATACTAGAATCATGTTTTAAACAAAATCGTACATACAAGTTGTGATTTTTTAGATCTAATGAAATACGATACACACAAATGTACACAACTATTTATTGACAAATGTACAGCTATGAATTGTATCCTATGATAAATAAGCCCGAGATCTTCATTTTCAGAAAACGTTAATCGATAATATCTTTATGAGTGACTACAACAAATTGTTGTAGTGGTATTCTCTGCAATGATACCTTCGATTAACTTCCTGGTTTTAGTATCTGTGAACATAAAGAAATTTCCAAAGTAACACAAAACGTTTTGAAAATATCAGAAAATTATGTTATAGTAACTAGGCATCTTTTAAAAATTACCCGAAAATGCAAAACTGACAAAAAACGATATATAACAAACATGTAGATGAAACATTTAGTAAATTAATTGATTGTTTCGACCACTATATATAAAAAAGAACTTTATTTATAAAAGAATACAATGTAATTTAAAACCAGATAATAAGCTGTGGGTGACAAGAGGGTTTAGTAACACTTGTAAAAAGAAAAATAATTTGTGCAGAAGAGTTTGCGACGCCTAGATCTTCTTCCCTACAAAAAAAATAATACACTCAAAAAACCAAGCTTACCAGTATTTTGCGCTATAGTGAAAGGAAGAACTATAGTGAATTGTTAGAAAAAATAGACGAAACATCAGGAGTACATGGAATATATTAAGTAATGTTATTACATACTAAGAAAAATCTATATGCCGCAAAACCATTTTGCTATATTTCTAATCTGTTCTTCTAAAGTGGTGTTTTCCTCGATGAAATGATAATAGCAGAAGTAACGCCTCAGGGGACAAAAGCAGTTTTAACAACTGTAGGTCTGTATCACTGCTGTATCACATTTTTCGAAAATACTGAAAAAATTATTCTATGTTCGCTTTCAAAAATTCCTCGATAAATGTAATCTGTTAAGTGATAGCCAATAGTTTTAGAAGTATAGTTTTAGAAGTAAATAGCTTTTGAAGTATAACTCGTCGAACCTACGGGAACAGCATGCGTGATCAGCATCAGTGATAGCATGGGTGATTAGCATGAATGACAGTATGAGTTAGAGCAGGGGGGACGGCATGAGTGCCAGCATCAGTGGTGACATGAGTGACGGTATGAGTGACAGTACGGGTGCCACGCACTTGTATCCGGTATGAGCAACGGCATGAGCGATAGCGTGAGTGATTGTTTGCTTGTTTGTTTCTTTGTTTGTTTGTTTCTTTGTTTGTTTGCCAGTGAAGGCCTGAGTTATGGTATAAGCGAAAGCACGAGTAACATCATGAGTGACAACATGAGTGGGCTCTGTGACACTTAATTCATACATATTGCTGATGGTAATACACAAGAAAATACCACCCATACAAGCAACGTTTCTGGTACGAGCACTGGCCGGTTTAAATACATGCTCGAAGATTTCACATTCAAACATAAAATTTTAACTCACTCCACAAGACAAGTATAAACTTCCTGAGTATAAACACTCTCAAATACCCTCTCTCCCACCCCCATTACTGCTCCCTTACTAAGTAACAGTTACCAAGCTTAACAAGTGTTCTGTCGATCTAAGGTGGAGGAGGGGGTGCGAATCAAAGTGACGTCACAGAGCACTGTACTCCGTGCGACCCTGACGACATGGTTCTGATACTGATCATGCCTACGAGCCGATAGTGACTGGGGAAATGTATAGCCTGTGAAGTGCGATATAACTTAGTATATTGCACTATTTCTATACTGAAGTACATATCAGTGAAACCTGGTCCTCATCAACACCTCAAGGACGGTCAAGAAAGGTTAACGGACTATGAATAAAAGCAATTAAATAATACAGTGCTACATTAACTGACAGCGGAAAGCACGTGTTGTAGTGTTCAATCAAAATGCATTCAAGCACACGAGCGAGGGATCTGATCCGAATCTCCCACCCCGCCCCCTTCATACACAAGATTAATAGAATCAACAGCTTAAAACAACTCTCAGTTCGTTTAAAACAACATGGAAAGAAGTTTGGTTAGGTTACAAAAAACAGGGGCGAATGAGTCATGTGGAAAATTAATGAAATAACATGAATATCGGTAAGTCCGAACGACTTTTCCAGTCTCCGCCTAGTTATCTATGAGGAAAAAATGTTACTGAATGTCAGAAGCTTATCTGTGTCGACCAGCTTATCTGTGTCGACTAGCTTACCCGTGTCGGCCAGCTTATCTGTGTCGACCAGCTCGAGAGATCGGGGATAGACTGTGCTAATGTACTAAGATAACGGTATACCAAGTCACAAGGTCCAAAAAACTGGATATTAAAATCCTAGTACAGGTATCACAAAATAATGCATGTCAAAATGACCGAATACAGGAGTGGCTTCGCACTTAAACGCATCGAAAAGGTCAGTGTGTGGTTGATTGTTTGGTTTATTGGTGTTTAAGGTCCCTTAAATCTCAGCGATCTGAGCGCTATATCAGGATTACCCTGCCACATTATACTGAAATGGGCCATTACAGTTTGAATCCCTTGGGGGATCATAATTGAGTGCACAGGTAATAGGCACGAGCACATAAACAACCAACACAGAACAGGTCAATGTGTGCTACGCCACATGAACAACCATCACCGAACAGGTCAGTATGTGGTACAACACAAATAAGCACCGAACAGGTCAGTGTGTGGTACGGTACATAAACAATCAGAAAAGAACACGTCTGTGCGTGTAAGGTACATTAACACCAGCACCGAACAGGTCAGTGTGTGGTACGGAACATAAACAACCAGCACCAAACAGGTCAGTGTGTAATACGGCAGATAAACAATCATAACCGAACAGGTCTGTGTGTGGTAAGGTACATTAACACCAGCCTGAACAGGTCAGTGTGTGGTACGGCACATAAACACATTGTGCTTTTTGTTGACCCAATACGGAATATTTTTTGTTATCCATTTATTTATTTTATTTGTTGATTCGCTTTTAGAAGGCATGCCACCTATAGTTTTTCAGAAATGTTGTAGCCAGCCAAGGATTATTAGCCATCCTAACACAGAAGATTAATAACAGAAACGGGTCCTGAATTCAGGTTTAAACCGTCACACTCTCTAACGGTGTTGAGAGTCTGACTCTTAGAACTAGAGCAGCCAGTGTACACGAACAACATTATATCCAAACATGCCACAAACGCACAGTCTTTTTCTGTTTGTTTGGTGTTTAACATCCCATTCAGCGACAATGAAGGCTATATCTGGATGCACCTGCTTAAGGAACAAGTGGAACAAAATAAAAGAAAGAGTGAACAAACAGTAAAAGAACAGCCAGAATGAAATTCCGATTTGTCTTTAATATGACATGCAAGGAAAAGGAAGCAGCGGTCCTATTCTTAAGAGTTCCCCAACACGCAGAGAGAATTTGTTTTTCTTCACAAAAAATTTCTTCACGGTCTCCAATACTTGTTTCCTTTTAACAGTTCCACAATTTTATACTTTTTCGAAATAATTTTTTTTTTGAAGGGGTACGTAATATCTCCTTAAAAGCGTTAAAATGTCAAATCTTTTATTAAAGCACAGTGTAATTTTGTTTCTTTAAGCCCTACCGCCCCCCCCTCAACCTTCCTACCTCCAGGACTTCGTACGGTACTGTCACTTTAATGATCGAGATTACAAGCATAGAAATAAAAACGGATCCTTCGTGACTACTTGATAATATCATGCAAAAAAGACACACACTTCTACACAAGAGAGGGTAAAAACAAGAGCAATCTGTGCAAGACACTACCGGCGTAAAGTGAAAGAGAACACACTTCACCGCCGTCATCAAGTCTCAGATTACAGATTGTCATTAATTTGTCACACTAATAATTCGTCAATAATTTGTCAGAAACCTGTCACAAGTTCATTAAAACTTCGTCAAATTGACTGACGACCTTAAACTCGTCAGCCTGACAATGCTCAACTCTGAGTAAATTTGTCAAAACTTTGTCTTTGTCACTATTTTATCATTATCTTGCCATATATTTGTCAAATCCTAATTTACAGTTTGTCAATATCTTGTCACAAACCGTCAAAATATCTCTGACAAGTGATTGACGAACCATCCCAATAAAGAATATCAGAGAAACTCATTACGACATGAAAACATTCGAATTAACACCCATGTCTAAGGACATTGTGGCCAGCCAAGTTCTAGTTAATCAAGAATAATAAGATTGTTCATGGACATGGTTACCAGCCCAAAGTATTAATGTCTAATCACACTAGAGTGGCCAGTGCACACCAACATCAGAATACTCGAACATGTCTAACACTTTTACTAAACAGTCATTGCCGTTTGTTTTTGTCTACAAAAACAAATGTTTGCCCCCCCCCCCACCATCCTTTTACACTGCTTGGCTCTCCTGCTTACAAATGAACGAATACATAAATATGAATGAACATATATATATATATATATATATATATATATATATATATATATATATATATATATATATATATATTCATGCATATTTATATGTTCATTAATTCTGTCGGGCTAAACAAAACCATTTCTGAAGGGCGGAGGGCGCAGGATGCCAGCAGCTAAGTAACGTAACATGTGGGTATCTTAATTTCTACATCCGTCTGGGCACAAGTTTAGCCATCTGGAATGTGCTACTATAAACTGCACTTATACTCTGCGTCTTTATTATCCTTCCTGGCTATTACTATTTTTGGTGACTGGCCAAAAAAATGGGCAGTAATTGTGGCGAAAAACAAAAATATTTTCAGAAAAATCTGAATTAACTACTGTTAAATAGTCTCACTAATTTTAAGGAAAGGTAGCAGGTATTACTACCTGCCTGGCCATTACTTGGTTTTTTTTTTTTTTTTTTTTTTTTTTGCTTTTTTTTTTGGTGACTGGTCAAATAATTTTGGAAAAACAAAACAAAATTCAGTAAAATCTTACGAACTCCAGGAAAAATAGTTTCGTTGTCTTGTAATTTAAGTAACAGTAGCACACACTACTACGTAACTAGGTAGTTCTTTTTTTCGCCAATTCGCAAACATTGGCGGAAATATTATTGGCCAAAAACAAGTTTCTGGAAAAAGTATCTATTTGGGTTTTGGGTTAAAATCCGAAATAACTCCAAGAAAATAATCTTGCTGTCTTTAAAATTTAAGTTAAGGTAGCATAACAACTTACCTGGCTATTACTTTTTTTTTTTTTTTTTTTTTTTTTTTTGGTGACTGGGAAAAAATTGGCGGTAATTTTGGCGAAAAACCCAAAAAGTCAGTAAAAGTTTAACTAGCCTCAGGAAAATAGTCTGTCTTGAAATTTTAAGAAAAAGTAGCAGGCATTACTATCTACCTATCCATTACATTTTTGTTGATGGCCAAAAAATAGACGGAAATCTTAACGAATAGCAGGAAAATAGCTAACTACCTAACTGGCTATTTGTTTTGTTTGTTTTTGTTTTGTTTTGTTTTGTTTTTTTTTTCAATTCGCAAAAATTGGCAGACATATTGACCAGAAACCATTGTCTTGAAAAAGTAACTCCTAGGGCTTGCATGGCAACGTTCTAAAGCTGTGGTGGAAGGTTGGGTGCATAAGTGGCACTTGTCGCTTATTTTGGCCATTCGCTAAAATTTCTGCCAAACTTGAACTTAAAACCAAAAAAGGCAGCAATCATTACTACTCACCCGGACATTCCTTGTTTTTCGTGATTGGCCAAAATTGGAGGAAATACTAGCTAAAAACAGTAATTCGGAAAAATTGGCTGAAACACTGCAAAAACTAAACTTGTTACTAACACCTTCTTAAAATTTTGAATTATGAAAGCGGAAATTAGTACCTATCTTTGGTACCTTTTGGTGATTCGCCAAAAACATTACTGAAAACGCAATTGGCTTTAGGTATTTGGCATTAACCTCTTGCAATTCTGATTAAAAGTGGCAGGCTTTGGTTCTCACCTAGTTTTACGTGTTTTCGTGATTCGCCTAAAATTGGTGGAAATATTAGCCAAAAATAATTTTCATGAAAACGCATCCGCTCTTCCGATTTAAATAGAAACTTTTGAAAATTTGAAATTTGAAATTTTACAGGTTATACTTATATATCATAAATTTTGACATCAGCATTCGTGGGGCACTGTGGATGGACAATCTTGTTTAGACAAGCATCCCAGTATCTATGAATAAAATTATTGGATTAATCGATAATTTAGATTAACCGAACTTCCAGTTTGAGATGTACCAACATGACATATAATACCTAATAATAAACAAGATGTTTAAATACCTGTTTACACGTATTATCAACACTGTATAGGTGCATATGTTAGTCAATGTTGGAAACCCGCCATTTCACGAAATGGCAAACTGTGTTGGGTAAATTCGCGTAATGCCTAAAACAGAAGCTTGCTTTTACACAGGACAGAGATAAAAGACTTGAAAGCAAACACCTGCTATTGTAATATTTAAACAAAGGCTACTGATAAGCAAATGATGTATTACAGGATATCTGCATTTTAAATGCTTCTAAAGACCTCGCTGTTTATTAGAGTAGCAGGTGCTGGCACGAAATTTTCCTCTTAAGTTCTGTTAGAATAGCCGGTTTATTAGTATAACCGATATTAGATTAACCGATGATATTAAGCATTGAAGCCTATGGAGAGAAATCGGAGATTTAAACTCATATTAAAATAAGCAATTTATTAGATTAAATGATATTAGAATACGCGATCTCGACTGTATTATTTGCTAAAGGAACAAGTGGGGAAAAAAACGATGAAGAAATAATAAAAAAAGAGTCAGAAAGAAAGAAATTTCGAATAGTCCCATCCTACGCCATGCATGGAACAGAAAGCAGTGGGCGTATTCTTAGGATTCCCCACAACCCACAAGGGGAGCACATGGAGTGACAGAACCTCCACACTACTCAGGGAGCAGGCACATGAAGTGACAGAAACTCCACACTACTCAGGGAGCAAGCACACGAGGTGACAGAACCTCCACACTACTCAGGGAGCAAGCACATGAAGTGACAGAACCTCCACACTACTCAGAGAGCAAGCATATGAAGTGACAGAACCTCCACACTACTCAGGGAGCAAGCACATGAAGTGACAGAACCTTCACACTATTCAGGGAGCAAATACAGCAAATGACAGAACCTTTACACTACTCAGCAAGCACATCGTGTGACAGAACCTCCACACTAATTAGACAGCAAATGCATCAAATGACAGTTGTGTTGTTCTTTAGGTCCCTTTCAACTGCTATGGTCATATCGGGATCCCCCTGCCACATTATACTGAAATGGGGCATTCCAGCCCTGCTTCTAACCCTTACATGTGGAGTGCCTCACAGGGCAGCAAGGAGGAGTCCCAATTTTAAAGTCTTAGGTATGACCCGACCGGGGTTTGAACCCACGATCTTCCAGTCTCGAGGCGGACACTCTAACCACTAGGCCACCGAGGCTGGTCAAATGCATCAAGTGACAGAACCTATAAACTACTCAGGTAGCAAGCACATCAAGTGATAGAACCACCACACCATTCAGGAAGCAATACCATCAAATAGCAGAACCTCACACCACTCGAGGAGCAAGCACCTCAAGTGACAGAACATCCACACTACTCAGGGAGCAATTACATCAGGTAACAGAACTTCCAAACTACTCAAACAGCAAAGGACATCAAGTGATAGAACCTCCACAACATTAAGAGCGCAAGCATATTAAGTGACAGAATCTCCAAATCATTCAGGGAGCAAGCACATCAAGCATCAGAATCTCCACACCATTCAGGGAGCAAGTAAAAATCAAACGAGAGAACTTTCACACTACTCAGTGATCAAGTACATCAAGTCACAGAACCTTAAAAATACTAAGGCAGCAAGTAAATCAAGAGATAGCACTTGTAAACTATTCAGGAAACAAGCACATCAAGTGATACAACCTCCAAACTACTCCACAAGCATATCAAGTGACATCCTCAAAACTACTCACCAAGCACAAGAAGTGACAGATCCTCCAAAACTACTCACCAAGCACATCAAGTGACAACCGTGGCATACCAAACACATTATAATCTGACGATACTGAAAACATAGGACTTTCTGGCGCTACTGGACATATATCTAAAACAGCGCAACTGAAAACAGCAAAACTGGCGACCTTACGAATATTAACTAGATTGGCCAGTGCACACACAACATGAGTATAGGCTTATATTACACACTTTCAATCGATACCTACTTAGTTTCTTGTTTTTGTAAACAAAAACAAATGTCTCCCTGACTAAACCCATAACCCCCCCAACCCCCTCAAAAAAACTTTTCCTTATATTTAATTACTGAAATTAAATAGTCATTTCTGCAAACAATTATAATTCACTGTAAAAAAAACAAAATAAACAAAGCATATGCTGGTCACTAAAAGATATTATTGCACGTCTTTTTTATCCGAGTCTGGAAGGTGGTCGCTAAAACGGGTTTTATTGTAGGCCCTTCTTATCCGGGTCTGAAAGTTGGTCTAAGACAGGCAGGTTTTTCCGTACGTCTTTTTACCCGAATCTGAAAGGAGTCACGACAAACGGGTCTTACTTTACAGCTTTTTATCCAGGTCTTGAAGATGGTCTGGATTTTTTTTGCTAACCATCATCCTCCACACCCCCCCCCCCCCCCTCCAGCTATATAATATAGGTACGACTGTAAACGCAACTGTAAGCCTTTTAACCAGGTGATGGTAACGGTCTGAATCCTAAGTGTAGTTATAGCAATGATATACTACCTTGTCTTCGCACATTCAAAAAGCACTAAAAAGGCAGTCTTCATAACTGCGACTCAGATGACGCACCTTGATGGGAGAAGGGGGAAGGCATTTCGGTGTCAAAATGGTGAGCTGCTTCTCATAACACAAGATATCAGATGACCCACTTTAATAGCGAAAAATGCTTCTGCAAACAATGCTAAAATAGCTTGGCAACCGAATCAAGTATGCGGCGGAAAAAATCAATATCTAGAACTGCTTAGACCTATAATACAATAGTATTCCATGACCTCGTAGAAAACGACTCCATTATGGCCACAATTGACACTGACCCCTGAATGAGTGGCATGTTACGAAACAGTTGTAGATGAGAAACGCACAAAAATTTCAGACAATAACAAATAGCAATGGACCGACAGTAAGGCTGTTACTGTTTTGAAGCTTTTTAAAGAAGGCAGGAACACTCGCGGATCTTCTGGAAAACACTGAAATCCCCAGCGTAGTTAACAACTATGCTTAGTTAACAAAGGAGCCAAACAAGGGGAAGGCAGGGGGTGTTGACGTTATGCACCTTTCTTGATGTTCTATACGAGTTTAATAGTGTTTAACCAAACCGTGCGACTTATCCTTGAAATAACGTCACCAAATTTAAAGTCGATCCTACTTTCCGATGTCGAGACATTTTGCTTAACAACAGATATTTCTTTACCCGTCAAAAGTTGAAACAGTCGTCCGACTGAACCAAGGAATATCCATATAAAATTTGAGTCGAAATGACTTTCCGTTATCAAGATATTACAAGATCTGGTTACGTATATATTTCACGCGATGGCATTCGTTCGTCCTGCTCGCGAAATAAAATTGAAATTTTTTTCGAAACTGTCAAGCAACAATCTCAAGAAGTTCCAACTTTCTCCGATGTTTAGCAGCTGAGAAATTTCGCTGAGAGATTTTTACGTAATGACGTCATACTCCTGACCTAATCATATGTGACATACGTGAAAAGTTGATAGAACCGTCAGACTGACCCAAGGAATACCTATATAAAATTTGGTAAAAGTCGATAGAACTTTCCGTATCGAATATTTTACACACAAGATCTTGTTTATAATATACACATATTTTACGTGATGACGTCATACGCCGCATTCGTTCGTTCTACTCGCAAAAAAATTCTATAGAGCCTCTCGGACCTACCAAGCAACAATACCACCAAGTTTCAACTTTCTCCGATGTTCAGCAGCTGAGAAATTTCGCACACAAGATTTTTACGTAATGACGTCATACGCCTGCCCTAATCACCTGACATGCGTCAAAAGTTGACAGAAGTCGATCCGACGTTTCGTTCTCGAGATATCTTGCACACAACACTTTGTTCACAACAGACTGACATACACACGTAAAACATACAACACCTGGTGCTACTGAAAAGATACCAAAACCGACGATAAAGAAATCATACCAGACCTGGCTGACACCACTTAAGCCACACCAAAATTTTCGATACTGAAATCATACGAAAACTGCCGCAACTGAAAACATACCAAAATCGATGCTGTTAAATACTTATAATAATCTGACGCTCCTTACAACATGCCACAACTAGGGATATTGAAATTATAGAATAATCTGACACTGACGAAACATACGAAAACCCGAATCAACACATACAAAAATTAGCGCCGCTGATAAATTACCAAATCCTGACGCTCCTGAACATACCCGAATCGCTTGCTGCAGAAAACATGGCACGACGCTAGGAATAATGAACTACAGTCTGGTGTTGCAGAAATAATGCCACCATATAGCGCTGCAGAGAAGGACCACGGTTACGCATGGCTGGTCTTGCTGGCGTCGTTCCTGCATAACATGCTCGACTTTGGTGTGTTTACTTCCCCTGCCATCTACATGATTGAGTGGATGGAGGAGTTCAACGCCAGCAAGGCGCAGGTGGCTCTCATAGGATCCATAGAAGGAACAGTAGGCTATTGTATAGGTGAGGTTGTAGAGCTATGGCTGAATATGCGTGATGCTTCAAAAATACAAGTTGAGAAGTTCTCATTTAAGATTTAAAAATAATGAACTTACAAATCTTTTTTTCCACTTGTTACCAGAATTTTTAGATCATGGAGAACTTGTTCAGAACTTGTCCAAATATAGTCTGAGATATTTAGTATGTAGAAAAGCTATAATGGTGGGTACGAGCATTTTTATTTTAAACTTGACACAACTTTGACTGACAGCTGTCCACCGATGAGCCTACATGACACACTTTGATTGACAGCTGTCCTGGGCGGTGCGTACATAATGACACTTTGACTGACAGCTGTCCTCCCAGGAGCGTACATAACGACACACCTTGCTGACAGCTGTCCTAGGCAGTGCGTACATTTTGACACTTTGACTGACAGCTGTCCTCCGATGAGCCTACATAATGACACACTTTGATTGATAGCTGTCCTGGGCGGTGCGTATATCATGACACATGACTGACAGCAGTCCTAAGATGAGCCTACCTAATGATGCACTTTGATTGTTAGCTGTCCTGGGCGGTGCGTATATCATGACACATGACTGACAGCTGTCCTCCGATGAGCGTACATAATGACACTTCGACTGACAGCTGCAATGGGCGGTGCGTACATAATGACACTTTGACTGACAGCTGTCCTCTGATGAGCGTATATAATGAACATACTTTGATTGACAGCTATCCTGGGCGGACCGCTGGTCGAGCGCTACGGCTGCAGGCGCGTCAGCTGGTTGGGTAGCGTCATCGTGGCGATGGGATTCATACTTAGTTCTTTCGCTACATCCATCGTCTGGCTGTGGGTGTCGTTTGGAATTATCGTCGGTAGGAAGGGCTAGCTTTCTATTATTAAATAGTCCTGCTTGGCAATCAAGATTACGTATATGTAACTCTTTTTCTCTAATATAGTGCATGGTTAGATTCTGTAAAAATAAACTTTTCACAGGAAATCAGGATACAACATAAAAAAGGATTATTTACATATGCAATCACTGATCAAATACAGGACTGATTTACATGTTATTCTTCACTTTTTTAGCTAGGTTAGCTAAAAGATATTTTTGACCTTGCCCCTGACAAAAAAATTTTCGGCCTCAGGTCAGTATAAATGTCCGTTTTACACAACGGGTAACTCCGTGAACTGAACTTTGGCCTTGATTTTGAAGGAGAAAAGTCATGTGACCTGTGCAATCTCGGAAACTGTTACAGACACAGTGATTTCATTTTATCCCTTAAATGTAGTTACATAAAGGGTTACTTCGTGATCTTAAGTATAATCTTGATTTTTCACATCAAAGGTCACGTGACCTGTGTTAACTCGAAACAGTAAGACATAGAAACATTTACATATAATTCTCGCGATCTGGTCCCCAAGTGTAGCTCCATAAAGAACAAGTTGTGATTAGAACTATGACCTAGTTTTTCAAGGACAAAGATCACAATAAATGTGTTATCTCCACAGGCTCCCAGATAGAAAGCGTTAAAACCTCAGTTTTGGACACTGTCTCATTTTCACGGTAAAAAGCCATGTGTTATCTCACAAACCGTGGCAGAATGATTTTGTTAGATAAGATAAGTGGTAACTTCATGATCTCAACTTCGACCTCGATTTTCCTTCATTAACCCAGGTTATCTCGACACACAACAGGATTGCAGCTTAGGAGTAGCATAAGTGTTAATCCCTAATTTGTACTTTAACTTTGGATTTTAGTTCTCCATTGCTTTAAACAATTCATCGGTCTAAATTTACATCAAGCATAACAGCGTTACACGAACAGGGTTACAGATAATCCGCGCCCTCCATTGGACGAGGGCCATCTCCACCCCCTACCCCCTCATACCCGTTTAGTTCCTTGCAGTTGATTTGATATTTTTCAGGGATAGGAGATGGTCTTTCATTTATACCTCCAGCCGTTATAATTCATTACTACTTCGACAAGAAGAGGGCCCTCAGTGCGGGACTGGCTTCCTGTGGTTTCAGTGTCGGTTCTTTCGTAGTACTTCCTGCTATACGAGTACTCATCTCCTACTACGGCTGGAGGGGAGCCATGGTCGTTCACTGCGGGTTAACACTGAACACACTCGTGTGTGGTGCCATCTATAGAGAAACCGAGGAGCTAAAATTCGAAAGAAAAACTAACAGGTCTAAACTGAACCGCAAAACACCTATTACGATGGAAGAAACAACTGTTGCCAAGGAACATCGTGATGCCACAGAGGCTCAAATTCGCAATGATAGCCACATACATTTATATCCGAAAGACAGCACTGCGGGTGATCCCACCCAAGACCTAAACCAGAATGTATCAGACTTATCAACAAAGAACACCAAAACACGAGAAAAAAATTTCATGTTAGAATTTCTGCGACGGACTTGGAACTTTGCTCTTTTCTATCAGCCGGCATTCGTTCTCTTCTTCCTCGGAGAGACATTAGCTGACTACGGTGACACGCTCATGACCGTGTTCACACCTACAGTGGCTATACTCAAGGGCGTTACCAAGGAAGAGGCTGCCATGGTGATTTCCCTTCGAGGTCTGGTCTCCACGGGGAGCCGTCTCTTGTTCAGCTTCGTGGTCAACATTTCGGAAGTGCTTCGTGTCTGGCTCTGTGGGGTCACGATCGTCATACAGGGCGTACTCGTCGTGACGTCATGTTTCGCCACCACCTTCCACGCCTATGCCATCATCTTTGCTATCTATGGGTTCTCGGCAGGTGCATTTAAAAACATTCTCGTTTGTTTCAATCATTTTCGGTTCAAGGCACGTATTCAATACTTCAGATAACTACTCATTATTTGAGAGAAGTATTCTTGATCTTTTAAAAATCTTTTCTAAATTATTTCGTTATTCATTTGATTTTTTTCATTCAATATTCACGTTTACATATATTTTTTAATCAAAATGCAAATTACTTCACTATATTTTCCAACAAATCTCTATAAAAGATATCCCTTCTTTTAAAGGTCCATTCACGACAGCGGGGATGACACTAATGGTAGATTTGGTTGGACTGAAGAATGTTACGCACGCCTACACGTTCTGTAACCTGGGACTGGCCAGCACCTTCCTCGCTTCCGTTCCACTAACAGGTTTGTTTGTTTGTTTGTTTGTTTGTTTGTTTGTTTGTTTGTTTGTTTGTTTGTTTGTTCCTTCCTTTCTTCCTTCCGAACTTCCTACCGAACTTCCTTCCTTCCTTCCTTCCTTCCTTTAATCCTTCCATTTCTTTGCTTCGTGTTTAGCGTCCCGTTCAGTTTCTCTCCACGCGTTCTGTAGCCTCGGGATGGTTAGTTCCTTCCTCGCTTCCGTCCCTCCAGCAGGTACAGTAACTTCTCTCAACGCGTTCTATGGCTGGAGTTGGCTAGCAAATCGATAACTCACAGATGACGGACAAAAGCTATCAGACCAGCCCTTTGTTGCGAATCAGTCGTACTAAGCGAAAAATCAAATATACCAAATGGTCTTGCAACTCATATTCTGAAGGGTTGACATTGTCCACACTATCACACGTAAGAGATAAATTTGCGCATTCACTCTTCTGAAATTTAAAAATGGAATGGATGACAAACACGCATATATAACTTTGAGTTAAAACGAACCCACAAATATCCAAATCGCTGATTTCTAATCGTCAAACATTTGATGTTTCGTTCGAAAGCTTCTTCCAGCCTATTTTTCACCTTTCAAAAGTATGTTATACATTCAATTTTATGTTTCTAGGACTAATAATTGATGAGACGGGTGACCTTGACCTTCCGTACTACTTGTTTGGCGGGGTGCAGTGTCTGGCTGGCATACTCATATGCTCTATATATTTCGTCAACAAACGCGGGACACATCAAGATAACTGGACTCCCCAAGAAACAGCGACAGCCCAAAGAATGGATCTCCCTAAGAAAGAAGGCCAGCTTGAAGGCAATAGGGCTCAAGAAACAGAGCCATGGCAAAGAACAGATCTCCCCCCAAAACAGGAACCGCGGTAAGAAAACAGCAATCCCTAAGAAATAGCACAGTCGTGGAACTGATGTAATGGGACTACTGCAAAACTAAAGACACTGTCGATGAAATGAAATGATCGAATGTTTTAACTTTTTGCTTCCAAAATTTATTATTTTGCACAAAACAGTGTTTTACCTTGACTGTAAGACCTGAATTGAGTTATATTAAAATCCACATTTTTACATAAAAGAGTATGTGTAAATTTGAAGAAAAGTGTATTATAATCAAGAAAACATATTATTACTGTCCAAACTGTAGAAATGTTTCATGGTTCACAAATGAATTCTTGCATCTAAGCTCTGCTTTAGATTTACGTGAAAAAAATTTTTTAATGTTTACAAGAGGCGAAGAACTTACGCTAAATTTCCTAGATGATATTGATGACATTATAATACGTGTGATTGGGAGATATAAACTGATCCGGATATAAACTGTAAAGAATGGATTCACATGTGACTTACTTGAAATCTAGTGTTACATGAATTCACACATGTCAAGCAGTTCGCAGCATGTCAGAGGCATTTCGGTGCTTTCTAGAATTTCTTTCACAAAAAAAATAGTATTTTTGGTGGCACATTCTGCTCCAGACATAATATCACATGATTCTTGGCTGACCGCGGTCACATGTTATTTGTTCCATATATCAGGAGTGAACGCGCCCCGTATTCCTCAGTCAAAGTCTAGCAATGTAAAAGTCATGGCGTTTGTTAATTGAATTTGAATAACTTAAATTTGGCCACAGGGCACAATAAGTAAGATTATTTTTATATGATAAAATATTATACTATAACATTTTCTAACTGGAATAAAATTTTGTTGAACCCTAAAATTACAATAAATAAATTAAAACATGCTTTTGTGTATTTCAGACACCACAATCCCACCGCATACGGATAGTAGCTTAATGCTGAAACTGAAAACATATAATGGCTTATCGTTAATTCTCTTCAACTCCAGAAACTTGAACTTTGAATATATAAAATCATACGTAGGCTGCTTAAATAAAAAAAAATCGACGTTACTGTTCTTTGCTCTTTTCAAATATTGCCTTGATGATGGTATCTTAGATGGTATGCTAGAAATGATAACGATGGAAATTCTGATAGCTAAGGGGTAAAATGTACATTTTTTGTGTTTATAGAACACCTGGCTCTGAAGTCGATCATTTTATTGAATGTATAGAAAATATATTGAAGCATGTTTTAACCAAATTCGTATATACATGTGGTGATTTTTAGATCTGATGAAATATGATGCACACAAAGGTACGAAACTATTTATTGACAAACATACAGCTATGACTTGCATCCTATGATAAATAAGCCCGAGACAGGATCTTCATTTTCAGCAAACGTTAATCGATAATATCTTTACCAGCGACTGCAACAAATTGTTATAGTGCGGTATCACCTCAAATGATATCTTCGATTAACTTCCGGTTTTTAGTATCTGTGAATATAAAGAAATTACCAAAGTAACACAAAACGTTTTGTAAATTTCAGCAAATTACGTTAAATTAACTACGCATCTCTTAAGAATGACCTGAAAATGCAAAACTGGCAAAAACGATATATAATAAAGATGTAAATGAAACATTTAGTAAATTAATTGATTGTTTCGAACACTATATAATAAGAACTTTCCTCATAAAAAATACAATGTTATTTAAAACGAGATAACAAGCGGTGGATGACAAGACTACAAAAAGAAAAATAATTTGTGCAGAAGAAGCCCAGATCTTCTTCCCTTGAAAACAAAAATATACATACAAAAACCAAGCTTACCAGTATTTTGCGGTATAATGAAAGGAAGAATTATAGTGAATTGTTAGAAAAAATATACGAAACGTCAAGAGTACATGGAATATATTAAATAATGTCAATACATACTAACCATTTTTTTCTTATGCCGCAAAACCATTTTTCTATGTTTCTAATCTGTCTTTAAAAAGTGCTGTGTTCCTCGATGACATGATAATAGCAGAAGTAACGCCTCTTTTTAAATCAGGGGACCAGAAGAGCTTAAATAACTATTGGTCTGTATCACTGCTGTAACAGTTTTCGAAAATAATCAAAAAATTATTCTACGTTCGTTTTCAAAAATGCCTCGCTAAATGTAATCTGTTCAGTGACAGCGAATAGTTTTAGAAGTAAATAGTTTTAGAAGTATAACTGTAGTAGGAGCAGCGCAATGCACCCGTCGAACCTGCGGGAACAGCATGCATGATTAGCATAAGTGACAGCATGGGTGATTAGCATGAGTGACAACATGAGTGATTTGCATTAGTGTCGGTATGAGTGACAACATGGGTTACGGCATGAGTGCCAGCATCAGTGATAGCACGAGTGACGGCATAAGTGACAGTGCGGGTGCAACGCACTCGTCGTATCTGATATGAGCAACAGCATGGGCGATAGCGTGAGTGATTGTTTGTTTGTTTATTTGTCAACGAAGGCCTGAGTTATAGTATGAGCGAAAGCATGAGTAACAGCATGAGTGACAACATGAGTGGACTCTGTGACACTAGAAAATGCCACCCATACCAGCAACGTTTCAGGTACGAGCAATGAACAGTTTTAATACATGCTCGAAGACTTCACTTACACAAAACTTTAACTCACTCCACACGACAAGCATAAACTTCCTGACCTCTCTCAAATAGCCCATTACATTATTGCGAGTTCACTGTGCTCAGTTACCAAGCAGCAGTTACCAAGTTTAACCGGTATCCTGTCGATCCAAAGTGGAGAAGGGGTTGCGAATCAAAGTGATGTCACAGAGCACTGTCCTCCGTACGACACTGACGACATGGTTCTAATACTGATCATGCCTACGAGCGGAGAGTGATTGGTAAAAAGTATAGCCTGTGAAATGCGATATAACTTAGTATACTGCAACGTTTCAATACTGAAGTACATATCAGTGAAACCTGGTCCTCCTCGACACTTCAAGGACGATCAAAAAAGATTAACCGACTATAAATAAAAGCAATTAAATAATACATCGTTACACTTAACTGAGGACGGAAAGCACGTGTTGTAGTGTTAAATCAAAATCAATTCAACCACACGAGCGAGGGATCTGATCCGAACCCCCCACATCCGCTCCCTCTATACACAAGATTAATAGAATCAATGGCTCAAAACACTCAGATTCATAACAGTTTAAAACAATATGATAAGAAGTTTGGTTAGGTTAGAAAAATCAGGGGTGGATGGGTCATATGAAAAATTAATGGAATAGCACGAATATCAGTGAGTACAAACGATTTTTTCCACTCCGCCCACTTATCTGTGAGGAAGAAATGTTACTGAATTACAGGCGCGTCTCCTGTGATGCAAGAAGCTTATCTGTCGACCAGCTCGAGACATCGAGGCTAGACTGTTTGCTTGTTAATTGGTGTTTTAAGAGGTTAGACTGTGTTAATGTACAAAGATAACGGTATACCAAATCACAAGGTCATAAAAACTGGATATTAAAATCCTAGTACAGGTATTAGAAAATAATGCATGTCAAAATGAACGAATACAGGAGTGGTTTCGCACTTAAGCGCATCGAACAGGTCAGTGTGTGGTTGGTTGGCTGGTTTATTGATGTTTCAAGTCCCTTCACGCGATCGGAGCGCTATATCAGGGCTACCCTACTACATCATACAGCAATGGGTCATTCCAGTCTGAATCCCTAGGGGGATCATGACTGAGTACACATTAAATAGGCAAGAGCACATAAAACAACCAATACCGAACAGGTCAGTGTGTTGTACGGCACCTAAACAACCAGCACCGAACAGGTCAGTGTGTGGTACGGCACCTAAACAACCAGCACCGAACAGCCAGTGTGTTGTACGGCACCTAAACAACCACCACCGAACAGGTCAGTGTGTGGTACGGCGCCTAAACAACCAGCACCGAACAGCCAGTGTGTGGTACATCACATAAACAAGCAGAACCGAACCGGTCTGTGAGTTGTAAGCTACATTAACACCAGCATAGAACAGGTCAGTGTGTGGTACGGCACATAAACAACCAGCACCGAACAGGTCAGCGTGTGGTACGGCACATAAACAACCAGCACCGAACAGGTCAGTGGGTGGTACGGCACATAAACACATTGTGCTTTATGTTTAAGAGACCCGACTGGTGTTTTTTAATATTTTGGAACTTTTTGTTCACTCAATAATGATTTTTTTTATTATTCATTTATTTATTTTATTTGTTTATTCGGTTTTAGAAGGCATGCTACCTATTGTTTTTCAGGAATGTTGTGACCAGCCGAGGGTTATTTTACATAACGACACACAAATTCCATCAAAGAAACGGGTCCTGTATTCATGTTTAAACTGTCACAACAGTCTTTTTGTGTTTAGTGTTTAAGATCCCACTCATCGACCGTCACAACCTTCCAACTAAGTTGTCACACATTACATTAATAAATCAAAAAAGAAATTCTCTTACGCTGTTGAGAGTCCGACCCTTTTAGAACTAGAGCTGCCTGTGTGCACGAACAACAGTGCACTTTTTCTGTTCGGTGTTTAACATCTCATTCAGCGACAAAGAAGGCTATATCTGGATGCACCTGCTTAAGGAACAAGTGGAACAAAATAGAAGGAAGAGTGAACAAGACTGTCAAGTGACAGTGGCCCAGTTGAGGATTCAGTCTTGTGCCTCTTGGAAAATGGCAAGACAGTTTGATCTGGTTGAATGTTTTTTTATATTAAATTATGCTGAAATTATGAAAATTTCTGAATATTTGTAATAAATGGGAAAAATACTGACACAGGAATTTTACTGCAATTTGTTATTAAATTCAAACAGAAGTCAGATGTAAAAATTAAAATAAAGTCCTTTCTTTTATTACTTATCTTGGGCCTTGTTTCAAGTGAGTATAAAAATGTGCATACAGTTTTGGAACATCCTACCCAGAACACGGTACGATATTTGTCAAATAAAAATATATATGTAAAAACAGGAATTTTTCTCCAATTTGTTTTTGATATCAAAGAAAAGTAGAACTCCAAAATTTAAATAACGTCCTTTCTTATATGCACTTATCTCGAGCCGTTTGTTGCATACGATTACTTAAACGTGGATTCCTATCCAGGGTGTTACTAGGCCAGCGTTTAATTAAAAATCGATAAATGATCGGATGAAGTATATCCAGACCCTGGATAGTCTACCCTGACAGGCGTACTTCAAATGCCCTGGTAAACTTCAAAGCGGGGGGTTCGTCAAAAATATGTGGACCCTAATTAATTCTAATTTGCGTGGGAAAAATGAAAAAGAGGCTATCGACCACCCGAAAAATATCACATTTATCATATTGTCGGGTCATATAATTGCTTCCTGCACCTTTAAAAATAAAAATTACAACTTTCTTGCATTATGCTCAATATTACCTATTACCGCCCACCCGAAATATATCATATTTATCATATTTTCGGGTAATACAAATGATTCCTGCACTTTTAAAGCGAAAATTACAACTTTCTTACATTATCGCCCAATGTTCCCTATTATCTCCCACCCGAAAAATATTATATCTATTATATTTTCGGGTCCTAGAATTGTTTCCTGCACTTTTAAAGCGAAAATTACAACTTTCTTCCTTCATCGCCCAATATTCCCTGATATCGCCCACCCGAAAAATATCACATTGATGATATTTTCGGGTCATAGAATTGATCCCTGCACTTTTAAAGCGAAAATTACAACTTTCTTGCATTATCGCCCAATGTTCCCTATTATCGCCCACACGAAAAATATCATATTTATCATATTTTCGGGTCATAGAATTGATTCCTGCACTTTTAAAGCGAAAATTACAACTTTTTTACATTATCGCCCAATGTTCCCTATTATCGCCTACCCGAAAAATATCACATTGATGATATTTTCGGGTCATAGAATTGATCCCTGCACTTTTAAAGCGAAAATTACAACTTTCTTGCATTATCGCCCAATGTTCCCTATTATCGCCCACACGAAAAATATCATATTTATCATATTTTCGGGTCATAGAATTGATTCCTGCACTTTAAAGCGAAAATTACAACATTCTTACATTATCGCCCAATGTTCCCTATTATCGCCTACCCGAAAAATATCACATTTATCATATTTTCGGGTCATAGAATTGATTCTTGCACTTTTAAAGCGAAAATTACAACTTTCTTGCATTGTCGCCCAATGTTCCCTATTATCGCCCATCCGAAAAATATCATATTTATCATATTTTCGGGACATAGAATTGATCCCTGCACTTTTAAAGCGAAAATTACAACTTTCTTACATTATCGCCCAATATTCCCTATTATCGCCCATCCGAAAAATATCATATTTATCATATTTTCGGGTCACCAAATTGATTCCTGCACTTTTAAAGCGAAAATTACAATTTTCTTGCATTATCGCCCAATATTCCCTATTATCGCCCATCCGAAAAATATCACATTTATCATATTTTCGGGTCATAGAATTGATTCCTGCACTTTTAAAGCGAAAATTACAACTTTCTTGCATTGTCGCCCAATGTTCCCTATTATCGCCCATCCGAAAAATATCATATTTATCATATTTTCGGGACATAGAATTGATCCCTGCACTTTTAAAGCGAAAATTACAACTTTCTTACATTATCGCCCAATATTCCCTATTATCGCCCATCCGAAAAATATCATATTTATCATATTTTCGGGTCACCAAATTGATTCCTGCACTTTTAAAGCGAAAATTACAATTTTCTTGCATTATCGCCCAATATTCCCTATTATCGCCCATCCGAAAAATATCACATTTATCATATTTTCGGGTCATAGAATTGATTCCTGCACTTTTAAAGCGAAAATTACAACTTTCTTACATTATCGCCCAATATTCCCTATTATCGCCCACCCGAAAAATATCACATTTATCATATTTTCGGGTCATAGAATTGATTCCTGCACTTTTAAAGCGAAAATTACAACTTTCTTGTATTATCGCCCAATGTTCCCTATTATCGCCCATCCAAAAAATATCATATTTATCATATTTTCGAGACATAGAATTGATCCCTGCACTTTTAAAGCGAAAATTACAACATTCTTACATTATCGCCCAATGTTACCTATTATCGCCCACACGAAAAATATCATATTGATGATATTTTCGGGTCATAGAATTGATTTCTGCACTTTTGAAACGATAATTACAACTTTCTTGCATTATCGCCCAAAGTTCCCTATTATCGCCCATACGAAAAATATCATATTTATCATATTTTCGGGTCATAGAATTGATTCCTGCACTTTTAAAGCGAAAATCACAACTTTCTTACATTATCGCCCAATGTTCCCTATTATCGCCTACCCGAAAAATATCACATTTATCATATTTTCGGGTCATAGAATTGATTCCTGCACTTTTAAAGCGAAAATTACAATTTTCTTGCACTATCGCCCAATACTCCCTATTATCGCCCATCCGAAAAATATTATATTTATCATATTTTCGGGTCACAGAATTGATTCCTGCACTTTTAAAGCGAAAATTACAATTTTCTTACATTATCACCCAATATTCCCTATTATCGCCCACCCGAAAAATATCACATTAATCAAATTTTCGGGTCATAGAATTGATTCCTGCACTTTAAAAGCGAAAATTACAATTTTCTTGCATTATCGCCCAATGTTCCCTATTATCGCCCACCCGAAAAATATTACATTCATCATATTTTCGGGACATAGAATTGATCCCTGCACTTTTAAAGCGAAAATTACAACTTTCTTGCACTATCGCCCAATACTCCCTATTATCGCCCATCCGAAAAATATTATATTTATCATATTTTCGGGTCACAGAATTGATTCCTGCACTTTTAAAGCGAAAATTACAATTTTCTTACATTATCACCCAATATTCCCTATTATCGCCCACCCGAAAAATATCACATTAATCAAATTTTCGGGTCATAGAATTGATTCCTGCACTTTAAAAGCGAAAATTACAATTTTCTTGCATTATCGCCCAATGTTCCCTATTATCGCCCACCCGAAAAATATTACATTCATCATATTTTCGGGACATAGAATTGATCCCTGCACTTTTAAAGCGAAAATTACAACTTTCTTGAATTATCGCCCAATATTCCTATTATCGCCCATCCGAAAAATATCATATTTATCATATTTTTGGGTCATAGAATTGATTCCTGCACTTTTAAAGCGAAAATTACAATTTTCTTACATTATCGCCCAATGTTCCCTATTATCGCCCACCCGAAAAATATTATATTTATCATATTTTCGGGTCCTAGATTTGTTTCCTGCACTTTTAAAGCGAAAATTACAACTTTCTTGCTTTATCGCCCAATATTCCCTGTTATCGCCCACCCGAAAAATATCATATTTATCATATTTTCGGGTCACAGAATTGATTCCTGCACTTTTAAAGCGAAAATTACAACTTTCTTGCATTATCGCCCAATGTTCCCTATTATCGCCCACTTGAAAATATCACAGAAATGACCCACTGACAACAAAATTACTGAAAAGTACAACCAGAAGTCCTTGCATGTAACATTTTGTGCCCCTGTGCAAATTGAAACTTTGCTTTTTTAAGAAGAAAAATGGAAATTTCCAATTTTTTAAAAGCTGCAAACTTCGAAGCTCAGTAGAATCAAAAATAAGGCGAAATTCAAAAATCGAAAAAAGTACTTATTTCACCCCTTAGTTCTAGTTTCTTCATAACAAATTTCGGAATCTTCCGATGAAAATTGAGGGACTAGATAGATTTTTTCGTATTTTGCCCAAATTGGCAATAAAATCGCCAAAAATGGTTTAAACCCAAAAATAAGAGAAATTCTTAATGCAGTAGAAGGTTAAAAACTCGCGTTTAAAATTTGGTACCAATCGGATCAAAAATAAAAAAGATATTCCACTTTAACTACTTTGTTAAGAAAAAAAATTGGAAATTTGCCAATTTTTAGAAGTTGCAAACTTTGAAGCTCAGTAGATTCAAAAATAAGGCGAAATTCAAAAATCGAAAAAAGTACTTTTTTCACTCCTTGGTTCTTGTTTCTTCATAAAAAATTTCGGAATCTTCCGATGAAAAATGAGGGACTAGATAGGTTTTTTCGTATTTTGCCCAAATTGGCAATAAAATCGCAAAAAATGGTTTAAACCAAAAAATAAAAAAATTTCCTAATGCAGTAGAAGGTTAAAAACTCGTGTTAAAAATTTGGTACGAATCGGATAAAAAATAAAAAAGATATTCCACTTTAACTACTTTGTTAAGAAAAAAAAATTGGAAATTTGCCAATTTTTAGAAGTTGCAAACTTTGAAGCTCAGTAGATTCAAAAATAAGGCGAAATTCAAAAATCGAAAAAAGTACTTTTTTTACCCCTTAGTCCTAGTTTCTTCATAAAAAATTTCGGAATCTTCCGATGACAAATGAGGGACTAGATAGGTTTTTTCGTATTTTGCCCAAATTGGCAATAAAATCGCCAAAAATGGTTTAAACCAAAAAATAAAAAAAATTCCTAATGCAGTAAAGGCTTAGGAACTCGTGTTTAAAATTTGGTAAGAATCGGAGTTAGTTAGTTAGTTATTTGATTGGTTTAACGACACCGACAACATGTTGCAGGTCATATTGTGTCATTCCTGGTAACTTTGTCGAATTTATACTTTATTGATTAAAAATGATTATAAAATAAAGTAAGAATCGGATAAAAAATAAAAAAGTTATTCCATTTTTAACGGTCGCGGGACGGACAGACGGACGGACGGACGGACAGACGGACGGACGGACGACACTTGCCCCCATCTGTATAGCCCTGTTGGCTGAAAAGCCAACTGGGCTAATAAACAGTAAAAGAAGAGCCAGAATGAAATTCCGATTTGTCTCTCCTATGACATGCAAGGAAAAGGAAAAAGTGGTCCTATACTTAAGATTTCCCCAACCCGCAGGGAGAATTTGTTTTTCTTCACAAAAAATCTCTTCACCATATCCAATACTTATTTCCTTTTAACAGCCTTATTTTCCACAATTTTATACTGTTTCAAAATAACTTTTTTGGGGGGAGGTACGTAATGTCAAATCTTTATTAAAGCATAGTGTATTTTTGGTTTCCTTAACCACCCCCCCCCCCCCCACCTTTCTACCTCCAGGAGTTCGTACCGCACTGTCACTCTAATCACCGAGATTACAAGCATAGAAATAAAAACGGATCCTTCGTGACCACTTGATAATATCATGCAAAAAACACACACACTTGTACACCAGAGACGATAAAAACAAGAGCAGTATGTGCAAAAACACTACTGGCGTAAAGTAATAGGGAACACACTTCACCGCCTACGCCAGACCCTCCACCACTCCCCCAACTCCCCCCCCCCCCCCCCACCTCCTCTTAAAATTTAAAATAACAAATCCATTTTCAAACCAGAGAAGAATACAGAACGCACACACTTAATATGCCTTTGTCAAGAATCGGTCGATCAAATCTGACGAGAGGAAAATAGTTTTAGCGTCTTGAAATTTTAAGTGAAGGTAGCAAGCGTTACTTCCTACCTGGCAATCACATTTTTTGGTGCCTGACAAAAAATTTGCGAAAGTTTTGGCGAAAAGCAAAATAATTTTCAATAAAATCTTAACTAACTACTGGAAAACAGTTTTACTGAAATTTAGGGTGAAGGCAGCAGGTTTTACTGTTTCTCTGGCTATTACTTTCTTTTGGTGACTGGGCAAAAATTGGCGGAAATTTTGAAAAACAAAACAAAACAAATTCAGGAAAATGGCTGTCTTGCATTTTTCAGTATAGGTAGCAATCATTACTACTCACCCGGACATTTCTTGTTTTTCCTGATTGACCAAATTAGGCGGAAATATTAGCTAAAAACAGAAAAAATTACAATCGTAACTCGCACCAGAGAGATGATTTTACTGTCTTCAAATTTTAGATCAAAATAGCAATCATTGGTACTGACCTGGCTATTACTCATTTTCGTACTTCGGAAAAATGACCGAAACATTGACGAAAACTAATTCTTACTAAACTTGTTACTAACTTACTGAATTATGGAAGCGGAAATTAGTACCTATCTGACTATAACTTTTTTGGTGATTCGCCAAAAACATTGTTGAAAACGCAATTGGCTTTTGTTATTTGGCATTAATATCTTGCAATTCTGCACAAATTGCTTTGGTACTCAGCTAGTTATTACGTTTTTTTTCGTGATTCGCCTAAAATTGGTGGAAATATTAGCCAAATACAATTTTGGTGGAAATATTAGCCAAAAACAATTTTCATGAAAACGCATCTACTCTTAGGATTTAAATGGAAACATTCTAAGATTTTGAAGGAAGCTAGTGGCATATATGTCCACTTGACTATTACTATGACGCCAGGTATAAAGCATTGCCGTCTTGAAATTTGGGTTACAGGTTATACTTATATATCATAAATTTTGACATCAGCATTCGTGGGGCACTGTGGATAGACAATCTTGTTTAGACAAGCATCCAAGTACCCAGCAAGTATTTTCTTAACAAAGACTCATCTGAGAGACATTCGGACTAAAATGTAACGCAAACCAATCAAAATTATTCGCGGAGAAAAATTTTCAAAAGAGGCTGGAAAATTTAAAAACAACTAAAGACATATTTTCAAGAGAGGACTACCCTGGGAACACTCATAAAAATTTGAAAGCGATCCGATGCAAATACTAGAAGTGTTTTGAAAACTTGCGCCAAAAAACTGAAATGCTGCCACTTGACGATTTTGTTGAAGTCAAGAAGAACACAATGATATTATGAGTTAGAGGCTTTTGACCACTTTTGATAGCTGATTTTTGAGGTGATAACTGAAGTGGGTTCCTTTTAACTTCTTTCAAAGATTTAGTTTCGTCATATGGCAGTCCTTTCACATCAAATAGGTCATGTTGACGAACCAGTGAGAGGTTTCTGACAATTTTGTGACAAGTTTCTGACAAGATTGACAGTACTAGTAATATATAATATAATATAATATAATATATAATATAATATATAATACATTGCATATGGCGGTTTACTTATGCACCCGTATGATGCAGATATTGAAGTTATTAATATTATATTAAACATTAAAATAATCGAATCCATTCACCCTTTTTTTATTAAATTTCAATAAGTACATAATATACACTACTCATCGGAACAGCTGGCGATAATACAATTTTCACAAAATTCACAAGCATTCTACAAACATCATAACTTATTGCAAGTCATGCACAGAATATGATGTATGCATAAACTATGGTTTATCCATTAAGCATATTTTTAAGACGTGATACTTCTAGTAATATTCATTAAAACTTAGGAAATCTCAAAAACTGACGAGTTCGTGACAAACTACCGACACACTGTGACGAGGCAAAATTATGTGTGCACTTGAATGCCCCCCCCCCCTTCCCGACAAAAAAAAACAAATAGGTACTTGTGTGAGTCACCTATCTGTCCCGCGAGGTAACAATATAATGTTTTGAGGGGAGTTTCATTAGTATTATAATCTTTATCACTTATCCATCGCCATCCTCATTTAAATTAAGTTATATTTTTTAGCAAAGATGTCACACAACTTTTTAACCTTCCCATACCATGGCAATGTACGGCACGCATTGGCCAATATAACTAGGTAATGACGCCTGACTGAAGGATTCCTACTATATACGAAGAGAAATGCTACGTCATACAACTCGAAGAGAAACGTCACGCCATACCACTCCAAGACAAACGTTACGTCATACCACTCTATGAGAATTATTACGTGATAGAGCCTTCTAACTACTCAAGTATGACGTAAAGCAAATAACAGAACCTCCACAATTCTCAGCATGCGTGTCACGTGACAGAACATCCACACTTTGGGAGCAAACACATCAAGTAACAGAGCCTCCACACTACCCCTGAAGCAAGCACATCAAGTGACAGAACCTCAAAAACTACTCTGGAAGCAAGCACATCACGTGACATAATGTCCACACTACTCAGGAAGCAAGGTCATCAAGTGACAGAATCTCAAATACCATTCAGGGAGCAAGCACATCGCGTGACAGAACCTCCAGACTACTTAGCGAGCAATCATATGAAATTGTTTGTTTGTTTGTTTCGTGTTTAACTGACTAAGATGGGTATATTAGGACGTACTTGCTAAAGGAACAAGTGGAGAAAAAAGAAGGATGAAGAAATAGTAAAAGAAGAGTCAGAAAGAAAAAAATTCCAATTGGTCCCATCCTACGCCAAGCACGGGAACAGAAACACAACCCACAAGGGGAGAAAATGCAGTGAAGCTCCACACTACTCAGGCAGCAAGCACATGAAGTGAAAGAACCTCCACACTACTCAGGGAGCAAGCACAGGAAGTGACAGAACCTCCACACTACCTTGGGAGCAAGCACATGAAGTGACAAAACCTTCACGCTATTCAGGGAGCAAATACATCAAGTTAGAGAATTTCCAGACTAATCAGGGAGCAAGCACATCAAATGGCAGAACCTTTACACTACTCAGCAAGCACATCGTGTGACGGAACCTCCATACTATTTAGACAGCAAATGCATCAAGTGACAGAACCTATAAACTACTCAGGTAGCAAGCACATCAAGTGATAGAGCCTCCACACCATTCGGGAAGAAAGACCATCAAATAGCAGAACCTCACACAACTAAGGGAACAAGCACATCAAGTAACAGAACTACTCACACAGCAAGCACATGAAGTGATAGAATCTCCACACCACTCAGAGCGTAAGCACATCAAGTGACAGAATCTCCAAATCATTCAGGGAGGAAGCACATCAAGCATCAGAACGTCCACACAATTCAGGGAGCAAGTAAATCAGATCCTCCAAAATTACTCACCAATCACATCAAATGACAGAACCATAGCATACCAAACATATTAAACTCTGACGGTACTGAAAACATACCACATTCTGACGCTGGAAATATATCCAGGGCAACTGAAAACAGCAAAACTAGCGACCTTGCGAGTATTAGAAATCTGAAGCTACGTAAAACATGCAACACCTGGTGCTACTGAAAAGGTACAAACACCGACAATACCAAAATCATACCAGACCTGGCTGGCACCACTTAAAACACACCAACATTTTCGCTACTGAAATCATACGAAACCTGCCGCTACTGATAACATACCAAAATTGATGCTGTTAAATACCTGTAATAATCTGACGCTCCTTATACATACCACAACTAGGGATATTGAAATTATAGAACAATCTGACACTGACGGAACATATGAAAACCCGAATCAACGCATACAAAAATTAGCGCCGCTGATAAATTACCAAATCCTGACGCTCCTGAAAACATACCCGTATCGCTTGCTGCAGAAAACATGGCACGATGCAGGAATAATAAACTACAGTCTGGTGTTGCAGAAATAATGCCACCATATAGCGCTGCAGAGAAGGACCACGGTTACGCGTGGCTGGTCTTGCTGGCATCGTTCCTGCACACTACGCTCGAGTATGGCGTGTTCACTTCCCCTGCCATCTACATGATTGAGTGGATGGAGGCGTTCAACGCAAGCAAGGCGCAGGTGGCTCTCATAGGATCCATAGAAGGAACAGTTGCCTACTGCATAGGTGAGGCTGCCGAGCTATGACTCAGAATGCACGACGCTCCAAAAATCAAATTGAAAGTTCTTATCTAAGATTTAAGATTTGAAAACAAGGAATTCATGTATCTTTTTTCTACTTCTTACCCGAATTTTTAGATCATACAAAACTTGCTGGTCTTTCTAATTCCTGTCTTTTCGCAAAATTCGTCCATCGCCACCCTTGTAATCCGTGACCAAAAAACCCTGCGATGTTTGGTGTAGAGATGACCTATAATGTAGGATAGGTGCACGCCATTTAATTTTGACCTTTACCCAATTTCAAGTTTACAGTGGCTGCGATCTTGGAATTTCACTCGAAATTTCTTGTTATCACGATATATCAACAACTACTTCACCGATCAATTTTAGACACGGCTTAACTGGTTCAAAAGCACGATTTAGGATTGATTTAGGGATCGATATGAAAATTTAAAGCGGCCGCCAGCCGCACTCTTTGATTTCCCCCCCCCCCCCCCCATTTCTTAAAAAGATGAAAACGTATTCGCCACAAATTTTAGACCTGAGTTAACCACTTGGGGCCGTCTTCAAGTTGTCTGCACAATTAACCAATTCCGTTAACTGTTCCTGTAGCTAATAATATTTTTGAAAGTTAATTGATAAATTTTACTTTTATGTTAAAATACGTTCTTGTAAAAATCGCTTGCCTAAGTTGGCTAAACCAGCTAATTTCCCTTGTGTGGTGTCCAGGTTAACTGCAAAGTTAACTTTCTTAATACCGGCGCTAAAACTTACGCTAGGGATTGGTTTTGAGATGAACAGAAAAAATCAAAATGGCCTCCATTTCGAACTTTCATCCTCAAAATCAGTGCCAATTTGCAGTTTATCTACTGTTTTAGTAAACATTAAAACTACCTGGTAATATCGATTCAAACTTTTAATTTTATCTTCTAAAACAGACAATATCTACGTCGTTTACAAGGCCTTGTAGTGCTCCGTAATCCGGTCCGCTTTGGGCTGTGCCTTCGGCGTTGATAGTCTTTCTGACTGTCCTTCGCGGAGCGTACATGACACACTTTGATTGACAGCTATCTTGGGTGGACCGCTGGTGCAGCGCTACGGCTGCAGGCGCGTAAGCTGGTTGGGCAGCATCACCATAGCAGTGGGATTCATACTTAGTGCTTTCGCTGCATCCATCGTCTGGTTGTGGGTGTCGTTTGGAATTATCGTCGGTAGGTAGTGCTAACTTTCTATTATTTAACAGTCCAACTTAGCAACCAAGATTACAACATCTAACTTTATCTCTATACTGCATGGTTACATCCGATAAAAAGTAAACATTTTACAGATAATCAGGATGCTACATCAAAACGGATTATTTACAAGTTTTTCTTCACTTTTTATCATTTCTGGACACGGATAGTTTGCAGACCGCTCCCTCACAATACTTGGGCTATTGAAATGAAACCCTGGGAACAGGCGAAACTTTTACATGTCCAAAAAGTAAGTAACAGATGAAATCCGAGTTCATTTTTGTACTTCAAAAACCTTTGTCCCTTCTATGATAGGTATCCAACTATTACGGTCAACAAGGTTAGCTAAACTTATATTTTGGATCTTGACCCTAGCACGATAAGTCAAGGAAAAATAACGAAAAAGCAGCTCACCGCAAAAGCTGTGCTAACTCGGAAACCGTTGGAGACAATAGTTAGCCATTATGACCTAATTTTCGAAGTCAAGTCTGTCTACAGGTCCATTTTACGCAAGGTGTAACTCCGTGATCTGAGCTTTGGCCTAAATTTTGGAGGTGAAAAGTCATTCGACCTGTGTGATCTCCGAAACCGTTACAGAATTGGTGATTTCATTTTCGGACTCCATGTCCTAAGTATCCCCTTTTTCAGATCAAAAGGTCACGTGGCATGTCTTAAGCATCTCGGAAGCTTAAGACATAGACATATTTAGATATAATTTTCGCGATCCACTCCCCAAGCCAAGCTGCATTAGGACCAGGATTTTCCAGGTCAAAGGTCACATAAAACGTGTTATCACGACAGTCCCCCCCCGCCCCCCCCCCCCCCCCCAGATAGAGCGCGTAAGACCTCAATTTTAGACTTTTATGTTATCTCGCAAACCTTGGTAGGGGGACTTTAAAGTCATTTTCGGACTTCAGCCCCTAGGCTATGTTAGATAAGATAAGGGGTAGCTTCGTGATCTCACCGAGGACCTTGATTTTCCTTGATTAACTTATATTATCCCGGAAACGGACACACAGTTGCAGCTCACGAGTTGCACTCCCTAATCTGTACTTTAACCTTGAATTTCAGTTGTTAGTTCCTCATTGCTTTAAACAATTAACCGGTCTATATTTACATAAAGCACAACAACGTACAGGCCTTCCTCTGGAAGAGTTTCGCCCCCCTTCCCCCATACCCGTTTGGTTCCTTGTAGTTGATTTGATATTTTACAGGGATAGGAGATGGTCTTTCATTTATAGCTCCAGCTGTTATCACTCAGTATTACTTCGACAAGAAGCGGGCCCTCAGTGCGGGACTATCTACCTGTGGTTTCAGTGTCGGTATTTTGGTAATACTTCCTGCCATACGAGTACTGGTTTCCTATTACGGCTGGAGGGGAGCCATGCTCATTCATTGTGGGTTAACACTCAACACAATCGCGTGTGGGGCCATCTACGGAGAAAAAGAGGAGCTAAAATTAGCACGGAAAACTAGCAGGTCCAAACTCAACCGCAAAACACCTCACGAGACTGTCGTTACGATGGAAGAACCAACGGTTGTCAAGGAACATTGTGACGCCACACTACCTCAAATTCATAATGATAACCACATACCTCTATATCCGAAAGACAGCACCGGAAATGACCCCACCCAAGATCTAAACCAGAATGTATCGGAATTATCTACAAAGAAAACCAAAACACGAGAAAAACATTTCATTTTAGAATTTCTGCGACAGACGTGGAACTTTTCTCTTTTCTATCAGCCGACATTCGTTCTCTACTTCCTCGGACAAACATTAGCTGACTACGGTGACACGCTCATGACCGTGTTCACACCTACAGTGGCTATACTCAAGGGCGTTACCAAGGAAGAGGCCGCCATGGTCATTTCCCTCCGAGGCCTTGTCTCTACGGGCAGTTGTCTGTTGTTCAGTTTCGTGGTCAATATTTCGGGAGTATGCCGTGTCTGGCTGTGTGGGATCATGGTCGTCATACAGGGCGTACTCGTCGTGGCGTCAAGCTTTGCCACCACTTTCCACGCCTATGCCACCATCTTTGCAATCTATGGGTTCTCGGCAGGTGCATTTAAAACATTCTCTTTTTTTTCATCATTTTTTTGTTCAAGACACGCGTTCAATATTTAAGATAACTACTCATTATTAGAGAGAAGTATTCTTGAGCTTTTAAAAAATCTTTTCAACATTTTTTAGTTATTATTTTAATTATTTTTACTTCAATATTCATGTTTTACATATCGTTGAATCAAAATGTAAATTACTTCACTATATCTTCCAAAAAAAATCTCTTTAAAAATATTCCTTCTTTTAAAGGTCCATTCACGACATCGTGGATAACACTAATGGTGGATTTGGTTGGACTGAAGAATGTTACGCAAGCCTACACGTTCTGTAGCCTGGGACTCGCTAGCACCTTCCTCGCTTCCGTCCCTCTAACAGGTTTGTTTGTTCTTCCTTTCTTACTTTCTGTCTTTTCTTTCTTTCTCCCTTCTTTTCTTCCTTCTTTCTTTCCTTTGTTTCTTTCTTTGTTTCGTGTTTAGCGTTCCGTTCAGTTTCTATCCACGCGTCCAGCAGGTACAGTAGCTTCTCTCCATGCATTCTGTGGCTAGCACATTCTTTGCATTCTGAAGCCTTGGACTGCTAGCGGAATCCTCGCTTCCGTCGCTCTCGCAGGTGCAGTAGCTTCTCTCCACGTTTTATGTAGCATGGAGCTGCTAGCCCCTTCCTACATTCCGTCCCTCTAGCAGGTACAGTTGCTTCTCTCCACGTTTTATGTAGCATGGAGCTGCTAGCCCCTTACTACATTCCGTCCCTCTAGCAGGTACAGTAGCTTCTCTCCACATGTTATGTAGCATGGAGCTGCTAGTCCCTTCCTACCTTCCGTCCCTCTAGCAGGTACAGTTGCTTCTCTCCACATGTTATGTAGCATGGAGCTGCTAGTCCCTTCCTACCTTCCGTCCCTCTAGCAGGTACAGTTGCTTCTCTCCACATGTTATGTAGCATGGAGCTGCTAGCCCCTTCCTACCTTCCGTCCCTCTAGCAGGTGCAGTAGCTTCTCTCCACGTGTTATATAGCCTGGAGCAGGCTAGCCCATGACAAGCATGCATATATCAGTTTTAATTAATACGAACCCACAAATATATAAATCTGTGATTTCTAATCGCCAAACATTTGATTTTTCTCTCGAAAGCTTCTACTCAACCTGTGATTCACCTTTCGAAAGGTATGTTATATTCAGTTTTATGTTTCTAGGACTAATAATTGACGAGACGGGTGACCTTGACCTTCCGTACTACTTGTTCGGCGGCGCGCAGTGTCTGGCTGGAATACTCATATGCTCTATATATTTCGTCAATAAACGCGGGGAATACCAAGATAACTGGGCTCCGCAAGAAACAGCAACAGCCGAAAGACTAGATATCCCTAAGAAAGAGGGTCAGCTTGAAGGCAAGGGCGCTCAAGACACAGAACCATTGAAAACAACAGATCTCCCAAAAAAAATAGGAACCGCCGTAACAAAATAGCACTCCTTAAGAAACAGCACAGTGGTGGAAGCTACATAATGGGACTACTGTAAAACTGAAAACACTGTCGGTGAAAATATCGAATTTTTTTTTTACTTTGTGCTTCTAAAATTTATTATTTTTGCATAAAACAGTGTTTGATCTTCAATATATGACCTTAATTGAATTTTATTAAAATCTACATTTTTATATAAAAGATCATGTGCCAAGTTGAAGAAAAGTGTGCTAAAAATAAAGAAAACAAATAATTACCGTTCAAATTGTAGAGATGTTTCTCCGCGTTCACAAGTGTATCATACGAAGAATTCTTGCATCTAAGCTCTGCGTTAGATTTATGTGAAAAAATTATTTAATAATTTACAAGAGGCGGAGACCTTACGCTGAATTCCTTCGATGATATTGATGATATTGATGATACTGATGATATTGATGATTGATGATATTGGTAATACTATAACATGTGTGATTGGGAGCAAGAAACTGATCCGGATACAAATGATAAAGAATGGATTCTAATGTTATTTACTTGATTGATTGATTGATTGATTGATTGATTGATTGATTGATTGATTGATTGATTGATTGATTGATTGATTTGCTTAACGACAACAGCAACCCGTTGGGGTCATCTTATGTCGTGATTTACTTGAAATCTAGTGTTACATGAATTCACATATGCCAAACAGCTTGTCAGGGCCATTTCGGTGCTTCCTAGAATTTCTTTCACAAGAAAAAAATAGTATTTTTGGTTGCAAATTCTGCTCCAGACATAATATCAAATGATTCTAGGCTGACTGCGGTCACATGTCATTTGTTCCATATACAAGGAGTGAACGCATCCTGTATTCCTCAGTGAGATTCTAGCAATGTAAAAGTCACGGCGTTTGTTAATGAAATTTGAATAATTTAAATTTGACAATAGGGCACAATAGGTAAGATTATTTTATATGATCAAATATTATACTATAATATTTTCTAAGTAAAATAAAATTTTGTTGAACCCTTAAATTACAAGGAGTAAATTAAAAAGTTTTGTCAGAAAAGCTATTGTTTCTCTTTATTTTGTTTATTTTATTTTTTAATTAAAAACCATCCGGGATATCGAAGTTTTATTACGTTCGCCACGCAAATCTTTTCCCGGGTTGCAATTAAGGTTAGTATGTTTAATGTTAAAACTGAAAACATATAATGGTTTATCGCTAATTCCCTTCAACTCCAGAAGCCTGAGCTTTGAATATATAAAATCATGCGTGGGCTGCTTGAACCAAAATTCGACGTAATTGTTTTTTGCGCTTTCCGAAAATTGCCTTGATGATGATATCTTAGAAATTATAACGATGGAAATTTTGCTAGCTAAGGGGGAAAATGTACATTGTTTAATTGTTTATAGAACACCTGGTTCTGAAGTCGATCATTTATTGAATGTATAGAAAATAGAATTTAAACAAAATCGTATATTCATGTGGTGATTTTAGACTTATTGAAATACGATACACACAAAGTTACGCAAACTGTTTATTGACAAATGTACAGCGATGACTTGTGTCCTGTGATAAATCTGCCCACAGCAGTATCTTCAGTTTCAGCAACATTAATCGATAATATCTTTACCAGTGACTGCAACAAATTGTTAGAGTGGTATTCTCTGCAATGATATCTGCAATAACCTTCCTGTTTTTAATATCTGTGAACATAAAGAAATTTCCAAAGTAACACAAAACGTTTTAAAAATATCAGAAACTTCTGTTAAATTAAATACTCATCTCTTAAAAGTGACCTGAAAATGCAGAAGTGCCCAAAAACGATCAATTGTAAAGATGTACATGTAGCATTTAGTAAATTAAATGATTGGTTCCAGCTTGCAAAAAGAAAAATAATTTGTACAGAAGAGTTTGCAAGGCCTAGATCTTCTTCCCTAGAAAACAAATATAAGACTTAAAAAAACAAGCTTACCAGTATTTTGCGCTATAGTGAAAAAAAAGAATTTTAGTGAATTGTTAGAAAAAGTAGTCGAAACATCAATATTACATGGAATATATTAAGCAATGTCATTACATAATAAAAAAAATTTTGAAGGTTTATTTTCATATGCCGCTCAACCATTTTTAAATATTTCTAATCTCTCCTTCCAAATGGTGTGCTGCTGTGTTCAATGATAATAGTAGAAGTAACGCCTTTTTTTAAATCAGGGGACAAAAACAGTTTTAACAACTACAGGTCTGCATCACTGCTGTTAGTTTTCGAAAATACTGAAAAAATATTCCATGTTCTTTTTCAAAAGTGATAGCCAATAGTTTTACAAGTATAACTGTGGTAGGAGCAGCGCCTGTGGTATGAGTGACAGCATTGGTGACAGCATGATGACGGCATGAATGCAAGCATCAGCGACAGCACAAGTGACGGTATGAGTGACAAAGCGGGTACCACGCATTCGTCACATCCGGTATGAGCGATAGCGCGAGTAATGTTTGTTTGTTTGTTTTTTGTTGGCTGGTTGGTTTGTTCGCTTAGTGACAATGAAGGCTTAAGCATGGGTGCCACCCACTCGTCGTTTATGGTATGAGTAACGGCATGAGCCATAGCGTGACTAGCGGTTTTTTTGGTTTGTCAATGAGTTACGGTATGAGCGAAAGCACGAGTGACAGCACGAGTGACAACATGTGCGGGCTCTGCGACACTTAATTCATACACATTGCTGATGGTAACACAGAAGAAAATGCCACTCATACGAGCAACGGTTCAGGTACGAGCACTAGCCAGTTTTAATACATGCTCGAAGTTTTCACCTACACACCTGGAAACTTTAACTCACTCCACACGAAAAGTATAAACTTCCTGACATCTCTCAAATACCCCCCAAACACCCCCGCCCCCACCCCATTACGTTCACTCCGCAGCAGTTACCAGTGACCTGTCGATCCATGGTGGAGGGGGGCGAATCAAAGTGTAGTCACAAAGCACTGTCCTCCGTACGACACTGACGACATGGTTCTAATACTGATCACGCACACGAGCGGATAGTGATTGGTTTGTTTGTTCGTTTGTTTGGTGTTTAACGTCCCGTTCACCAACTAGGATGGGTATATTAGGACGCATGCTAAAGAAGTGGGCAAAAGAATGAAGAATGAATAAATAGTAAAAGAAGAGTGAGAAAGATCTTTCCGATAATCGCTTCTAACGCCATGCACGGAACAGAACGCAGTAGGCGTATTCTTCCCTCCGCACCACACGGGGGATAGAGATTGGCAAAAAGTATAGCCTGTGAAATGTGATATAACTTAGTATGCTGCAACGCCGCAAGACTGAGGTACATATCAATGAAACCTGGTCCTCATCAACACCTCAAAGACGGTCGAAAAAGCGGAAAGCACGTGTTGTAGTGTTCAATCAAAATCAATTCAACCACACGAGCGAGGGATCTGATCCGAACTCCCCACCCCTCCCCCTCTATACATAACATTAATAGAATCAATAGCTTAAAACACTCAGGTTCATCACCGTTTAAAAAAAAAACATAAAAAGAAATTTGGCTAGGTTAGAAAAAATCAGGGGTGAATGAGTCATGTGGAAAATTAATGAAATAACACGAATATCGATAAGTCCGAACGATTTTTCCCGTCTCCGTCCACTTCTCTGTGCGGAAGACATATTACTGAAGGGCAGGCGCGTCTCTTGTGATGCAAGAAGCTTATCTGTGTCGACCAGCTCGAGGCATCGAGGTTAGACTGTGCTAATGTACTGAGATAAAATACCAAATCACAAGGTCCAAAATGCTAGATATTAAAATACTATTATAGGTATTTGAAAACAATAAGTCAAAGTGACCGAATATAGGACAGGCTTCGCACTTAAGCGAAGCAATCTGGTCTGTTTGTGGTGCGGCACATAAATGATCGGCAACGAACAGGTCAGTATGGGGTACGGCACATAAACAACCAGAACCGAACAGGTCAGTGTGTGGTACGGCACGTAAATATTTGTGCTTTATGTTTGAGGGACCCAACTGGTGTAGAAATGCTTTTAATATTTTGTAACTTTTTGTTTACCCAATACTGAATACGTTTTTATTTATTCGCTTTTAGAAATCATGGCACGGCTTATTTTTCAGGAATGTGGTAGCTCAGCCGAGGGTTATTTTACATCCTGACACAGAATAACCATCAAAGAAACGGGTCCTGTATTCAGGTTTAAACCGTCACAACCTTACTACTAAGCTGTCACACATAACATTAATAAATGAAAAAAAAGAAAATGTCCTATTCTCTAACGCTGTTGAGAGTCCAACTCTTTTAGAACTAGAGTGGCCTGAGTGCATGAACAACAGTATACCTGAACATGCTACACATGCTGTTCGTTTGGTGTTTAAAATCCCATTCAGCAATAATGAAGGCTACATTTGGATGCACCTGCTTAAGAAACAAATGTAACAAAATAGATGGAAGAGTGAACAAGCAGTAAAACAAGAGCCAGAAAGAAATTCCGATTTCCCCAACCCGCAGGGGGATTTTGTTTTTCTTCACAAAAAATCTCTTCGCCATCTCCTTTACTTATTGCTCTTTAACAGTCTTATTTTCGGCAATTTTAAACTATTTCAAAATAATTTGGGGGCGAGGTACGTAATATTCCCCAAAAAAGGGCTAAAATGTCAAATCTTTTATTAAAGCATAGTGTACAGTACAGTCTTTGATATCCGATCCTCCCATATACGAATTTTCCTAGAACAGAACTCAAAACGTGTCCCCCAAACATCTACTCCCATGTCCGAACTCAGAAAACCCCCGCAGTTCTTTTGCATTTTGCATGCCTTAATTCTTGTCAAATATGCAGCGACACATTGTCTGTTATTGTGAACACATAATGCTGAGTATTTTACTGCACTAAATTGTCCCTTTACTTGGTAGCCATAGCAGCATCTAGTGTAGTTACACTGTATGTTTATCTAATGCCTTTGCGAAGGACATGGTTTTGTCAATAAACTAAGGATTATAACGTCCGCGAGTTACCAGGACTGACAGGAAATGGGTTTTAAGAGGGTTTCATGGCCAAATATTGGCATACAATTGAAACCTTCGTAATAAGAGAAACAAAATTAATGCATGATCCTGGAAAAATAAAAAGAACAGCTTTGGATATTGAAACAAAATTAGAAATAATAAAGATATCAGAAAAAGGAAGGCCTAATATTAGCATAGCTCAAGAATACAACATTGGTAAAGCTACTGTTTCGGATATAAAGAAAAGAAGATAAGCAATAACACATTGACATTAAAAGATCGTAGACTTGTAGCAAGTCCTCAAGTTGAGGATGCTGTGTACACGTGGTTTTGTCAAGAACGTGCTTGGGGCATACCAATTTCTCATTATTATGGAGAAAGCTATCCATTTTTCACGGTGCTGATTTTTCACATCAAAGCATGTGTCGGTTGGTTTAAAAATTCAAAATTCGCAAAGGAATTAGGAAACATGATGTTTGTGGTGAAAAACTGTCTGCTGACACATCAGAAGTTGACTCGTTTCGACAAGAACTGCGTAAAGTTATGACAGAAGGTGAAATAAAGCCTGAACAAGTATACAATACTGACGAAAGTGGATTATTCCGGAAATGCCTTCCAAATCAAACTCTCGCCGCGGCTCATGAAAAACGCGCTCCAGGTCACAAAACGTCGAAAGGTCGTTTGACTGTGTTGTTTACTGTAAATGGTACCGGGTCGCACAAAATGAAACCGCTTGTTATAGGAAAGTCCCAAAATCCTAAATGTTTTAAGCAAGTCAATATGGATAATCTGCCCGCAACGTATCAATCAGAACAAAAAGCATGGATGACAGCTGATCTCTTTCGAAGTTTTTTTTTTTAATATTTTGTGCCAGAAGTGCAAAAATTTCAACGTGCAAACGACAAAGCCCCTAAAGCGCTTCTTTTGAAGGACAATTGCCCGGCACATCCGGATGTTGACTCATTGCAAACGCCTGATGGGAATATCAGAGCAATGGTCTTACCGAAAAAACACATCAATCTTGCAACCTTCAGATGGTGGTATTATTGCCTGCACCAAAAAACGTAACCGTTCGGAATGACTGCGATACATTATAGACAGTGATAAAGGCTTTGCATCGACAATGAAATCCATCTCTAATAAAGGATGCAATTTACTTTTTGGGTACTACTTGGTCATCGGTAAAGTTTGGTCAAAATGTCTGTTTACAAGTCAATCAGATCCACAAGGCAATTGGCAGGTACCGACGATGACATAACGGTCACTGTCCTTCGCAATCAGCTACAAAAGGCTCGACTCGACTGTACAACTTACGAGGTTGAGCAGTGGATTACTCAGGATAATGAGGCAAACATGTTTGAAATTCTTTCCGACAAGCAGATTGTGGCACCAGTTACAGGTTCTGAAGTTAACCAAGACAGTGATTTTGAGTCAGTTGAGGGCGATCTTGTGATATCAAAGAAAACGCTCCACCCACCCATGGCGAAGGAGTAAAACTTTTTACTGACTGTTTGGCTTATCTAGAGTCCGAGCGGGATACTGAAACGGTACATTTGTCACTGATACGTCAGCTTCGAGCTACAGCTACTGGCAATCGGACTAATGGTTTAAAACAGAAAGAAATCACCAGCTTTTTTAGCAAAAATGCAGGTTAAAACTGTGTACAAAAAGACAGATTCAGTTCACTGTAAATCTACTCTATAAGCGATCGATTTTGCGCATTGTTCTTTTTTTTTTCTTGTCTATTTCAAATTATACAACAAATGTAGCATCAAAGTATATGCACACAGAAACCGCTTTATTGGAACTCATATACGACCGAAATTCTCACATCCGATCTCGCTCATATCCAAACAAAATCCATGTCCCCATCCTAGTTTGGATATCAGAGACTCTACTGTATTTTTGTTTCTTTAACCCCCCCCCCCCCCCCTTCTTCTTCGTACGGTACAATCACTCGAGATTAGAAGAATAGAAATGAAAATGGATCCCTCTTGACTGTCCGACATTATCATGCAAAAAACACACAACTCTACACCAGAGAGGGAAAAACAAGAGCAGTCTGTACGAAACACCTTCGGCGCAAAGTGAAAGAGAACACACTTAACCGCCTTCGCCCAACCCTCCACCAAACACCCCCCCCCCCCCCCCACAAAACATTTAAATAACATACATACACTTTTAATCCAGAGAGGGAAAAACAACAGCAGCCTGTGCAAAAAATCATCAGTGTGCAGCAATATAGAACGCACACATAATATGCCTTTGTCAAGAATTTGTCGATCAAATCTGACAAAAGGAAAATAGTTTTAGCGTCTTGAAATTTTAAGTGAAGGTGGCAAGCGTTACTTCCTACCTATCAATTACTTTTTTTTTTTTGGTGATTGACAAAAAAATTGCGAAAGTTTCGGCGAAAAGCACAATATTTTTCAACAAAATCTTAAACAACTGCTAACTAACTTGAAATTTTAAGTGAAGGTAGCAAGCGTTACGTCCGACCTGGCAATTACTTTTTTTTTTTTGGTGATTGACAAAAAAAATTGCAAAAGTTTCGGCGAAAAGCACAATATTTTTCAATAAAATCTTAACTAACTGCTGGAAAACAGTATTACTGTCTTGAAATTTAGGGTGAAGGCAGCAGGTTTTACTGTCTGTCTGGCTATTATTTTTTGGTGACTGGGCGAAAACTGGCGAAAATTTTCAAAATAAAAACAAATTCAGGAAAATAGCTGTCTTGAATTTTTTTAGTATAGGTAGCAATCATAACTATTCACCCGGACATTACTTGTTTTTCCTGACCATGGCATAAAGTTCACGGGGTCCCGGGGAACACTGCTAATCGGGTCGGGACCCCTGGAATTTGATCCTGGGGTCCCGCGGGACCCCAGAAAAAAGACGGTGTTCTCTTGCTTACCTGTGTCACAGTGCAGACTAACTTATAAGAGAGCGTAATGGCCTGCACAGTCGGCAACATTAACTCAGGGATAGAAACGTTCATTTCCAGAGCAAATGTTCGTTATCACCGCTAAGATCGAAAATAATTGATTTTTTTTTTCATTGTTTAATGTAGCATCATTCAGTGTTTCTTTTTGTTGTTAGAAGTAGTAGTTTTGTGATTTGCATGATATCACTAATCGAGTTTTTTTGTTGCAATAAAATTGATTTTATAGAATTTAACTTTGTCGGGACCCCACCACTTTACCTTGGGACCCCTGGTTTCACAGGTTGGGTTCCCGCATGACCCCGAGCTGAAAAGTAAACTTTTTGCCCTGCTGACTGACCAAATCTGGCGGAAATATTAGCTAAAAACAGAAAAATGACAATCGTAACTCGCACCAGAGAGATGATTTTACTGTCTTCAAATTTTTTATCAAAATAGCAATCATTAGTATTGTATTGTTCTGTAGATCCCTTTCAACTGCTATGGTCATGTCGGGATCCCCCTGCCACATTATACACATTACACATAAATGGGGCATTCCAGCCCTCCTTCTATCCCCTACATGCGGAGTGTCTCACAGGGCAGCAAGGAGGAGTCCCAATTTTAAAGTCTTTGGTATGACCCGACCGGGGTTTGAACCCACGATCTTCCAGTCTCGAGGCGGACACTCTAACCATTAGGCCAGCGAGGCTCTCGGAAACATATCCGAATCGCTTGCTGCAGAAAACATGGCACGACGCTAGAAATAATGAAGTACAATCTGGTGTTGCAGAAATAATGCCACCATATAGCGCTGCAGAGAAGGACCACGGTTACGCGTGGCTGGTCTTGCTGGCATCGTTCCTGCACACCACGCTCGAGTATGGCGTGTTCACTTCCCCTGCCATCTACATGATTGAGTGGATGGAGGCGTTCAACGCAGCAAGCTCTCATAGGATCCATAGAAGGAACAGTAAGCTACTGCATAGGTGAGACTGCCAAGCTGTGACTGAAAAGGCGTGATGCTTGAAAATCAGGTTGAGAAGTTCTTATCTAAGATTTAAGATATGAAAATAAGGAATTCACAAATCTTTTTTCTACTTCTTACCCGAATTTTCAGATCACGCAATACTTCTTTTGTCTTTTTAATTTTTAGCAAGTCACGAGAGAGACCATATGTTAGGGTGTTGAGCGCCTCTCCGCTTGTCCCTCTGTCTTTCCGCCAGTTCGTCCACCGCCACCCTTGTAATCTGTGTACAAAGACATCCTGCGATGTTTGGTATTGAGATGACCTATAATGTAGGACAGGTGCACGGCATTTTTATTTTAAGTTTACCCAATTTCAAGTTCACAATGGCTGCGATCTTGAATTTCACTCGAAATTTCTTGTTATCACGATATATCAACAACTACTTGACCGATCAATTTTAGACGCGGCTTAACCAGTTCGAAAGCATGATCGGGTGTGATTTGGGGATCGATCCGAAAATTCAAAACAGCCTCCAGCCGCAGACTTGGATTTTCCTCCATAATTTCTTCAAAAAAAATGAAAACTTATTCGCTACAAAATTTTAGACTGGGTTGACCATGTGGTGCCGTATTCACAAAAGTTATCTGTACAATTAACCCATTCCGTTTAACTGTTCCTGTAGCTAACAGAACTTTTGAAAGTTAATTGATAAATTTTACTTTTATGTTGAAATATGTTCTTGTAAAAATCGCTTGCCTACTTTAGCTAAGGTAGCTAATTTCCCTTCTGTGGTGTATAGGTCAACTGCATAGTTAACTTTTTTGAATACCATGACTCAAAATTACGCTAGGGACTGGTTTTGGGATGAATAGAAAAATTCAAAATGGCCTCAAACCACCATATCAGATTTTCATCCGCAAAATCACTGCCAACTTGCATTTCATCCACTGTTTTCATAAACATTATAACGCTAAAAATTCTTGATAATATTGATCCAAACTTGTAATTTTATCTTCTAAAACAGGTGATATCTACGTCATGACAGTTTACAACTTCGTTTACAAGGCCTTATAGCGCTCCGTAATCCGGTCCGGTTTGGGGTTGTGCCTTTGGCGTAGATAGTCTTTCTTAATTCTTGCTGAGACTGACAGCTGTCCTCCGAGGAGCGAACATAATCACACACTTTGATTGACAGCTATCCTGGGAGGAGCGTACATAATCACACACTTTAATTGACAGCTATCCTGGCAGGACCGCTGGTGGAGCGCTACGGCTGCAGGCGAGTGAGCTGGTTAGGCAGCATCATCGTGGCGATGGGATTCATACTTAGTGCTTTCGCTACATCCATCGTCTGGCTGTGGGTGTCGTTTGGAGTTATCGTCGGTAGGTAGTGCTACCTTTCTATTATTAAACAGTCCTGGTAAGCAATCAAAATTACAACATCTAACTTTATCTCTATACTGTATGGTTACATCCCATTAGCAGTAAACCTTTTACAGGTAATCAGGATGCTACATCGAAACGGATTATTTACATAAGAAATCACAGATCAAATACACGACTGACTTACAAGTTATTTTTCATTTTCGGCCAGGAGTTTGCAGACCCCTCCCTCAGACTACTTCGCTATTAAAATGAAACCCAGGGAACAGTCAAAAATTCTTGATTTTTAGGAACTCACGTATGCCCAAAAAGTAAGTGACAGATGAAATCCGAGTTCATTTTCACCAACTTCACCAACCTTCACCAGCCATAGTCACTTCTATAATAGGTAGCAATAGTTAAAAAGCAGCTCATTGCAAAAGCTGTGCTAACTCAGAAACCGTTGGAGATAACAGTTAGCTATTATGACCTAACTTTCGAACTCTTGTCCGTACACATGTCCGTTTTACACAAGTAACTACGTGATCTGAACTATGGTCTGAAATTTGGAGGTGAAAAGTCATTCGACCTGTGTAATCTCGGAAACACTCACAGAAAAAGTCATTTTATTTCGGACTTTCTGATTTCAGCCCCTATGCTTTGTTAGGTAAGATAAGGGGTAACTTCATGATCATAACGTCGACTTGATTTTCCTTGATTCACCTATATTATCCCGCAAACCGACACGCAGTAGGACTGTAGCTCAAGAGGTGCATATGGGTAACTCCCTAATCTGTACTTTCCCCTTGAATTTCAGTTAGTTCTTCATTGCTTTAAACAATTAACCGGTCAATATTTACATAAAGCATAACAGCGTAAACGACCCTCCTCTGGAAGAATCTCGCCCCCCCCCCCCCTCATACCCGTTTGGTTCCTTGTAGTTCATTTGATATTTTACAGGAACAGGAGATGGTCTTTCATTGATAGCTCCAGACGTTATCATTCAGCATTACTTCGACAAGAAGCGGGCCCTCAGTGCGGGACTGTCTACCTGTGGTTTCAGTGTCGGTATTTTCGTAATACTTCCTGCCATACGAGTACTCATTTCCTATTACGGCTGGAGGGGAGCCATGCTCATTCATTGTGGGTTAACACTCAACACAATCGCGTGTGGGGCCATCTACGGAGAAACGGAGGAGCTAAAATTAGCACGGAAAACTAGCAGGTCCAAACTTAACCGAAAAACACCTGACGAGACTGCCGTTACGGTGGAAGAAACAACGATTGCCAAGGAACATCGTGACGCCAAACAACTTCAAATTCGTAATGATAACCACATACTTTTATATCCGAAAAACAGCACCGGAGATGCCCCCACCCAAGATCCAAACCAGAATGTATCGGAATTATCAACAAAGAAAACCAAAACACGAGAAAAACATTTCATTTTAGAATTTCTGCGACAGACGTGGAACTTTTCTCTTTTCTATCAGCCGACATTCGTTCTCTACTTCCTCGGACAGACATTAGCTGACTACGGTGACACGCTCATGACTGTGTTCACACCTACAGTGGCTATACTCAAGGGCGTTACCGAGGAAGAGGCCGCCATGGTCATTTCCCTCTACGGCCTTGTCTCTACGGGCAGTTGTCTGTTATTCAGTTTTGTGGTCAACATTTCGGGAGTATGTCGTGTCTGGCTGTGTGGGATCATGGTCGTCATACAGGGCGTAATCGTCGTGGCGTCAAGCTTTGCCAACACCTTCCACGCCTACGCAACAATCTTTGCAATCTATGGGTTCTCGGCAGGTGCATTTAAAAACATTATCATTTTCTTAAAACTACTTTCTCGTAAAGATGCGTATTCAATTTTTAAGATGATTATTTGGGAGAAGTGTTCTCGAGCTTCAAAAAGTCTTTTCCAAGTTATTTAGTTGTTAATTTTATTAATTTTAATTCAATATTTATGTCGTTTATGTACTATAAATATAGAAAATACGCATTTCACCTCACTACATTTCGCACTAAATCTCTGTAAAAATACCAATCTCTTTAAAGGTCCAGTCACGACAACGTTTATCACACTAATGGTGGATTTGGTTGGACTTGAGAATGTTACGCAAGCCTACACGTTCTGTTGCCTGGGACTGACAAGCACCTTCCTCGCTTCCGTCTCTCTAACAGGTTTGTTTGTTTATTTGTTTGTTTGTCTGTTTGTGTTTGTCAGTTTGTTCTCCCGTTCAATTTCCACCACGCGTTTTGGAACCTGAAGGCGGCTAGGATCTTCCTTTGTTCATTTATTTCTTCCTTCCCTCCTTTCATCCTTCTGAACTTCCTTCCATCCTTCCGAACTTCCGTCTTTCCTTCCGAACTTCCTACTTCCTTCCTTCTGAACTTTATTCCTTCCTTAATTCCGTTCGTGTTTAACGTCGCGTTCAGCTTATATCCACGCGTTCTATAGCCTCTAGCCATCTAGCACCTTCTTCGCTTGAATCCCTCCGGCAGCTGCAGTAGCTTCTCTCCACCCGTTCTGTAGCCTGGGGCTGCCAGCATCTTCCACGCTTTCGTTCCTCCAGCACATACAGTAGCTTCTCTCCACCCGTTCTGTAGCCTGGGGCTGCCAGCATCTTCCACGCTTTCGTTCCTCCAGCACATACAGTAGCTTCTCTCCACCCGTTCTGTAGCCTGGGGCTGCCAGCATCTTCCACGCTTTCGTTCCTCCAGCAGATAGAGTTGCTTCTCTCCACGTGTTCTGTAGCCAATGGCTGTCTAGCACTTTCCTCGATTCTCTCAATCTAGTAGGCGCAGTAGCCTCTCTCCTCACATTCTGTAGCTTGGGGCTGCTAGAACCTTCCTCGTTCCTGTCACTCGAGAAGATACAAAGATAAATTTGTTATCTAAGTTCTAGGCCTGTTACGGGAGAATCGATGACTCACAGATGACAGACAGAAGCCATCAGACTAGTCCTTTCTTGTGCATCAGTCGTAAAAAGAAATGAGAGATTCGAGCTAAAACGCATGGCCATGAAATTTTTCACATTTGCAAGGGCTGGCGCTGTAAAATTTTTGCGTTTAAGTTATTCATTTTTCTAAAATTTAAAAATGGAATGGATGACTGATATGCATGTATAATCTATAGTTAATCGAACCCATAAATATCCAAATCGTTGATTTCCAATCGCCAAACATATCAACGCGTTGACATTTCGAAAGAATGTTATACGTTTAATTTTATGTTTCCAGGACTAATCATTGACGAGATGGGTGACACTGACCTTCCGTACTACTTGTTTGGCGGGGTGCAGTCTCTGGCTGGTGTGCTCATATGCTCTATATATTTCGTCAATAAACGTGGCACACATCAAGATGACTGGACTGCTCCAGAAACAGCGACAGAGCAAAGAATGGATCTCCCCAAGAAAGAGGACCAGCTTGAAGGCATTAACGCTCAAGAAATAAAGTCATCGCAAAAAAAGGATCTCCCCAAGAAATAGGGCAAGCTTGAAGGCAATAGCGCTCCTCACCAAACACAGACATCGCACAGAACAAATCTCCCCAGGAAAGAGGACCCGCGTTCCTTAAGTTATTTATGTGATTTGAATCTGCACAATTGATATAATGGGGCTACAGTGAAACATAAGATGCTGTCGATGAAGTGAAACGGTGGAATTTTTCTACCTTTTCCTTCCAAAACTTATTATTTGGAACAAAGCAGCGTTTGACGTTTGAATATAACTGAGTTAATATTAAAATCCACATTGTTTACATTAACTAGTATGTGCCAAGTTGAAGGAAAATTAGTTGAAAATCAAACAGAACGAAAATATATATTATTAATGTCCAAACTGTTTCTCCGTTCACAAGTGAATTCTCGCATTTAAGCTTTCCGTTAAATTTAAGTGGAAAATTGCTCAATCTTAACAAAAAGCAAAGCGTTTACTCTGATTTGGACACCTCTGATTTGGAGCATGAAACTGATTCGAATCTTTCTGCGGGTTACAATTTCTAATGTAACTATCTTACGGATAGTACGTTAAATGCTGGCACCAAATATATAAATGGTTTATCACTAATTCACTTCAAATCTAGAATGAAGCATGAAAGCAAACTTAAGTTGCTTAAATAAAAAATTCCACGTAATTGCGGTTTCATGCTGATTATGACGAGGTTTCATGCTGATTATGACGAGGTTTCATGCTGATTATGACGAGGTAGCGTTTTGCCTTGAAAGTTATGCAACGTAAAACATCATGCACAGTTCTGGGAGTGGAGGTGGTGTATCACTGTGTGTGTCTAAATATCTTAAGTAACACAAACCTGGTAGCTTCTCGTATGCTTTAGATGGTATGACGGTGGAATTTCCGGTAGATAATGGGAAGAATATATACGTTTCTTGTGTCTATGGAACACCTGGCTCTGAATTCGATGATTTTCTTGAATGTGTAGAAAATATGTTGAAACATGTTTTAGAACTAAATCGTGTATAAATGTGGTGATTCTGATTTAGATTTACTGAAACACGATGCACACAAAGGTAGGAAACTATTTACTGACTAAAGTTCAGCTGCGATTTGCATCCTATGATAAATAAGCCAACAACAGTATCTTCATTTTCAGCAACGTTAATTGATAGTATCTGACTAGTCTTACTAAGTGAAAGTTTCTTCCAAGAACTGCACAAACACTGCAAGCCGTCACGTAATCACTTCCATATATGGAACGTCATACGCATTTCCTAATTTCGCTACACCAGTCAAAAGTTGACATTCCGTGAAATTTACCAAGACAGACAGAGTTTATAAGCCATTTAAACACCAGTTCGGGTGCTCTACCACTTTTTGGTGGAGGAAGGAAAATATCATATCATATCATATCATCCACCCCCTCCCCTACATATAGCACTCTTTGGGATATGGTTTGTAAGAAAAAAATATGAATATCGACAATTTCATCCCTTAAAGGACCTGATTACGGTTATACAAAACTTGATTTTCTTGGCATGCGCTAGGTCAGTGTAAGTGGGAGGTAACTGCAAAAGAGGAGAGGGAGGGGGACACTACCAGTGGGCCAAATAACGGGGGTGGAAACATAACAAGAAAGACACGAGTTCATGAAATCAAGTCACTCAGTCATCATTTCATACTGAGCAAAATTTAACAATTTACAAGAAGTTCTCAGGGCCAAGTGCCAAATGTTTGAAATAGTCATTTCGAAATATTTCCTTCAACAACTACTAAAAACTTCAAAATTTTCCATTTTATATATGCATATTTCCTTTACTATTTACTCTTAGTAATTTTTTCTTTTAATACGGACACGACTCACTGACAGCAGCACGCGGTGACGGACACGATTCACTGACAATAGCAAGCCACGACGGACACGACTCACTGACGGTAGCATGCGGTGACGGACACGACTCACTGACAGTAGCACGCGGTGACGGACACGACGCACTGACAGCAGCGCGCGTTGACGGACACGACTAACTGACAGTAGCATGCGGTGACGGACACGATTCACTGACAATAGCAAGCCGTGACGGACACGACTCACTGACAGTAGCATGCGGCGACGGACACGACTCACTGACAGTAGCATGCGGTGACGGACACGACTCAATGACAGTAGCACGCGGTGACGGACACGACGCACTGACAGCAGCGCGCGTTGACGGGCGCGACTCACTGACAGTAGCACACGGTGACGGACACGACTCACTGACAGTAGCACAAGGTGACGGACAAGACTCACTGACAGGAGCACGCGGTGACGTACACGACTCACTGACAGAAGCACGCGGTGACGGACACGACTCACTGACAGTAGCACGCTGTGACGGACACGACTCATTGACAGTAGCACGCGGTGACGAACACGACTCACTGACAGAAGCACGCTGTGACGGACACGACTCACTGACATTAGCACGCAGTGACGGACACGACTCACTGACAGAAGCACGCGGTGACGGACACGACGCACTGACAGTAGCACGCTGTGACGGACACGACTCACTGACAACAGCGCATGGTGACGGCCAAGACTCACTGACAGTACGCGTTGACGGACACGACTCACTGACAGCACGTGGTGATGGACCAGACTCACCGACAGTAGCACGCGGTGACGGACATGACTCACTGACAGTAGCACGCGGTGACGGACACGACTCACTGACAGTAGCACGTGGTGACGGACACGACGCACTGACAGTAGCACGCGGTGACGCACACGACTGACAGTTACACGCGGTTACGGACACGACTCACTGACAGTAGCACGTGGTGACGGACAAGACGCACTGACAGTAGCACGCGGTGACGCACATGACTGACAGTGACACGCGGTGACGGACACGACTCACTGACAGTAGCACGCCCTGACGGACGCGACTCACTGACTTAAGCCAAGTAAAGTGCATCGTAACACTCATAACACACGTAATACTTCCACGAGCATGACCTAGTAAGTAGCCTGCTTTATTCCAACTGGTATGGAATTATAGATAGCCTAGCAGATATAGCCTATTGATAGTCATGGCCTATGACACCCATCTGTCAACCTGAAGGGCCTTCTCATAGGGCTAAGAGACCTTGAGAACATTCTTGTATCCCTTTCATATTATTACAAGTAAAATTGGGCTCTACTGGACAATAAACACTGTTGTTATAGCGGACGGTTGCCAGACAACAGCTTCACGGTGAGATCCAGGGCAAAACTCACCTTGCCTTGAAGTAGAGATCCAGGGCTCTGATCCAGAATGGCAGCATCTGTGGCAGCACCAAGGAGCTGTGCTTAAATAACGCCACCACCGAGTGACGCACTTCCGGTTCCAAGCCTGAAGCAAAAAACAGAGCCGCGTCACCTTGACAACCAAATCGCCCATGTTAACAAAATGGTATTACCTTTATACGAACTAATAAATGCCGTGTGCTACACGCCACGAATTAATTCACCCCTTGCTCGCTGGCATTTTATAGAAATAGGCGATAAAGAAATAACGCATCATTAAGCACATCCACGTGAAATCAGAGATTTGCTATTGAGGGAATTTCTCTAGTCTCATTAAAGCGTGAGATTGTGAAAATTGTAGGCACCGCTGGAGGAGAAGCAAAGCTTGTGCAGGCGCGGGAAGGCCACGGGGGCGCGGTGCTTGATGCGAGACGGGTGCACGCCTTGGTCCTCAAGCCGCTGTCCCAGGCTGGCGAGCACGTGTAGCACAAACATGGCGTACCTGCAACACGTGTCATACAAACGTAGCGTATCTGCAATACATGTCACACAAACATGGCGTACCTACAATACGTGTAACATAAACATGATGTCCTTGCAACACGTGTCACACAAACATTGTGTACCTGCAACCCGTCACACAAACATGGCGTAAATGTAACACGTGCCACACAAACATGGCGTCCTGCAACACGTGTCACATAAACATGGCGAACCTGCAACACGTGTCATACAAACATGGCGTAAATGTAACACGTGTAACACAAACATGGCGTACCTGCCACACGTGCAACACAAACATAACGTATCATAAACGGCACACAACTTTGCGAATATAAATTAAACTTATACTTTATTATAACTTATCGTCAGCCTGTTACAGTTTTAGAAAATAACGGTCCACTTCAGTAACTTAAGCTACAAATCCTGCGCTGAGTTCACGGGACTCTGAATCCGTTGTGTTCGCTTACGTCACACTTTACCTCGGGCTGATTTCACCGGGGCTAGGGAAGCCATGCCACAAGACGTTTCGGAGGTTCATCGAGATCGGAGGCCCGATGATGACTCGCAACACCTGGATCTGAAAGTGTACACCTGAAATTCTCTTACTTTTTCAAACCTCACGGGAAAGCACGAGAATTAAACCACCGAATTGCAAATAATCTGATGGTAGAATTATTGACTCGTGACTTGACAGCTTACCCGCGTGATCACCATGTGACTCACCATGGCGTGACCCATTATCATCACGTGACTCACTACGGTGTCCCCCATGATCACCACATCACTCACCACGCTGTCCCCCCCACGACCACCACGTCACTCACCACGCTGTCCCCCCCCCCCCCCCCGACGACCACCATGTCACTCACCACGCTGTCCCCCCCACGACTACCACGTCACTAACCACGCTGTCCCCCCACGACCACCACGTCACTCACCACGCTGTCCCCCACGACCACAGCGTCACTCACCACGCTGTCCCCCCACGACCACCACGCCACTTACCACGCTGTCCCCCCATGACCACCACGTCACTCACCACGCCGTTCCCTCACGTCACTCACCACGCTGTCCCCCCACGACCACCACGCCACTCACCACGCTGTCCCCCCACGACCACCCCGTCACTCACCACGCTGTCCCCCCACGACCACCAAGTCACTCACCACGCTGCCCCCCCCCCACGACCACCACGCCACTCACCACGCTGTCCCCCCCACGACCACCACGTCGCTCACCACGCTGTCCCCGCCTAGTAACCAGGTGACATCACGGCATCCCCACATGACCACCACGTCACTCACCACGCTGTCCCCCCACGACCACCCCGCCACTCACCACGCTGTCCCCCCACGTCACTCACCACGCTGTCCCCCCACGTCACTCACCACGCTGTCCCCCAACGACCACCCCGTCACTCACCACGCTGTCCCCCCACGACCACCCCGTCACTCACCACGCTGTCCCCCCACGACCACCAAGTCACTCACCACGCTGTCCCCCCCACGACCACCACGTCACTCACCACGCCGTCCATACACGATCACCACGTCACTCACCACGCTGTCCCCCCACGACCACCACGCCACTCACCACGCTGTCACCCCACGACCACCGCGTCACTCACCACGCTGTCCCCCCACGACCACCACATCACTCACCACGCTGACCCCCCCCCCAAACACGACCACCCCGTCACTCACAACGCTGTCCTCCAAACGACCACCATGTCACTCACCAGGCTGTCCCCCCACGACCGCCACGTCACTAACCACGCTGTCCCCCCACGACCACCACGTCACTCACCACGCTGTCCCCGAACGACCACCACGCCACTCACCACGCTGTCCCCCCACGACCACCACGTCACTCACCACGTTGTCACCCCACGACCACCGCGTCACTCACCACGCTGTCCCCCCACGACCATCACGTCACTCACCACGCTGTCCCCCCACGACCACCACGTCACTCACCACGCTGTCACCCACGACCACCCCGTCACTCACCGCGCTGTCCCCCACGACCACCACGTCACTCACCACGCTGTCCCCCCACGACCACCACGTCACTCATCACGCTGTCCCCCCACGACCACCACGTCACTCACCACGCTGTCCCCCTACCACCACCCCGTCACTCACCATGCTGTCCCCCCACGACCATCACGTCACTCACCACGCCGTCCCCCCACGTCAATCACCACGCTGTCCCCCCACGACCACCACGTCACTCACCACGCTGCCCTCCTCCCCCCCCCCACGACCACCCCGTAACTAACCATGCTGTCCCCCCACGACCATCACGTCACTCACCACGCCGTCCCCCCACGTCAATCACCACGCTGTCCCCCCACGACCACCACGTCACTCACCACGCTGCCCTCCCCCCCCCCCAACACGACCACCCCGTCACTCACAACGCTGTCCTCCAAACGACCACCATGTCACTCACCAGGCTGTCCCCCCACGACCGCCACGTCACTAACCACGCTGTCCCCCCACGACCACCACGTCACTCACCACGTTGTCCCCGAACGACCACCACGCCACTCACCATGCTGTCCCCCCACGACCACCACGCCACTCACCACGCTGTCCCCCAACGACCACCACGTCACTCACCACGCTTCCCCCCCCCCCACAACCACCACATCACTCACCACGCTGTCCCCCCACGACCACCACGCCACTCACCACGCTGTCCCCCCCACGACCACCCCGTCACTCACCACGCTGTCCCCCCACGACCACCACGTCACTCACCACGCTGTCCCCCCACGACCATCACATCACTCACCACGCTGTCCCCCCACGACCACCACGTCACTCAGCACGCTGTCCCCACGACCACCCCGTCACTCACCACACTGTCCCCCCACGACTACCACGTCACTCACAACGCTGTCCCCCACACGACCACCACGTCACTCACCACGCTGTCCCCCACGACCACCACGTCACTCACCACGCTGTCCCCCCACGACCACCCTGCCACTCAGCACGCCGTCCCCCCACGACCACCACGTCACTCACCACGCTGTCCCCCCACGTCACTCACCACGCTGTCCCCCCACGACCACCCCGTCACTCACCACGCTGTCCCCCCACGACCACCCCGTCACTCACCACGCTGTCCCCCCACGACCACCAAGTCACTCACCACGCTGTCCCCCCCCCCCCCACGACCACCACGTCACTCACCACGCCGTCCATACACGATCACCACGCCACTCACCACGCTATCCCCCCACGACCACCACGTCACTCACCACGTTGTCACCCCACGACCACCGCGTCACTCACCACGCTGTCCCCCCACGACCATCACGTCACTCACCACGCTGTCCCCCCACGACCACCACGTCACTCACCACGCTGTCACCCACGACCACCCCGTCACTCACCGCGCTGTCCCCCACGACCACCACGTCACTCACCACGCTGTCCCCCCACGACCACCACGTCACTCATCACGCTGTCCCCCCACGACCACCACGTCACTCACCACCCTGTCCCCCTACCACCACCCCGTCACTCACCATGCTGTCCCCCCACGACCATCACGTCACTCACCACGCCGTCCTCCCACGTCAATCACCACGCTGTCCCCCCACGACCACCACGTCACTCACCACGCTGCCCTCCTCCCCCCCCCCACGACCACCCCGTCACTCACCATGCTGTCCCCCCACGACCATCACGTCACTCACCACGCCGTCCCCCCACGTCAATCACCACGCTGTCCCCCCACGACCACCACGTCACTCACCACGCTGCCCTCCCCCCCCCCCCACGACCACCCCGTCACTCACCATGCTGTCCCCCCACGACCACCACGTCACTCACCAGGCTGTCCCCCCCACGACCACCCCGTCACTCACCACGCTGTCCCGCCACGACCACCCCGTCACTCACCACGCTGTCCCCTCACGACCACCACGTCACTCACCACGCTGCCCTCCCCCCCCCCACGACCACCCCGTCACTCACCACGCTGTCCCCCCCACGACCACCCCGTCACTCACCACGCTGTCCCGCCACGACCACCCCGTCACTCACCACGCTGTCCCGCCACGACCACCCCGTCACTCACCACGCTGTCCCCCCACGACCACCACGTCACTCACCACGCTGCCCTCCCCCCCTCCCCCCCACGACCACCACGTCACTCACCACGCTGTCCCCCCACGACCACCACGTCACTCACCACGCTGCCCTCCCCCCCCCCTCCCCCCCACGACCACCACGTCACTCACCTCGCTGTCCCCCCACGACCACCACGTCACTCACCACGCTGTCCCCCCACGACCACCACGTCACTCACCACGCTGCCCTCCCCCCCTCCCCCCACGACCACCACGTCACTCACCACGCTGCCCTCTCCCCCTTATCCCCCCCGAACAACCCCGTCACTCACCACGGTGTCTCCGAACATGCGTCTGAGCTGCGGCGTGAGCAGGAGATGCTTGAGCATGGACGGGCACTGCTTTCCCTCCAGCAGGTACACCTGCAACACAACACAACAACGCGTCAGTTCTCCCTAAAAATCACCTACAACACAACAACGCGTCAGTCCTTCTCCCTCAAAATCACCTACAACACAACAACGCGCCAGTTCTTCTTTCCCCTCAAAATCCTTTATACCGACACAACTACGATTTTCAATTTATAATTCGTCTTCACCAAGACGACCAATTTACTGTTTACACTTTGCTGTAAAATCATGTAGCCGGAGAGTATCAGACACAGCACGGACAGTATCAGACACAGCATGGGGAGTATCAGACACAGCACGGGGAGTATCAGACACAGCACGGGGAGTATCAGACACAGCACGGAGAGTATCAGACACAGCACGGAGAGTGTCACACACAGCACGGAGAGTATCAGACACAGCAGGGAGAGTATCAGACACAGCACGGGGAGTATCAGACACAGCACGCAGAGTATCAGACACAGCACGGAGAGTATCAGACACAGCACGGGGAGTATCAGACACAGCACGGAGAGTATCAGACACAGCACGGAGAGTATCAGACACAGCACGGACAGTATCAGACACAGCACGGGGAGTATCAGACACAGCACGGACAGTATCAGACACAGCACGGGGAGTATCAGACACAGCACGGGGAGTATCAAACACAGCACGGACAGTATCAGACACAGCACGGAGAGTATCAGACACAGCACGCAGAGTATCAGACACAGCACGGGGAGTATCAGACACAGCACGGGGAGTATCAAACACAGCACGGACAGTATCAGACACAGCACGGAGAGTATCAGACACAGCACGCAGAGTATCAGACACAGCACGGAGAGTATCAAACACAGCACGCAGAGTATCAGACACAGTACGGGGAGTATCAGACACAGCACGGACAGTATCAGACACAGCACGGGGAGTATCAGACACAGCACGGAGAGTATCAGACACAGCACGAAGAGTATCAGACACAGCACGGAGAATATCAGACACAGCACGGAGAGTATCAGACACAGCACGAAGAGTATCAGACACAGCACGCAGAGTATCAGACACAGCACCCAGAGTATAAGACACAGCACGGAGAGTATCAGACACAGCACCCAGAGTATAGACACAGCATGGAGAGTATCAGACACAGCACGCAGAGTATCAGACACAGCACGCAGAGTATCAGACACAGCACGGAGAGCATCAGACACACCGCGAAGAGTATCAGACACAGCACGGGGAGTATCAGACACAGCACGGACAGTATCAGACACAGCACGGACAGTATCAGACACAGCACGGACAGTATCAGACACAGCACGCAGAGTATCAGACACAGCACGGAGAGTATCAAACACAGCACGGAGAGTATCAGACACAGCACGGAGAGTATCAGACACAGCACGCAGAGTATCAGACACAGCACGGAGAGTATCAGACACAGCAAGGAGAGTGTCACACACAGCACGGAGAGTATCAGACACAGCAGGGAGAGTATCAGACACAGCACGGGGAGTATCAGACACAGCACGGACAGTATCCGATACAACACGGATTCTTACGTCACCCAGGGATCTTTCGAGTACAGTGCAGCTGAGAAGGAGAGATTCAGCCGGCCTCGTGTCTCCGCCATTCTTCACCAGTTCAAAGCAGTGCTGTAACACCTTCCAGTCGAAACATCAAACACAACATAGCACTCAAAACACAAATGCACGAGTCGATGTAACTTTTTTATTATTACTATTATTATTATTATTATTATTATTATTATTATTATTATTTATTATTATTATTATTATTTATTATTATTATTAATAGTATAAGTATTATTATTATTAATTTATTTATTTATTTGCTTTGAGAAGACCGTCCAGAAACGGTGGTTCAGCTAACAATTCATCTGTAAAAAAGAATTAACATGTCAACAAAGTGTCATCAAACTTGAGCATTAAGGAGATACATATATTTTTTTTTACTTTTCTTTCGTCTGATATAGCGTAATGCCACATTTATACAATGGTCTAATCATAATGGCGAGCGCAAAAAATATTTTCACAAACAGTGGAATAAATAAAGCCGTGCCTGCACCTTTGGAATACTTGTCCACTGAAGCCAGTGTGCAAAGTGTTGGTGAAACTCCTCTGGTGTCAGCGATATCAAGTGGTCGTAGGAAGCTTTGAACGCAACGGCCAACCGTTTGGCACTCTCCACGAAGTACTCGTAACTGTCTGCTGTGTGCTCTGAAAAACACAAAGTACTAGTCAATGTCTGCGGTGTGCTCTGCAAGACACAAACTACTCATAACTGCTTGCTCTCTGCCCTATAAAACACAAAATTCTCAGACTTTTCTGGCGTGTGCTCATAAACTACTGGAAGATGAACGCTATCTTCTCTGTTTCACACAAAATCATCATTACTATAATATCATCTGCTAAAATCAAAACAACTACGCGGCACCTTCTATGTATTGTACAAAATAACATATATTTTATGAAATTTAACGGACCTGGCAGAAGCTTTGAAATGGCTTCCCAGTTGAGCAATTGCCTGTCATCTAAAATCCGTTGCTCGCTTTGATCTTGGTTCACCCCAGCCTCACACAGTATATGACGCACCTAGCCCACACACGAACGACAAGACGTAACTCAAAACAACTATCCCAGAACTGTTTTAGAACTTCAAGCTATACAAACTAAAATTTACAATCAGAAGTGGTCCCATTTTTTACTATTTTCAAAACCTTTGCCAGCCACCTACGTAAACTTCTTGACAATTCGAGCTGGAAGACAAGAATGTGAGGGTGTCATTTTACCTTTTGGGACAAGCAACTGTGAGACTGGGCCGTCCTTAGGTCTCTGTACCTGGCCAGTGACGCCATAAACAACTTGTACATGTTTTCCTTCACTTCCGTGACATGTCAGGAAGTCCGTCTGTCTTGATACTTGCGCTTTCCGGTAGAGACACTCCCCGGTTATGGCATTTCACAGATGCTCTATCAGCGGTTACGCCATCACATTTCCCAATGTTCACAACTTCTCACGATGACCATTTCGCTACCTGAGAAACAAACCCAATGAATCCTTTACTACAAGTCGTGTATGTTACAGTCAAACTGTCAAATCAGGTAGTTTACAAAATGATCGAAACTTTTAGGCATTTAGAAAACTGCCTAGTCAACCACTTTTTAAAATGCCTGAAAATTTCAGCCACTTTGCAACCTGCCTGGTTTTTAAGGTTATAAAACTTGACGATTTGCCTGACATTGTAATTATTTTTGTTAGCAGAACATGCCAATTTGCTCTTAACTGTTGATCATAAAAGCTGAATAAACTGCTCCCGGTTTTCTAGGTCTCAATAGAAATGACATATTTAAGCAGCAGAGATAACAGTATCATGTATGAAAATATGAAATGCAATTATTAACCTTTGGACTCGAGATGAGAAAACCATTATAAAACATTATATAATGATATTGACATTATATAATGAAACTGTAGTAAAAGTGGGGCTGTAATGCAGCATTCCTTTTGTAACTGAAAATTTCTGTTTGGAGATCCAGTTCATTCGAGTTCAAAGGGCTTGTTCTGCGCTAATCGTCGTATTACAGTGAGCTTAGCTTGCGAATAGTCTGTAAATTGTTCTTTTATATCAAGATGGCTTAAAATTGTTTCTTAAATTTTGTGAGGATAAGAGTATGAAACAATTAGTTATCTGGTCCTGCATTTAAGTATGTATCATACGGATCTAGGGAATTTTTTGCAAAGAAATATATTTCTGTTTTTACGGAATGAATAAAAAGATTAATTTTTTAAACGAGTTCTACTTGAATTTTGAAATTTAGTAATTTATGTGAGTTTTTTTATTTAGGGTTAAGACCTTTCAATTTTAATACGAATGAACATTTTTACATTAATTAATTGTTTTACTTAATTAATTGTTCATGTTTCATTAATTGTTAATTGTTCATTTCATTTCTTAAAAGTTAATTGCAATTTTCCAAGTTTTGTTTTCCAAATGATAAGTAATTGCAACCGGCGTGTTAATACATCACATTGCAACTAAGTTAAAAGGTTTCTCTCCCGTTTCACTGTCACTAAGAGTAAGTACACCCGGAGCAGGTTATTTAGCTATACAAGACAAACAATGGAATGATAAGTACTTGTTTCTGTTAATACTACAAAGTACCATTTCGGGCAAACTGTCAAATTTTGTAACCATAAACCATGCAGCTTACATAAGTGGCCGGAAATGTTTTATTTTATTTTTATTAAGTGCCTGGCTTGACAATTTACCTGCACATATTTATGACTTTAGCAGATACTGACTGAATTTGAATCAACATGAAGCATTATTATATGACTTTGGAAAAAGAACTATAATCTCACTGGTCAATTCAAAGGTCAATAATGTTTCAATGTTGACCGGAACGCAAAAGTATGTAGAAAATATAATTATCTGTCATCAAAACGCCATTAAATCGTTTAACAAAGCATATAGTGGCCTATTTTTCAGTCAATATGAACATATTATTGACCAGTTACGTAAAAAAAGGTGACCCTTACTGACAATAATAACTTCATGTTGACTCAAAACAAGTCAACATATACTTTGTTACAAGTCCTGACTAGGGTTTTGATAACAAGCACCTGCAGTAACCATCGATTTTTGCGTTCCGGTGAACACTGAGAAATAACTGACATAGAACTCGATCAGTTTTTCAACACACGTCAAACGAACGCTTGTATTGATCACGAAGATGACATGTATGACGGCCTCAATAGAAACAATACAAGCGGTGACAAAGTCCTTTCAGAGAGAACTGCCTCTTGGAGCTCAGCCCTAAATTATTCTTGCGGTCTTTTCCCCTGGAAGCACTGTTCTTCCCCTGACAGGTGATCACTAACGACCCGGTACCAAAAAAAAAAGAGGTATCAGCTATAAGTTATTGTTGACCGGCCTAGATTTACAGATTCACTGGTGGATCCCGCTTTATATTTAAGCATTCCTATTCTTCAACCCTTAAATTCTAAGAACTACACTTTATTACTTCATAGATATAAGCGGATTCGTTCTCAAACCTTCGCTGAAAAGATTTTGCATTTTGACCGAAATCGGTTGGAATAAAGGCATAAAGAAATGATAGAAAAAAATTGGCAAAATTCAATAAAGTTCGAGTTTGCCGGAAACATATTCACAAGTTGGCTATTTAAGGAGCTGAGTAATACGTAAAATGGTTTATAAAAGATCATATGATATCTTTTTAAATACAAAGGTGTGTATGTTGAAAGGAAACTAGATTTTTGATGTTTTTTACCTTGTCATTTCTTTTTAATTTTACACAAAAAATTGCAATCGAAACGACACCTTCATTGGAAAGATCCGAAAGTATAAACTGGTTTATTGTACAGCACGCTGACGGTACCTGCCAAGAAAATCATCCAATATGACGGAAGAAATGCAAAAAGGTATATTTCATTGGATTTTTTATTTTCGGAATACATGGTCATAAATATACGGATGAACAAAAAACAATCCAAATTTGTGCTACAAAACAACACAGGAACATTCAAAAGAATAAAATATTCGGACGATAGGCCCGTTATAGAGATTTTTCTCACCAAGCCCCGAATGAGTGCATGAAGGCCTCTAGTGGTGGTAAGATAGATAGGGTTGTCATATAGATAGGGTCGGCTCGAACTAATTGGAGCTGCTCTTAACTTGGTTATTTGTGCGTACCTAGCTCCAAGAAGTGGCACACTACAAGGTTTCCACGCACCGCTTCAATTCCTCGCTATACAACGACACTCAAGTTAACTGCGCTCGCTTTGAGGCTACTTTGTGCCAGGTCTAACGATCAGCAAGTCTTTATTGACATTTCCTAAAGACACTAAAAATACAACGGTGACGATAAACAACTTCTGTGCTAAGATTTCTTTTATAGAAAATAAACAGAAAATAACCACAAATTCCCCGCAACAATTGAGATGTTTGTATACAGGCAGCATAGTTTTTCACGTGAAAAAGTAAAAATCTTTGCAATTATCCACCAAAATCTTTTGAATACTATTTCAAAAAGAATGGAAGCAATTAAAAGTTATATATTGTGAGCATACAAAATAAATTTATATCTAATTCTGCATCTATCAACTATAACCACATCACACTTCGGGTGTTTCGAATAAAATGCCCAAGACTTTTGAATTTCGACTGCAAGAAGAACAACATCAAAGAAGTGATAGAAAAATATGGAAGAAATATCGCAAAAACAGCTCATACTCTGTACATAAAAGAAATTGAAACTTGAAACTATTTGTTAAAACTTTTAATAATTTTTTAAAATAGCATACGGGTTGTTAAAAACCCGATTGCTCTTTGGTGCGAGAGAAATTTGACACTTAGGCGAAATCTCTCTGTCATTTCTTTCATTGTTACCCAGTTATTTTTATTCGATACGCAGAATTTTTGCGTAATTTTATTGGGAACGTCCAAAGGGTGATTTGGCTAATTATAATATATATTTTAAGGTAACGTCCCACTTTGCCTACGGTTCACTATGTCTACGGTCCACTTTGCCTACGATTTTATTGTAACAGTTTGCCTACGATTTTTAACCCCAGTTTTCCTACGATTTTACTGAAGAATAATAATTAAAACAATTAACCGTACAATCACCATTTTTTTCAGCAGGGCTTTACGTTAACTTTTTTTCGGCGCCTCCCCGGTGGGGCAAATATATTTTAAATCTACCTGCCCCACCAGCACTCTTACCTGCCCCATCTTTTGTCTCTTCTGTTGGGCATTTTTAAGTTTTTAATTTTGATAATTTTACATATTTTTCTTCAATTATTGTATCACAAGTGACGCGAAGCTATAATTGGTGTGTGTCCAGGGGCAGTCTAGCACCCCCATAGAAACTGGCAACGTGCCAGAGGCTAGTATGTAGGTCATGTGCAGCTAGCGGACACCGATCAATAACTACATTCGCCTACTTGGCAAGTACATATGTATGTTGTTAAGGAATGTAGGAACAGACCCCTCCGGAACAGACCCCCCTTTCTTTGGTAGGAACAGACCCCCCCCCCCCCCTTTATTTTATATATATATTATGTCCTGAGATATATTTTTTTAAATATTTTTTTTATACAATTTTAAATTGTTATTTTAAATTTCGTGTTTATTATTAATATAACACCTTTTCATCACGAATGAACATATGTGCCAATGCCCTTTCATCAGGATGAAAGGGATGAAAGGATGTATTGATGTTGTTTCAAAGAGTGATCGCAATTGCAACTTAATGTATTGATGTTGTTTCATCTGGATCAAAGAGTGATCGCAATTGCAACTTAATTTCGAATGGATAAAAGGAATAATTTATGTTCATTAAAAAATTTGAGTTAATTTTTTTTTTAGTCTTTAGTTTTGCAATCACATAACTGACGCAAATATCCATAAGACTATTAGCATTAACACAATAAATGATTGTGTTTCAGTTTTGTGTTTCAGTTTCAAGATTTCAGTTTTAATTTCTTGTTCGATATTCAATCAGTCTTAGTCGACTTAGACATTGCGAATGTGCGCGATTACTCTTACAATGTGCCAGATTTAAGCGAATTCGGTGACAGTCTGAACCATAGCGCGTCAGTAACTGCCGAGACTCTTGTTGTTGGTGCGAGTTTTCGAGATTTCAGTTTTAATTTCTTGTTCGATATTCAATCAGTCTTAGTCGACTTAGACATTGCGAATGTGCGCGATTACTCTTACAATGTGCCAAATTTAAGCGAATTCGGTGAGAGTCTGAACCATAGCGCGTCAGTAACTGCCGAGACTCTTGTTGTTTGTGCGAGTTTTCGAATCGCGATTGAACACATTCCAGAATCGAACTTCGAAAGTGCCATCCAAGTAGTTATTCCGTAAGTAAGAAATAAACTCCAGTAATGTGGCATAGCGTTGAATGTAGCGCCTGGTCGATTCTGATGTGGCGTGGCGCTCGACGTTATGGCGAACCAGAGCAAGCGGGAGATATCCTAAGGCCATCAATTTCCTCAATCACTTGCACTATTGCGGTAAGAACCTGTTAATCCTAGTTCTTGAATTTTGCGTCACAGACTGGCAGAAATGAAAATAATATCCACAAATTTGTGTACGTGATAAGTCAGTTTCTATCGCCGTGACTAGAGCCCTTTCGAAATCACAAACAATTCTCTCTGGTCGTAAGTCAGTTTCTATCGCCGTGGCTAGAGCCCTTTCGAAATCACAAACAATTCTCTCTGGTCTAAATCGGTGACCTTCAGGACTCTTTCTATAATGGAAGAAGCTATTTGTACGCCGGCGTACAAATAAGAGCTATTTTCGTTTTTTTTTTTTTACGCCGGCGTACAAATAAGAAACTAGAGGCTATTTGTACGCCGGTTTAAAGAAAGCTTAATTGAGAGTTACACGGCGAAAAAAATATGTATTTTTTGTCACTTAAATGAAAATAATTACTTTTTGACAGATTATCGGAAAAAATACATCAATGAAGCGTATTAGAGTACTTTATACGCCGGCGTACAAATAAGACGGAATTGGTTCTTATTTGTACGCCGGCTTAGGGGAAGCTTAATTGAGAGTTACACGGTCAAAAAAAAATATTTTTTATCATTTAAATACAAATTATTACTATTTGACAGAATATGTGTCTTCTATCGCGAAAAGGTAAGAGGCAATTTGTACATCGGCGTACAAATAACAGAGTTGTTTCTCATTCGTACGCCGACGTAAAAGAAGCTTATACGTGATATTTATTAATGAAAGTCAACAAATGTAGTAGCTTTTGCACTGTCTTTGCTTCTTTTATAACAGAAAGTCGTAATTATAAGACATATAAGATTATTTTGTATGAACAAATTTTCTTCTTGAAAATATTTCTTGAAAATATTTGAAAATATTTGAAAGCCCACTAAAATTCCCCAAAATATGAAAATTCCGCCCCAAAACCTAAAGATGCAATGATGAAAACAAAGCCCAGAACAGAAATCCCACTTGTTAACTTGCATATGATTGGTTCACTCTGGCGTACAAATAAGAGAGTTTTCCTCGTTGTTTGTGCACCGACGTACAAATAGCCAGTCCGTTCCAATAATATTAGCCAGTAGCTGCCTGTAATGGCCAGTGGTTTTGCCAGCGCTGGAGCATATTACAATGGGTAACACGCGATCGTGATACAGTCCATGAACAGTCACAAATTGTCGGTACGGCTCGGGGCAGTGACAAATCGTAGGCAAACTGGGACTATAAAATCGTACGAGTAGGCAAACTGGGACTGTAAACATATTTTAAGACAATCTCTAACCCTGTATTGAAATTTATGGTAACTTAACTTTGGTCATATGGCATTTAAAGGCCGGGACGTAAATAAACATTTGACAGGTTAGTAAGGAAGCTAACGTTACTACACTTTAACGGAAAATTTAAGCTGTGCAGCTCATATTAAAAATTGTGCCTGTTTTGCAAAGAGTGTATTGTGCATGAACTTACGGTAACTGTTTGAATAACAGGGACTAGTGTGCAAGATTCGTGTTTCAGAACAATGCAAGGCTTCGTAGCTTTTACAGAGAGGTATACGAAATTATTTAAGTCAGAGCCGACTCCGAGGTAGTGCATACCAGGTGTCCGTAATTATCGCTCGTTAGAAAGCACTTTAGCCTATCAAACAAATTAACATGTCATTCTTGCCTCAATTCAATAATCAACATATATAAAGAGTCTTACAAATCTGCAGTTAAACAACGTGAAATTGAGGAATACTTTATAAAGTTGGGTGAAAATGCAAAGAAATGTAATACTGGCACTACGGAGGTGTGCAAGGTCACAGTTCATTCTGGCGCCTCTGAAAAATATATGCAAATCAGACGCCTGAACGAGCAATTTTGCCAGAAAATGTTTCTCGACACGGCCACAATAAAATGGTTCTCATATTTCCGAGAAAGTCATAACCACAGTATAACCATCACAAAATAAACCTGTGAATCATAATTTTTCAGCTAAATGCCTTGCATTTTCTAGGCAATCTATATTTTATTGCTCGTTACCATAAGATTGAAGTTAAAATAAGTATCTTGTGGAAACAAATAATTGTTTTTCAGACCAAACGAGATTTCTGAGCCATATCTCCAGTAGCTCTAACCGGCGAAGAAAAAGTCTCATCAAAGTGTGGCTGTAGTTATTATTCAATACAAAAGAAATATAAAAACAGCATCTGAAATAAAAGCTAACATCTGCTGCTTTTTATAAATACATCTTTGTGTAAGATCTTGTTTAAGATGTTATTTTGTTAAAATATGAGAACTCGAGAAGATTTTATTATTTAGTTTAAGAGAAAGTAGAGAATAAAAAGGTTATAAAAATAAAAAGTTTCAAACATTCTATGAGAATAAATACGTCGAATAAGACGCAGACTAAGAGATGGTCTCATACCACAATTGAACCCGTCTCTAGATAACGAGAAATTATCAAACAAAAACACCTCTCGATTTTGGAGACGGTACAAAAGAATGTATGCAAAGGTGGCCACCCCAGCCATCTCACTCTTTCACAAAACCAAAGTGATACATAATCTCATTTTTCATCTGGAAAACAAAGATAATTTATTTCATATCACGCAAACTACTTTAATTATTTTACTGCAATTTGTCAAGGCACTGTTTGATAACTGCACTATCATTTTTTTATTACTGATCAAGCAGGAAACAAACAACTGTGGTCTGAGTTCAGAATAGAGGTGTGACGGTTCGTACCGAAAACCGAGAACCGAGAAAAGGCTTCGGTTCGAACCGAAAACCGAATAGCCCAATCACGGTTTCGGTTCGGTTTTTTTTTTTTTTTTACTATTTATAACAAGATAATGCATTAATTTGGTAATGTTATTTTAGTTCTCTTAGTATAGTTTAGTCTTAGTATATATATATATATGTTACAGTCAATGAGTGAAATCCGCCATTTCACGAAATGGCAAATCTTTTTAGCCGTTTCGTGAAATGCCTGAAATCTTTTGCCATTTCATGAAAGGGCAAAACATTTTAGCCATTTCGTGAAATGACTGAAAATTGCAAGGCTTCATTACACAATATGGCAAATACAATCAGGAGTAGTGTAAAAGTGGGGGTTTAAAAACAGGAAGTGACGTCATAATGACGTCATATTGTTACCATATGGTTATCATATGGACGTCATAATGACGTCACGTGGTGTTTTGATAGCCCCATGGGGTTTTTAAAACAGTGACGTCATTTTGACGTGATCTAGACGTGTTATGGAGGTGATATGGAGGTGATATAGAGGTGATATGGAGGTGATATGAACGTCATATGAACGTCATATGAATGTCATAATGACGTAATATGGAGAGTGGGCGGCCATTCAAACGGGCGACCATTCAAACGACATTCAAACGACCATTCAAACGGGCGGCCATTCAAACAACCATTCAAACAGGCGACCATTTTTTTTAAGCATTTCCCACACTCTCATGCATACACATACATACTAACACCATGACACGATTAGCGCTTATTTCGTATTGGTGGGTGGCCCTTAGAAGGGCCGGCAGGTTTTTTTTTTGCTGCCGGACTTAGAAAAATTCGACGATGTCTTGGACTGGCCTGCTGCAGTGTGTGAGTTGCTGCCCATTGAAAAGAAAGTGATCGCCTCTCATGCCACAGGTGTAACATCTGACTGTGTAACAGTTGTTCAGGGCCAACAGCTGCGTCCAATAGGCTGCACAAATCAAACAAAGCTGGTGACCACATTCTGCCAGTACCCGGTCTGGGGAGATCATGATGCCACATCCCGCGCAAATCTCCAGGTCCTGTTGGAGGTAGTATCTCCCCCAAGCCGGATACTCTTCTTCTTCAAGACGCGATGGAATGGTCTCCCCCAGCATTGTTGTCCTGAAGAAAGCCTCGTCATAATCGCCAGCCTCGATATCCCTGAGTCGCTTTCCAAGTGTGACCCTTCTATTAAAAAAGACGGGCACGCATAGGACTGTTCCGTGAGCCGGGTCCGGCAGCAGCTGGAAGAAGTAGACTCTTTCTGGCGGTGTCGGTGGCGGTGTGACAGTCAGGTGAAGTTCTCTAGCTTCAGCAATGGTGCGAGCATCATGTAACGCGAAGAAGCACTTCATGTTGACGGAAGCGAGTGTGAGCCCAAACTGAAATGAGCATGGGTTATATACCACCTGAAGTCAGGATCGGACCCCCCCCCCCCCCATGCAGTCGACCTAAAGTCAGGACCCCCCCCCCCCCCCCAGCTAGCCGACCTAAACTCAGGACCCCCCCCCCCTCCCGGGATAGCACAAAGTACTTGCATTAAGTAAGGACCCCCCCCCCCCATCAGCATATAATGCGAGGATGTTCGCTAGTAGTATATAAAGGTGGGTTACAGCTGCATTATCCAACACAAGCAGCAAGATGTCGACAAGTCGTAAAATCACAGTGATGCGAAACGGCAAGGCAGTGACGCTAACGACTGAGTGTTATAAGTGTTGGGTATGGTTGGAGTACCCAGGTCAACCACACAACTGCCCGGTGCACCACAATGCACCACGACATTACTGCTGCAAAACTTGCGGTGGACTGCTCTGGTACAAGTTTACTGCGAGATTGCCAGGACCGGAGCCATGCACGGACTGCTGGTGGTGTGGAGCAACGCTGAAAAACTTTGGCTACTATAACTTCCATCCGTTCAAGTGCTCGCGACGACCGTTCTCCATGGAACAGTTTTACAGATACCAGTGCGACTGTGGCAATCCAACTTGTTGGTGAAGAGCCAACTCACTAACATCTTTCGGCCCTTCTAAGGGCCATCCTCTGCTGTGAAATAAAAACGCAAATTCTGTCTATGTATGAGTGTGTATAAAAGGGGTATGTCTGAGATTACATTTCAGCATTTCAGTTTCAGCAGTTGACGGAACAACAACCAGCTATGATGAAAAGTGAAGAGCATGGGAAAGGAGCAAAGAGACAAAGGATGGAAGAAGATGACATTTGGCCATACGGTCAGGTTCAGTGTATGGAATGCAATGTGAAATTTCCATCTATGGATACTTATGAGACACATACATGCAGTAAAGCTGAGATGAAAGGAGCAAAGAGACAAAAGATGGATGAAGATGACATTTGGCCATACGGTCAAGTTCAGTGTATGGAATGCAATGTGAAATTTCTATCTATGGATACTTATGAGACACATACATGCAGTAAAGCTGAGATGAAAGGAGCAAAGAGACAAAAGATGGATGAAGATGACATTTGGCCATACGGTCAAGTTCAGTGTATGGAATGCAATGTAAAATTTCCATCTATGGATACTTATGAGGCACATGCATGCATACCAGCTGAGATGGACAATGTACCTCATGAAGAACACGTTTCAAAGAAACAAAAGACAGGACAAGTAGGGAGAAGTAGAAGGGTTAGTCTTGGTGAAAACGCGCAGGAAAAACGGTTTGAATCTGAGGATGGATCAGATTTACTGCTTGAAATGCGACAGCAAGAGAACCGTATCAAGACACATTTGTTGGAGACCTTAAACCATGGAATGAAATGTTACATTGTCGTGCATGCACGTTTCAAGAAACTGACAGCAAATGATGAAGGTGTTATGGTAGAACAAGTGGATAATGCATTTATCAGCAGTCCAACATATGCAGCATACAATCCAGCAGATATTGAGCAGGACCTGCCAGAAGCCTATGAAGAATTATTTACCAAGTTTGACGAACATGAGCGACAAGGCTCTGGCTGGGTATTGGATAACATAGTGTACATTGAAGTACATACAGCTACGTTGATGCCTCTAGAAGCGAGTAGTTTTATTCCACTACCGAAGAAAGTGAAGAAAACAAGGGGTGTGATAAACATTAAGAATGATGATAACAAGTGTTTCTTATGGTCAGTATTGGCTTACCTTCACCCTCTTGACAACAACCCAAATCGCGTGAATCATTACAAACCATTTGAGAAGGAATTAAAGGTAGAGGGTATGACATTTCCGACACCAATTACTGACATTCCAAAGTTTGAAAAGGAGAACGATGTAGCCATCAACGTGTTTGGATACGAACAAGATGTAGTTGTTCCAATACAACTTAGTCGAAACGTCAGTGTGAGAGAAATCAACTTACTTCTGATTAGCAATGACAAGACGAGGCATTACTGCCTCATCAAGAATTTTAGCAGACTTATGTGTTATCGATCAAAGCATAAGGCTGCATATTTTTATTGTTTCAACTGTCTTCACGGGTTTGTACGACAAGATCTTTTAGATAAACATCGTGAAGTGTGTGACAAGAATGGAGCACAACGTTTATCATTTCCCAAGGAACCCTTCATCAAGTTCAAGAATGTGGCTAAACAACAGCGAGCACCTTTTGTGATTTATGCTGACTTTGAATGTTTCACGCAAAAGCATGAAGAAGGAGACAAGTATCAACATCATCGTCCAAACAGCTTTGCCTATGTGGTTGTGAGCCAGTACAACACACCTGCACCAGTCGTGTATCGAGGAGACAATGCTGTGAAAGTCTTTTTAGACCATATGGTGAATGAACGTGATCGTATTGTACGTGGTTTAGAGCGACCAAAGGAAATGGTGATGACTCGTGAAGACAAAGAGAATTTCAAGAACGCTGTTGATTGCTACATTTGTCATGAACCTCTAGGAGCAGATCGTGTGAGAGATCATGACCACATCAATGGCAAATATCGTGGAGCAGCGCACAATGAATGCAACTTACAATTCCGACTTAGAAAAGATCAGCAAGGGGATAAAGATTCTTTTATCATTCCCGTATTTTTCCACAATTTGCGAGGCTATGACAGTCACCTGATCATGGAGGAAATTGGGAAATTCAAACGTTAAACGATTACAGTCATTCCCAACACCATTGAGAAATATATTGCATTCACCCTGAGCAATCTGAAATTTACAGACAGCTTTCAGTTCATGAGTACCTCTCTACAGAAGTTGGTATCCAACCTTGCAGCAGAAGGGAAAGATAACTTCTACAATATGACCTCTCACATTCACGATAGTGATCAACAAGATTTGCTGCTGAGAAAGGGAGTGTACCCCTATGATTACGTGGACGAACCATCCAAGTTTGCTGAAACACAGCTACCATCAAAGGATAAGTTTTATAGTCAGCTTAGCGAAGAGGACATTAGCGATGAGGATTATGCGCATGCACAGAAGGTGTGGGATACATTTAACTGTACCACATTTGGTGAATACCACGACCTGTACCTGAAATCAGATGTGTTATTACTAGCTGACGTGTTTGAAAATTTTCGTCAAGTATGCCTCAACACGTATGAATTGGATCCTGCTCATTACTATACAGCACCAGGACTGTCGTGGGATGCAATGTTGAAAGCGACAAAGGTGAAGTTGGAATTGATCAATGACATTGACATGTACCAAATGGTTGAGCAAGGCATACGTGGAGGAATATCTGTGATCACACACAAGTATGCGAAAGCGAATAATCCCTACGTAGCAGATTACAATTCTGAGATACCAAACAACTATCTGATGTACCCCGACGCAAACAACCTGTATGGCTTGGCCATGTCACAAAGCATGCCACAAAGAGGATTTATGTGGGTGAGTGAGCCAAAATCCGTCAACTTCATGGATGTAGCTGAAGATGATGACATTGGATTCATTTTGGAAGTGGATTTAGAATACCCACATTCAATCCATGATCGTCATAATCACTATCCAGTGGCTCCAGAACGGAAATGTGTCAAAGTTGAAGAATTGTCAGAGTACAGTCAGAAGCTGCGGAAAGATCTAAGCATGAAAGAGAAACCCAGTGAAAAGCTCATTCCTAACTTGTCTGACAAGAAGAAATATGTACTTCATTACAGGAATTTACAACAGTGCGTCTCACTGGGGTTGAAAGTCACTAAAGTTCATCGCGCCATCATGTTTGAACAGAGCAAATGGTTGGCAAAATACATTACCTTGAACACGGAGAAGAGAAAATTGGCTAAGAACCCGTTTGAGAAAGACTTCTTCAAACTGATGAACAACTCGGTGTTTGGCAAAACCATGGAAAATGTGAGAAAGCGAATCAATGTTGAACTTGTTCACAAGGAAAAGCGGTTCAAGAAACTTGTAGCCAAACCTTCTTTCCACAAATTCAAAATTTTCAACGAAGATTTGACCGCGGTACATTTACGCAAAGTGGACTTGCTTCTGGATAAACCCATTCAAGTTGGCTTCACCATTCTTGACCTCAGCAAAGTGCTTATGTTCAACTTTCATTACAACTACATCATGGTCAAGTATCCCAATGCCAAGTTGTTGTTCAGTGACACCGACAGTCTATGTTACGACATAGAAACGGAAGACATCTACAAGGATATGCAGCAAGATGCTGATCTGTTCGACACAAGTGACTATCCGCCAGATCATTTCCTACATTCCAACGTGAACAAAAAAGTGCTTGGGAAAATGAAGGATGAGACGGCAGGCGTCCCTATTGAACAGTTTGTTGGACTCAGACCGAAAATGTACAGTTTATTGTGTGGCGGGAAAGAAAAACATACAGCTAAAGGCATCACTCGAGCTTGTCAAAGACGTATTAAACATGTGCAGTATAGAGACAGTTTGTTCAACCAAACTCAAACGATGGCTACAGGACACATTATTCGAAGTCATAGTCACCAGCTTTTCTCGAAGAAGATTAGGAAGGTAGCCCTCTCCCCATATGACGACAAGCGATATGTGCTGAATGATGCCTATTCCACTTTAGCTCATGGACATTACAAGGCTGTGGTATAAAAGGGGGAGGTCCTCCAACGGAAGAGTTATTTGAGGTGTGAACATTGAAGTGTTAACATGGAACGTGAAAGTCGTAAGAGATCTACAACTGATATGGATACTCTTGCAGATGCAGTTAAAGACTTAAAAGTGAAAAATCCTACCACTACCATCAAGAAATTGAAGGTGGAGACAGCACCAACACCACAGTCGTGGGATGGAATGCTTTCTCTAGGAAATGGAAAGTATATCAAGATTATGAAACAAAGCAATGAAGGAGTGGTAAACATTCGCAAGTACCTGAGAGATGAGGGGACTGGAAAAAACCGTCCAACGAAAAAGGGAATTTTGCTGACAATACCTGAATGGAAAATGCTGAAGAAGCAAGTGAAAGAAGTGGATAAAAGGCTTCGCAGACAAGAAGACAGCTCATAACAAGGTAAAAACATGAATGCACTCATGCTGAACGGTGGTGCTTACCTTACTGTAAATGATAGGAATGAAGTGATACTAGATTCTCAGAGAAGTTATCATCGGTTTAAACCTGAAGTGTGGAAAGACTTTAAAAACATACCCCTTGAGCCTGGGTTTAAACGTAGACTTGAAAATAAAGTGGAAGTGACGGTAGCTGAATATGATTCTAACATACGTGTAGAAATCTGTAGAAATCTTTTACAGGATTATCCAGAGGATTATAAGGGAGTTGTGCCAGATACACCATATACAGATTTGATCCTCTTTGATATCAAGAACTGGCGCGCAGTCTTACGATTCCTAGAAGCTATACAACATCCACTCTTCACCATCTTGCGAGCATAAAAACGTCTTTACAGACAAGGAGACAGCTCATAGTTCATCTGACTGTTGAACGAGATGGAAGACTTTTTATCGGAATATGAATCAATTACGCATGGATTCTCATATCTGAGAAACGTATATGATGACATTGTGCTAAGACATTTTGGAAAGTATATCATTCTATCAACTGACGAACAATCTGTGTTGAAAGACCCTCTAGAGAAGTTCATGATACCTGGCTTTCTCCTGACAGTCTCAAATGAATTAGAAGTGCGTGCGACTGAGAACTGCTTAGACGTGTTTGTACAATTTCGTCAATATGACGAGCTTACAGAATGCTACGACTACATCACCCTCAACACAGTGGAATGGCACGCTCTGTTACAAGCATTGGATTGGAAAGAACCTGACGCTTGAATTCAAAGAGGAAGGAGTGCAACTCATGCGAGGCACCAAGTCCATTGAACTGACGCATCCCATGTGTGTTATGGTGATGAACATTGACATGAATGATCATGGATATGAACTGAAACTGTCTGAACATGAAGATGTTAAAATAATAAAGTTTGGTAGTGGACAGTGTTATGCTAGTTTTCATAGCATTTACAAACGTGGGTGTAATGTCTATGATACATATATTAATTTAGATTGGTATGAATGGCATGTGTTTATTGATGTTTTGAATGTATTTGTAAAATAATTGTGAAATGTAAATAATGTATAACACAATAAAAAAAAGAATGTTGTATAAAACTGTCTTGTTTATTTACAATATTCATAATACAATTCACAATTACCAACAACTTAACTAATGCAACTTAACTAATACAACATCAATAAAATAATGGTTTATAATGTCTATATACAAAATCCTTTACAACAAAATCACCATCACTTCTTCTTAATACATCAATGATTTCAAAAGGACTATGTCCTCGAGCTCTTTGAATTATATAATACACACAATAAAATCCACATGTAGAGGATATCGGTGTTTGTAATGGAACTGAATTATAAATGAAATTAAACTTTAAAAACTTATTCAAACGACTGTCTATAGGTAAAAGTCCATAAGAGTCAAAATATTCTGCAGGGTCTTCGTCATAATATACTGCCACCCAATGCTCTCCTGGCTCATCATGATCGTCTGTGTTGATGATATAGGCACCGCGTTGTAAAGATGGTAACTGGTCCATGGCAAACACACCTTGAAACAAGTCTTTTGTCGTGGCATCATGGGATAGGATGGCTTCTATCTGCTTCGTGTTCATGACTGGTAGTCGAATTGAATGCTACGATTTGCACTTATTTCAACAATGTTATCAAATTCAGCATACACTATAACATTAACTGTATTTTGCAAGGCACCAGCAAAATTCATTTCTAGTCTCAAATTCCCATGTTTGATAAGGGCATAATGATCAGCACCATCATAATCAGGTGTTAAGTCAAAAGAAAACAAAGAATAACCTCTAGGCCAATCTTCCCGTTTTATAATGGAACTTTTCTCGCCATCCAATCTGTCAAAAGATTTGTAAAGAGTTTCAAAAGCATCAAGATATTTGCCTTGATTTATATCAAGCTTGAGAGGTTTGAATAGGACTGGTTCACCATCAGAGTAAAGCTGCATAAAGTAAAGATTAAAATGTTCAAAATTGTATGGATTTCTCAATACTGTTCCAGCAAAGGATTCATTATGAACCATTCCAATGACAATACGTTTTGGTAATTGGCCTAAAAAGATGCTATCTTTCACAAAAGATTGAAATCCAGTTGGAATAGCTAAAACTTTACATTCTTTTCTATTAACAATAAACTTAGCAGGACTTTTCATCAATGCATCTGCATGTCCCAACTGAATACCTGGACTAACCCTCACTTTGCGAATGGTTAAAAACGCTTCTCTCACTTCTACTTTAAAACCATTATTTGCAGCCATAAATACATATCCATCTTTTTGTCTATGTAAACGTAATTTCATACTAACACCATTGGGAAGATAACGATCCTGCTCAAACAAATCTACCCTTAAACCGCCTGTAAGCATAAACTCACGGCTTAGACGTGTATACAAATAGCGATTATGTAAACCATTATTTCCTGTTTCAGCTATATCACCACCTTCAATATTTACATGAAAACCTGATACATATCTTTCATGATTAGGTCTTTTCACCTCATGAGTATTCATTGACCCGACAGTATCTTTAAAGATGAGACGCATAGAGCGCTCAGAATGGAGACTTTCTTCCGAGTCATGAATGAGATGAGATATGATGCTGGTATAACCATGGGTATTGTTACTATGTGATATCAAACGATCATTTAGAAATAATTCAATATTGGACCATAACCCATTAAACAAATCATTGATACATGACACGTTATCATCTACACCACACAGTGTTCCATCAGCCTTTACAATGCGACATACAATATGGAGTTTACTGTTCTTTAAATCTAGATATTCTTCTGTACTCGCAGGAATGTAGAATTCTATTGGAGCACCCTCTCTAATGGTAGTCATTGGTTGATAGTCTACATTATAACTTTTTTCTACAGCAGTTTGCGTTGGTGGTATGTGAAACCATTCTAATGGAGAAAGGCTACATTCACAAGAATGATTATGAATTAAAGACATGATTAAAAAATATCTTTCTTATGTTTTTTTGATGTTATCCGTTTAGCTGCCTTTCGCCTTCTGACACGTTTTGCTCGTTTCGGTCTCTTTTGTCCTCGTAACCCACCACCAAACATACGTTGTGCTACTCGACCTGTAACATCTTTCGCGATATCTTTTGCAGCCCTTTTAAGATGTGGTGCAACGATTTTAGCCCCTGTCTTAAGCAGTGGAATAGCTTTTCGAGCCAATGATCCCAGTATTGAACCAATACCATCTCCATATTGTATTCGCGCTCCTTTAAATCCTGGTAATTCTCCACCCACTTGACGAAGAAAATGGTTGCGATAAATAGATGGATTGTGTGTGTATGCTTTCATAATGCTTTTGGTCGAAAATGAAGTTTACAGATCACCTTTCCAGTTTGAAATGGAACATTATGGCCTGTGTCGTCCTTAATATTCATTTCTATCACGTCAAATTTGGATGTGTTTACAGGAACATAATGAGGTTCTCCATAAGTTTTCATGATAATGTCTCCATCATGTCCTTATATTCCAACAGAACGTAGCAAAGGAACATAATAATCACCAACAACTTGTGGCTCACAAATACTACAGTACACATAAAGTGTATAAAATCCCTGTTTCACATCGGCTTTATGTTCAGCTGTGCACGTTTCAGTATACCATTGATCTGGGATAAATCCTAAAATCTCAGCTAATCCAGTGGAGAATGACACTTCAAAGCCGTAATTTAGAAATAGAAAAACACGTCGTCTAATTTTATCATACTTTATCTGAATAGCTTCTTTAAGGTCATCTTTCATAGAATTAGTTGCTTCTTTATTGACTGCCTGACATATCTCTTGTATGGATCTGTAGTAACCATAAGGAATATTGATTGTGTCAAGAACAACATTATTCAGTGGTTGTTGTCGATACTGAATAGAATAGTCCATTCCATGTCTCATGGTTGTCCATGTATGTGGATATTGAATTTCAGCTAAAGCCACTTCATATTTTCCGTTCAGATAGATGGTTCGAGGCATACGAATTTGATAATTCGAAGTCTTGTTGTTGGGATAATAGTTCATACTAGCATTGCTGGGTAAAGTAATGTAAAAACTTGTTGACTCCATGGCAGCTAAATCGTTTATGTGATGTAGATAGACTAGATGTGTATATACATTACTTCATGTTTGACACTCTTCATCCTCACTTTCTACATTGCTGTCTACATTATTGTCTAAATTGCTATCTACATGATCTAAATTGGTATCTACTACTTCTCCCTGACAACAAGCACTAACACACCTAATTTTTACAGGAATAGTATTTTTATTTCCATTTTCTTTACAACAACAACACCATAGCTCTTTAATCCATGTTAAAAAGTTTCCCATCCTTCTGGAAACAATCTTTGTTGACGTTGTTGTTGCTCTTTTGTAATATCTTCACGAGTTGTCTTTTTGCCAAAAACAGTTTTTGGAATATTAGCGTCTACAATTTCCTCAATAAACTGCTTCCAACCACGCGGTGGTTCTCGTCGTTCTTTTCTTTTTGTAGCAACCAATGCTTCTTTCAACAAATCAATAATGTTAGAATTTGTAATGACAGTACCTGTTTTTAAAATAAGTTCATTTTTATCTGTCCATCTCGTACCATATTTCTTAAGTTCTGCCAGAAGTTGTGTTAGTTTTACATGATAAATAGGTTGAAAATGGTTTAGAAACTGTTGAGACTTTTCTGATTTTTCTGCATTAGATACTGAAACAGACTTTTGTCGTTGTTGTTGTGATTGAATTGTTCGTAAATGACGTCCAAGCACTTGAGACATTTCTATTGTTTTTTCACGAGTTCGTTTCCCACGTAAAAGTTTATTCACTTTCGTTTGGATTTCAACATCTTTTCCCTTCTTTTCTAACAACATTTTATATTCATATTCAGGAATGAGAACCATTTTCAAAGTATGTTTCATTTTAACAGCAACTGAGCTAACAAGGGTAATGCAAATTTAGCAATAGCTCCAATAAATCCTCCTTTCTGATTAACCAACTTCTTTTTTCTTCGAAGTGATATCTTCTTATTTGCCAGTGTACGTAAGGTATGACGTTCACGCTTGAATAACTTATACCTTTTTGAGCTTAAGGGTAAATGTCCTCGCAATATATTCAAACAAATTTCAAACAAGCTAGTTAATTCCTCCTTAGAAGCTTGTTGTAGTAAGGATTTACGTCGTTTAGGCCCGCTGCGTGCGAGCAAGTGAAGGAAAGGTTGATTCGCTTGAATACGTTTAGACATCTTGGCTGCGAATGGTTAAGTGACTTGGTTCTTGTTCATACGCCACCTTATCAACATATACGTAATGTGTATCTTTTGGTAAAATGCCTGTACGAATACGTAGTTGATCATTTGTCTTCGGCTTCAAATCAATGAATAAATAGCCGTGAGGTTTGCTGGTAGCATCTTGATAGGCTTCTATGAAAAATTGAGATTTTCCAGGATAAATTTGTCGCGCTAATGTACTTATTTGTTGACTGTCTCTAGGATTTTTAAACAGAATGATGTAATGTGTATTCAAACTAATATTACGCATTTCTCTACCATGATGAAACAAATTATGCACAATAAAAATAATGCTTAGATTTTGATGACTGCTGCCAACACTAAATAGACGTGTCATGCGTTCATCACTATGACATTTGGTCATTAAGTCATCAATGATGAGTAAGTTTGGTTTTTTCGGGTTAAAACGCTCTTCAATGTTATCTGGAATGCCTTGGTAAAATTCCACACCTTTCATTCCCTTATACAAAGGCTGATCTGCTGCATAGAGCCATAAAATGGTTTTTGGAGAGGGTTTAATTAACTTTTGTTCTAGAATTTCTCTAACTAGAGAAGTTTTACCACTGCCTGTAGGTCCAGAGACCAAACACGTGAATGGATGCTTCATTTTCGAATATCTGTTTCTTTCACCCAACTGTTAAACTTCTTTGGCCAACCTAACCACTTCACAAATAATTCTTTAACACCTCGTCTTTTTCGTGTTTTCAAGACCTTTTCAATTCTATAGACTGATTCAATATCTTTTGTCACTTTCTGCAGTTCTTCTTCATAAAAATGTCCGTCAATATCTTCATCCAAAAAGTCTTTCACACGATACAAGTGTATTCCTTGCTTCTTACAACGATGTGTGATAATGAACACTTCTTGCGTCCACTTTATATGATAATCCCGTTGAAATACATATTTCATGTGAGAAATGCGAACCTGATCACCAATTTTAAATTTGTAGGGTTTTTTCTTCTTTGGTTTTAATTTCAATTTGTCTACATACATATACTTCCACACTTTCGATTCTATGTCTTTACGAATATCTGCAGGAGCATACTTATTAGGGAGGGAGCCATGAGGTCTATGGTTATAATTATACACTAAGTCTGGAAGGATGTCCATATATCGATACGTTTGATTATGAAGGAAATATCGATACATCATTCCCTTTGGAGTACGAATGACTCTCTCAGCAAAGTTGGCTTTGGTTTCATTCTTTGTCGTATAGGCATGTATTCCCTCCTTCTTCAAAAATGCTTTTACCCATCTGTTTTTTAAATTCAGTTCCTTTATCTGACCTTAGAGTTCGTGGTCTTCGTTGTGTTTCATGAAAAATCTTTTGAAAGGCTTCTATGACGCTGTTATGTGATTTATTAGGCATTGGCTGCACCCACAAATATTTGGAAAACACATCAATGACAACTAATAAAAAGTGGGTGTCATCATTATAGGAAGCTATGTTTCCCATGTCAGCTAAATCAATATCCCACATGTCATCAATTCCACGTGTAATGACACGTTGCCTTTTAAACCTGTATTTTACAGGTTGTAGTAAACTGAAGGCATCTTGATCCTGTAACCATTTCTTCACTTGTGAATGAGTGACTGGTTGATCATGTTTTTTTAATATGTGATAAAGTTTGTAAGGACCAGCAAATGCCCCAGCTGTAAGGACCAGCAAATCGAGCAAAGTGATATGCTGCTTCCACATCAAAGTCCTCAGCTCCATCAATGTTTGAAAACATACACTCTTTGATGAAATCCTCGCGTAAGTTTGGTACGTTCAACGTGGAATGAGCCAGTTCCCAATAAATGTCAAAGTGCTGCAGTTGTTGTTGAATAGATCCAAAACGTGCCAGTTCACTTATCATGTAGTCCACATACTTGTCCTTGAAACACGTTTCTACATCCATCTTTCACATGTCCATATAACACGTCTGCACACTGTGACGGCTTGTAAGCAAATGACTCTCAGTCTTACTCCGCAGAAACAGTTAGTGAGCCGCACTTGTTGCAGAAGTTGTCTGGTTCACACAACTTGCAATTGTACTTGTGGCAGTGACAATCATAATCCTCAGCATATCCGTAAGTACCACAATATTCACAGGTAAGTCCAAGTTGATTTTGCACATCCATATTCTCCAATTGAACTTCAGCCAGTCTTTTCTTGGATAACTTTGACACTTTCATCCGTTTGTCCTTTTGCAGCTTGATAGGAGTTTTCTTACCATGACATTCCGTACATGGTGATAAGGTTGAATTAATGCTATCCATCTCCTGAAGCAATGTCTCCCATTCACCATCATTCATGTTGATGTAAAACTTGTATTCTTTCCCTTCAAACAGTGATGCTTGCACACAACTCACATAGCGCATATCCAAGTATGAAATGACTTCAAGCCACTTCGTTTGCGTTAAGTACCGTTTGAAGCCAATGTCGCGTAATCTTGCTAAGTTCAGGCACATAATCTTCCACAAGGATGGTGATAAAGCAAGCCATCTCTCTCCACGTTTGATTCGAATAAATAATCCAAATTGTCCATGCTCCACAGTAATGGTTAAGTTTGCACTAATTTTAAAGCTGCTTGTCTTCTCCATGGCTGCGCGTCGAATGATGACTGCACTTGACACCTCACTTCTTTTATATGGACATTACATGTATGTTTTCATGAGATGTTTGCAAAATCGCGGAGTGATTTCGTTGAAACCATCCAGAAAGGCTGTTGGTAAACCGTCTGTTAGAGATTGTCTCATGACAATCGCTAAAAAGTCTCCTCGTTTGCGACTCCCAATTATCCATTGAAAGAGCATTGGCATGGTGAAATGTCCTTTTTCATAGAGGTAAGCCATCATATCATACACCTTAATACGTTCTTCAAGGTACTTGAAGCCATGTAGCATGACCTTTGTACATTTGGAATCGCGATCCTCATCAACACCCTTTGGCTCCGGTAGACATAAAGTCTTAAAAAGTTCCTCATGGAGACTTCTAATAAGTTGAACGAAACGTCGGGTCATGGCTTCGGAGAACTGTGGCTCTGACGCGGGAAGATGCTCTATGTTTCCTTCTAGCATGTAGATAAGCTGAATGACAGTGTTCACTTCTTCCGTTAGGTACATGTATGTGTGCTGATCGAAAAAGCCTTCTTCACATAAGCACCATAAAATGTTACAATCCATCAGAGGAATCACTGCTTGAAAGTTTCGTTTTAACAGCGTGACGTCTTCCTCAGTAACAGGAATAGTTTTGCTCAATTCGAATTTAGATTTGAGCTGCTTTTCATCGTCGTCGCTGTCGTCATTGTCGTCATTGTCGTCATCACCGTCGTTGTCGTCATCGTCGTCGTCACCGTCGTCATCGCTTGACATGACCACTTCTTCCTCCTCAAGATGCTCTAGATGAGCCTGTAACTTTGTACTAAGTGGTTTGGCGCTACCATTTACAAGCGCATTGGCAACCCAGAACGGATAGTCAGATCCCTCGGGATCGGGCATTGCTTGCTGTACTGGCTGTACTTCTTCAGGCCTAGTTTGCTGTACTGTAGACACGTCTGACGGAGCCCCTAATGCTTCCTCCAAGGCTTTTTCAGCTTCTGTTAGTGTACTTAGGAAGGCAGCAGTCTCCTCTGCAGTTAAAACTGCATCTGTAAGAGCCATTTATTTCATTGCTAAAAAGGCTATCAATTTCCATGTTGCTAGCCGTTGTTGCTTTTCGAGACGTCTCCATGATGGTTTGGCAATGCAATGATTAGAGTGGTGTCGACCCGACCTTTTTATACTACTGACGGTGAGCCGTGAGCCAGCGGCGTAAAAAGTAGCTGGGGTGGGGGGCTCACTAGGTAACTGGGCGGGGGGGGCTCACTAGGTAGCTGGGCGGGGGGGGGGGGGCTCACTAGGTAGCTGGGCGGGGGGGGGGGGTCCCCACTATATGCAGTCTGCTTCTGCCTCTGGGGGGGGGGTCCTATATAATAGCAGCCTCGCACTGTGTGCAGTCAGTCTGCTTTTGATCATTGAAGGAGCAACAACAACAAAATGCAATACAAAGACGAATTCTTTTCGCCAGAGCTTCGGGCTCGCTACTACTTATCAGAGAAGGATATAGATCTCTGGGAAGAGATCTTTATAGAATACCAAACATTTCAATTTCGAAAGTGGAGGAATTTTCTCAGGAACAGACCTGAAGAACAGTTCAACCGGTTTGGCAGGGCGGAGGAAGGATACAAGCGCCGGAGGGAGAGGTTGCTCGACAGGAGCCAGGACCCGCCGCCCTGCCAGGAAGAAAGGCCAGCCAGGACCACAGCAGCGACAACTACGACGGCGGCGACCCCTGTCAAGGCGACTCCTGCTGCAACCACGGCGTCGACGCTGACGACTCTGCCGATAGCGATTCCAACGGTAGCTGATGTCACTGTCTTGAAGGTTCCGGCGGAAGAAGTTGTAGTCAAACGGCGATGTCTTCCTAGCGCCACAGTTACCAAGCCGGAGACAGTGACACCAGCTCCTGAGGAAGAGCTAGCAGCCGCTGTCGCCAGTATAACGGACCTCACGCAGGTGGACTTCAGCCTTATGCAGTCACCTTCCAATTTGAACCGCACCGTGGAACTGGTTGACTTGAAACTGGAGGATGGCTCTAGCAAAGAGTCAACACTTCAGGAGGTTGTCGAAATCTTGGATACGGGCAATACAGTGCAGTACTGTGAGTTCTGCCTTTTTGGAATTCCGGCAGGAACTAAAAATATGCGAGTTCACGAACAGGAATGTAAAATAGCCCAACTGCCCGATTATCATTTTTGTGAAGTTTACGGCAATGGTTTCAAGTCAAACAAGGCCACGATAGCGGCGCATAGGAGGAAGGTCGGCTGTAGGGAGGATGACGGCAGCGGCAGAGGCAGAGGTAGCGGCGGCGCTAGAGATAGAGGCAGGGCAAGCGGCGGCAGGGGAAGCGACCACACGTGAAGCGATGGCAGGGGAAGCAACGGCTGACCGAAGAAAATTCCTCCACGGCTGCTTTTTAGCGGCCTCCCATTATTACGAAATGTACGCTCATCGTGTCTTGGTGTTAGTATGTATGTGTATGCATGAGAGTGTGGGAAATGCTAAAAAAAGGGGGTCTATAAATCATTGATTTATACCCCTCATCTGTCCGTCTGACAGTCTGAAAAAGCTAAACAAATTGCTGCCTGGGTTAAAAATACCCTGGCATGAGAAATGAAACGCTAAATGTGTCCGTCTGACCGTCTGATGTGGTGTTATGTGCGTGAAGAGAGAGATAAAAAATTAAAAAAATGATTGTCCGTCTGACCGTCTGAGAAAGCTAAACAAAATGCTGCCTGGGTTAATAATACCCTGGCATGAGAAATGAAACGCTAAATCTGTCCGTCTGACCGTCTGATGTGTTATGTGTGTGTGTGAAGAGTGAGAAAAAAATAAAAAAAATGATTGTCCGTCTGACCGTCTGAGAAAGCAAAACAAATTGCTGCCTGGGTTAAAAATACTCTGGCATGAGAAATGAAACGCAAAATCTGTCCGTCTGACCGTTTGCTGTGTTATGTGTGAAGAGAGAGAGTTAAAAAGCCACTATCTGGGTTAAAAAATACCCAGGCTTGAGAAATAAAACGCTGAATCGGTTGTGGCTATATATGTGAAGAGAGAGGGAACAAAAAATAAAAAAGACTGCCCGTCTGTCTGATGTGTGTTTGGAGAATGAGAAAGGTGAATAAAGAAAAGAGTGTATGGAGAGAGAGCTCCCATCTCAATGCTTGTTCGGTTTTAATTGCTTCTACGGCAAGCCATTAGCGAGAAAGCAAAAAAAAAATGATTGCTCGTTTACCCCGTCTCCCATAGGTCTTATATGTGTGGAGAGAGAGATAGAGCAAAAGAAAAAATGAGGGAAAAAAATCATTGTTTGTTTGCCTGACTGTCGTGGATTGACAGAGAAAAAGAAAAAATGTGGATAAAAAAGATGGCCACCGTTCGAGAAAGAATGAAAGAGAGGCTGCGTTTGCTGACGTAACCGCCGTGGATACGACACTCGTTTAAAAGTGAAAGAGAGAGACTGGGTAAAAAAAGAATGGTTAAAGAAAGGAAAACGCTAAATGAGCCGTGTGTGGTTGGTACATGTAGGGAGAGAGAGCGAGAAAATCGAAACAACAAAAAGACTGCCTAGCCACCCTTGTGTGTGTGCATGCGCAGAGAGAGCTCTGAGTTAAAAATAGTTTCATTAAGACAGCAATGGCTGCTCAGTTTTAATTGCTTCTACGACAAGCCATTAGCGAGAAAGCAAAAAAAAAATGAATTTTCCGTATGTCCGTCTCACGTAGGTCTTATATGTGTAGAGAGAGAGATAGAGCAAAAGAAAAAATGAGGGAAAAAATCATTGTTTGTTTGTCTGACTGTCGTGGATTGACAGAGCAAAAGATAAAGAATGGATAAAAAAAGATGGGCACCGCTCGAGAGTGAAAGAGAGGCTGTGTTTGCTGACGTAGCCGCCGCGGTGTGTGTGTGTCAAAAGAAGAGCTCTGGGTTAAAAATGACGTCTCTTATTTAGGTCACTTCCAATTGCTGCTACGGCAATCCATTAGTGAAGGTATGGGGTGAGAAAGCTGAAAAAAGACTGTTCGTTTGCCCCTCAGACGCCGTAGGTGTGATGGAGAGAGAGAGAGAGGTTAAAAAAAAACAAAAAAAGACTGCCCTTTTATCCGGATGTCCTTTTATCCGGGTGCCCTTTTATCCGGTTGCTGTAGGTGTTCTGTGTGTGTACGCAGTGAGAAAGTTTTAAAAAAAGAGCTGTTGTTGCCTGTATATACCGTGATGGGTAGAGCTCTGGGTTAAAAATGGCTTCCTTAAGGAAAAGAGTGCTCATTTTTAATTGCTTCTACGGCAATCCATTAGTGAAGGTATGTGGGTTTAGAGAGTGAGAAAGCCGAAAAAAGAGTTGTTGTTGTCTGTATATGCATTGAGAGAGAGCTCTGGGTTGAAAATAGCGTCTCTTATTTAGGTCACTTCTAATTGATGCAACGGCAATCCATTAGTGAAGGTGTGGGGCGAGAAAGTTGAAAAAGACTGTTTCTTTACCCCTCAGACGCCTTAGGTGTGATGGAGAGAGAGAGAGGTAAAAATACAAAAAAAAACATGACTGTCTGGGTGTCCGTGTGTCTGGGTGTCCGTTGGTTTGGTTGCCATAGGTGTTAGAAGAGTGAGAAAGCTTTAAAGAAAGGATAGTTGCTTGTATATGGCCACAATGCATGGAGACCTCTCTGTGGTTAAAACACAGCATCCCTTAAGGAAAAGAGTGCTCATTTACTAATTGCTGCTGCAATGGCTTGGTTAGAGAGTGAGAAAGCCAGAAAAAGACTGTTTGTTTGCCCCCAGCTACCGTGGTGTGATGGAGAGAGGGGTAAAAAAAAAAGAAAAAAAAAAGACTGTCCGTTTGTCCGAGTGTCCGTTTGTCCGGGTAGTCCGTTTGTCCGGGTGTCCGTTTGTCCGACTGACCCATTACCAGTCTGGTCTGGCGTGTGTTTGGAGAGAGAAAGCTAAAAAAAAAGAGTGGTCATTGCTTGTATACATACAGTGGCATGCGGTGAGCCGTGAGTCAGCGGCTAAAACCACCATGGGCGGGGGGGGGGGGCTCATGGGCCGGGGGGGGGGGCTCATGGGCCGGGGGGGTGCCTACCAACCTGATGTTTGGCAGGCCCCGGGGGGCTTGCCAACCTGGTGATGGCAGGCCCCGGGGGGCCTGTCAACCTGTGTTTGGCTGGCCCCGGGGGGGGGCCTGCCAACCTGTGTTTGGTTGGCCCCGGGGGGCCTGTCAACCTAGTGTTTGGCTGGCCCCGGGGGGCCTGTCGACCTACTGTACGGCTGGCCCTGGATTGCCTGTCCATCAGTTGGTTGCAAGCTTGAGTCGCTCTGTGTGACGTCATTGATGGGTCAAAATACACAGCAGGCCAGCTCTAACCATGTCTCTATGAACCCTTTGCTGTCCGGGTGCTCAAGTGCTCGAGTGCTCGGGTGCTCGAGTGCTCAAGTGCTTGAGTGCTCAAGTGCTCGGATGCTCGGGTGCTCGAGTGCTCAAGTGCTCGGGTGCTCGGGTGCTCAAGTGCTCGGGTGCTCGGGTGTCATTTTGTCCGGGCACCATTTTGTCCGGGTGCCATTTTGTCCGGCTGCCTGTTTGACTGGTCGTTTGAATGGTTGCCCGTTTGAATGGTTGTTTGAATGGCCGCCCGTTTGAATGGTCGTTTGAATGGCCGCCCGTTTGAATGGTTGTTTGAATGGCCGCCCGTTTGAATGGCCGCCCACTCTCCATATTACGTCATTATGACATTCATATGACGTTCATATGACGTTCATATGACGTTCATATCACCTCCATATCACCTCTATATCACCTCCATATCACCTCCATAACACGTCTAGATCACGTCAAAATGACGTCACTGTTTTAAAAACCCCATGGGGCTATCAAAACACCACGTGACGTCATTATGACGTCCATATGATAACGATATGGTAACCATATGGTAACCATATGATAACCATATGGTAACAATATGACGTCAATATGACGTTAATATGACGTCAATATGACGTCACTGTTTTAAAATCCCCATGGGGCTTTCAAAACACCACGTGACGTCATTATGACGTCACTTCCTGTTTTTGAACCCCCACTTTTACACTTCTATCAGGCAATCTTTGAAACAGTTTTGGTGGTCTTTTATTTATTATATCAAGGGGTCTTTGAACTCCTTTTAACCACATATTCCCCAGATATTAATCATCTACAAAATACTTTTGTTCTCTTTTATTCATTAACTAAAACAGGCTCAAAAGCCTGGGGGTCTAGGACAATCCCCCCAAGACAATTCCCCCGAACAACTCCCCCATAGGACAATTCCCCCCCCCCCCCGAGGACCATTCGCCCCCAGCTAATTTCTATTTTTATTTTACTTTGAATGCCAAAACAAAAATAAAACAACCAGGTATCTGTCATTTCTTTTTTTTTGTAAAACACCTTAAAATTAAAAATGCAAAATGCGAAATGATCTGCTCGGGTGTTTCCTCGGTTTCCGTAGCCTTGCATTGCACTCCGGATGAACAACACTGCTCTAGGATTGCAATTATAATGATCAAACACTCCAGTTACTGGTTGTGTAATTGCAACTGAGTATATGAAAGGCAAAAGCAACACAACTAAAAAGTGCAATTACAAGATGAACGGACAAATTCCTGCATTCAGTTGAAATAGAAAAGGCATGTAAATTGCAATTGCGACAATGTTGAAAGGACTATTAAACGGCCTCCAATTAGAAGATAGAAGGGCAATAATTTGTAAAAAAAAATGGAAAAATATAAAGAAAAGAAAAAAATGAAAAATAAAAATGAATTGGGGAGGGGGGGCGGGTATGGATGAACCAAGCCAGGAAATCGTACACCAAGACAAAACCAGTGGGTGCAACTAGTAACTTGGATATTGCCACCACTCACTCAGATATGACCGCCAAGGACTTGGACATCGCAGCCAGTAGCTCGGATGCTCCTGTTAACGACGTGTCACAATCGTCCGAGCCTCCACCATTGAGTCCAAATGTACAAAAATTAAACTTTTAGAGCATATGTTCTGATAACGATTCGCTGAAATGTGTAACTATTCGAATTTGTAACTAAAAACTGGTAAGATTATCGCAGAAATACGAAGAGTTTGAAAAAGGTTGTTACTGTATGTTACACTGGTATTGGTGTGGTGATGGTGTCAAAATTTGCAAATAAAAAGTTCAAATTATTCTGTTTTTTATTTTCAAAGTCTAGTTTGCCATTTCATGAAATGGCAAAGCGGAAAATTTAGCCATTTCACGAAATGGCTAAAAATTTTAGTCATTTCATGAAACGGCAAATGATTTCAGGCATTTCACGAAATGGCTAAAATGATTTGCCATTTCGTGAAATGGCGGGTTTCGCTCATTGACTGTGACACAGATATATATATATATATATATATATATATATATATATATATATATATATATATATATATATATATATATATATATATATATATATATATATATATATCACATCGGACAAATCAACAAATATTTCACACACTTGTTTTTGGAACCTATGACGAATTCCATGCGTTTATTATGGCTACATGTGAGTCTGTCAGTCAATAACAATGTAAATTCTTGTATAAGTAAGCTTTGAGGTGATAAATATAAAACATTACCGTTATATGTTAGATTTGTTCTAACGTGAAAAGAAATATCGTATTAAGTACAGGCAATTATAAATAATAAAAAAAATAAACACGCATATATGTCTATATATATTTGAAAAGAAAACTACCGATTGGTTTTGCTGAACCGAACCGAAAAAAACCGAACCGAACCGAAGATTTTTGTTGAACCGAACCGAACCGAATCGAACCGAGCCGGAGGTGAACCGTCACACCTCTAGTTCAGAATGACATTGACTTACACGAAAAGTATATACCATTCCACAATGTGATACAATAAGGAATACTATATGTAGTTTTGATCACCAGAAAGATAAATCATATGTCTCGATGAGAAAGAATATCATTGTTTATCCTAGAAAATATTTACTAAAGACTAAACATTTCTAGCTTGTTAAAATCACTTCATTATACAACAATTAACTTACTGGCACGGCAATGCAATCGTAGAAATGCAAACGGTTTACCGTAATAACTGCAATATATTATGCCACAGAACTGTTTTTCATAACCGCAATATTAAGCGTACAATGTAAAAATAATAATTTATCCGTAGTACTAGTATCTTAATAAAAAAATAAGAGTTCGGTTGGAGAAGAATCCTTCTCTGAGGTGTACAAAACGAAGTTCGACAGGATGGAGACTATCCCGATGTCTATTTAACTTGAATATTCATGAAACTTTAATATTAATATCTTTTTGACTTATATATCAAACTTCTACTATTCTTATTTATGGTGTGATTATATAAAGATAATATACAACAAGTTCAAAACCATATACATTGATGTATTTGGGGCTTTTATGAATTAGAGAGAATGTGTAGTGTAAGTTCTGAGAAAAAGGTCAGTAAATGTGGTACAATACAATGCAAACTAGTTTGTAACTTATATAAAAACAGTGTTTCTGTCAGAGAATGTAATATTGGTTACTCCACTGAATACAGATGTTGCATTTAGAAATTAAATATTTAAAACTACCTAGAAGAATGTATTGATGAATTAAATATGTATTTGTCACCTACAGACCGCGAGTCTGATTAAAATAATGAAAAATGATAAAAACTTATTCTAACTGCATATTTAAAAAGAACTAAAAGACATACATCTAAACCAGATATATCTATTTTTTGCCAAGAAAAAATGCTTAAAAGTTTAAATAAATTCAGTTAAGAAAAAAGTATATCTCCGGTTTTTTCTTTTTGTCTTTATAATCTTTCTGCATATTTTTATACTAATTCTAAACAAATTCTTTATTGGAATGTTGCTTGGGAACACCAAAACCATTAAGTTTGGCCCATAAAGTAGACTTTTGCATTCTCTGCAACATTCTCCGAAAAATAAAGTTTAATAGCTTAGTTCTCTGTTACCTTGAAGGCACACTATAAATTCATGTGATCAGAGCATATTTTTAGTATTCAAAATAGATTAAATCTCTTCTGTGCTTCATCACAACTGGGCACAACGAGATCGATAACGCAGCTACATGTAAAGTCATGCAGCTTATATATGTGTTACCTCCTGCTGCTGAGACATATTAATAAAGCGTTGTATAACTACATCAGGACTCTTCAATTAAAGCATTAATTTAAAGAGCTAAACGAAACGTTAGATTTGTTGATCAACAGATAGCAACGATACAGTTTCGAAAAAGACAATGTCATGTTTATAAAGCTAATGCAGATTTTCTCTTTCCTATACTTTATGAATGGGTCTCTTCTTAATGCCCTTTTGGAATGGCCCTTTGAGATAGGGCACTAGTCCTTAAGCCTGAGTGCATGCACTCATCCACACAAGAGCTTTTTGCCTTGTTGCCTATGCAGTTGAATCACACGTAGGCTTGGCTTTTCAAGTATTTTATGAATTTTATTCATACATCTAACGTCAATACCCACTTATGGTTTCTATACAGTGAGAAATAAAAGGATATGCTTAGGCATTAATAACCAAACGGAGTATATTGGTATGTTTGTGTTGAGAATTACAGGTGAGAGTATTTAGCTACTTTTTTCTTTAGCGTTAGAAAAAAATCAATTTCTTAGAGGATAAGTAACTCTTTCAAAATTTTAATCATTTTATCTTAAAGATAGCATTTACTGTAAAAAAATAATAAAAGAATAATGGTGGTTTTAAAAGACGACATCCACTGTATAACTGATTAACATATCTTCAGACCAGACTATTCAAAAATAAAAATATTATAAAATACAAACCAGTGCTTTTAGTGTTTTTTGATGAAATACACAGTTGAACAGAAAAAATGTCGCCTTAAGGTACAAGCACTCACATAAAATATAAATATTTTTATAAAGTCTTTCGTTTACTATGTCATAACAAGCAATTGGTCAATTCAGCAGTCTTGCAAAAAACATTTTTTGCTTTTGTATGCTGTATAGAAAACTGTTTCTTTTTACCAATAAAATTGCCAAAAACAATGTATCATGTAGTGAGTGTCATGGAAGTACAGGTAAGCTGCTATGTAAATGCCTTAACATGCTATTGGAACAGATTATCCAGATCTGACAATATAAATTTCTAGAAAGTTTCTAAAACAACAAACTAGAATAGTTATATTAGAATTAGGCAAGAAAATGTGAAAGCATATTTCGTAGTGATCTCATAAGAATATTAATACAACTCGAAGAAAAAGTTTTATCGAAATATTTCCCTTAAAATATCAATTTTTGTGTTACTAGCAAAAGAAGAATTCTACAACATACGCTTTTCTGCAGTATTCAGTCCGGCTTTTGGTCGTACATTTAGGAGTTAATTTCAATTGCAAAACAATCACAACTACATTTACCCGATACGGACTATACCGTTTACGAAACAAGCTCACCTTTTATTAGCATATACTTCTTTGTCCAAATAAATACGAAAACATGATAGAAAGATGCACTACATTTTATGATGTTAATGGCATGTTGTTCAGCTGTAAAAAGCAAAGCACTACATAAAACATCAACATTACATGCAAATTCCTGCCTAGAAAATTTTGTGAGTATTTCAGTAACACTTTTGAATCCCTGATTAAGCATATAAAACAACGCAATAATAATGATGATTGTGATAATATTGATGATGATGATCACGATGAGGATGATGATGATGATGATGATGATGATGATGATGATGATGATGATTATGATAACGATGATGATTATGATGATAACGATGATGATTATGATTATGGTGATTATCTTGATAATAGGAATGTAATGGAAATCAAGAAAACTGGCAAAATCTTCTTAAGTTTATTGAAACTTCGTGAAAAACTTGAGAAAAAAGAATGTGCGTTTGACTTGATGCCTGTGAAATTGGTTCAAGGTTGTGCTGAATTCTCATGCATATACCAGCCTTATAAGCAATTGCTATAAAGTTATTGCGTACAAAGTTCTTTTAAAGAGGTCTACATCAAGTGTGTCTGAACAGTGTCTGCTGTAAAAACAAAAATCGTTAATATATTGAATGCTCCAGCTCTCTAAATTCAGGCCCTGCCTCTCTACAAGCACCCCACAATCTAGGAAAATTATATTGTTGTTTCTTACTTTATATAATTTTGAAGAAATTTGCAAACGAGCAAGTCAGCCATTGATGTTGAGCAGGGGCTCTCAAAACGTCGTAAATATGATTGCAAACAGGAGTATGCCAACTAACTAAGCCGAGTGTGATAACTGACGAAGAACTTTTGATACTATTATGTGCCAATGATACGGTTAAAACTTGCCGTTCCACAGGTATCAAGGATTTGAAAGTTTTTGTAAGCGGATGTCGTGTCACATTGGAAATTTCGAAAATGACTGGTGTTTTGCAATATTAATTAAAGGGAAATGTGGGTATCTCACCTACAATTGACATTTCCTTACTTTCACAGTTTAATGCTTTGAGGGTATACATTCAAAATCTGAAAAGAAAAAGGAGGTGGGGTCACCGATGTTATAAGAGAAATAAAGACAAGGAAAGGTCGCCTACTTTTACTATAAAAACCATTGGGAAAACCAAGAAATTTTAATAAAAATGCAAAATTCACACATAATCACAATTGACAATTGCCTCATTTTCCTCCTGTTTGAAGAAATGTTTAAGCAAATAAAAAATATATGTCACCATATCAATAAGAGAATTATGCAATCTTTTTGACAAAATCCCATTGACTCAATGGATAAATGGTGAAAACAGTGTAATATGATTTTAATGGACAATATATCAACACAGGCCCTTCTAGGAACAAAATATCAACACAGACCATTTCTGGACACGACCCTTTTTGTCTTTGATCTGGACGGATTTAGTATTTATTTATACTGAGTAAACATGGATTCGAAGTCAGCGATATTAAGTGCAATGCGCATTCCGGTCGCTAGAAGGCGCAGAGATACCTGCATTTCCCTTTAAGTTGCCAGAAATTGCTATGGAATACTCTTGTTATTATTGGCCAATGACGCATCTGCATGCAACCTCTCTTGATGCAATTGCAATGAGTGCCCATACGATCGCAACGTCCAAACGCTTAATGATCCGGCACCTGAATAAATATAGAAACTGTTCGAACCACAAATTTCAAACAGCAACCTTCGGTTAGAAAATTTCCTAGAACGTCAAAAGTCTAATCTTTACGTCGATGGAAAATTTTATTACATCAACTCTGCCTGACCATAAGTGAACAGATAACAGAGTGTATCATTTCAAAAGGGATTTGGAATAAACGTGTAATAGTATATGAGATGAATAAAAAATGTTTCAAGTCATTAATCATAGCTACCTTTTAACTTTTGTGGACAGATCCTTGGCCGCAATGTATGATCATGTATCCAATAATTCACCAGCTACAACCTTCTCACTGGCACAGAGTTGTATGGACCCTATGACTCATGAAAGACAAACAGTTCGATACATGCTGTTACCTGCTGTAAGTTCTTTTCTTGTCTTGGGAGTTATAAAGTAAAGTAAACAAAAACAGTAGTCTTGACTGGCATGGCGTTACTATTTAAGCGTTATTTTATATAAAAAAAGTTAACCTTTTCAATCTTATTGTGTTTAAAGCGAAGACGCATTCATTGTAGCTATTTTGATATACTGACGAACAAAAGAAAGCATACAAATATCTAAAGTGTTGTATCTCCACCACTAATATCTGTATTTTTAATGCGATTCAATTGTATCAAGATCTCACGAACCTTAAAAACTGAAAATCACACTTCTTTCAAGTTCGAGATGAAGCCGCGTAACTAACAGAGCTAATATTTAACGGCCGATGAACTACGGTCAACTCACGGCCAATATTGCGTGTGGACTCCTCCAAATGAGTCGATTGATTCTCCATTGTGGATAATTTTGCCACTGTTCGTTTAACACTTGTCGAAGTTCTGCATGATTTCTTTGAGGATTCATATCCAGAGAATGTGATGGCTATGGCAAAAGGTTGACGTTATGTGCTGCCATGTTCCAATTAACACGTGGTTGTAAGTTATCTTACATGAAATTGTGCTATTGTTTTGCTAGATATAGGGCACCACCTTCCCAGTAACGGTGTCGATATACCGATTTCCAGTCAGATTGTCATCAACAATCAAAAGAAGCGACTTCTTGCAGAACTTTATTCAATCCCAAACCGTGACGGCGTCACCGCCATATTTATCAACTTGGAAAACGCAATTTTGGACGTATCGCTTTCCGAGTCTCTAAAATACGTGCTGCATGACGTTATGTCGGTATAAAGTGAACCAAGATCCGATTGTAAACAGTGATCACAACCAGCTGCGATAGGGCCATTGTGCGCTTCCGTTCAACGATATGATCTGCGTGCGCATATTCCACGTTCTCTAGTCTTCTGGGGACTGATCCGGTTATTTTTTGTGCCCAACGTGGTTGGTGTTCGAAACCTGTTGCGCAAGTAGATAAATCGAATGTATCGATATTGTGCAGTTCGCGGCCGATCTCTCGTGCTCCGTGTTTCTTGGATTCGTTGCTGCAAGCAGTTTATCGTAACGCGGGAGCACACAAATCTGTTAGCAATCATGTTCACAGAAATTCCACTTACAGCAGGAGAATAATCTGCTGACGATCATTTTATGCGTGTCGTGGAATGCCTGCTTTGTGCCGCTCAAAAAACTTTCAATAGAATTTTTACGATTGCTCAAGAACTTTGAGATTATGGTGAAAAAATAACACAGTACTGATCGAACATCGCGCAAATTGACCGATTTGGTAACAGTACACAAGCGACATATAAATCCATGATTGCAATGCCTGAAAAAAGGTGTAAATTGAAGTCTAGGCTAAAAATTTGGAAGATATGCTTATGTTCAAAATTTTAGAATCAGACATTTCTAATTTTCAAGATATCAGAGATATGAAAAAATACTATATGCCTTCTTTTGTTCGTATCATACTTTTTCAAACCCATTGGCTTAAGCATGAGTTAACTAAGGTGTTTATATAATGAAGACGTTTTAAAATCCTACTCAATTAGATTTGGATTATTGTTCATTTTCAATCTTTAACCAATGTGCTCGTCTCCAATAACATAGTTATTGTTCTCGTACAAATGTACGTTACTTATCACTTGATCTATGCAGCAAACGGTCTATTTAATTTGCTTCAACAGCAATTTATTTTACCGTAGGTGCTGTGTTTGGTTATTTTATCTTTTACTGGAGTGAGAAAACGTCTTTGTAAAATATGTTGCTGGGGAAGACCCGCGTGTATCTAGTAAGTTCCCTAAGCAATAAGAAAATATTTATAAAATCATATCATGTGATATCTCTTGTAGGGTAGTTATGTTAACGAGATGATAATTTTGCTCTTTGGTTAGCTATTTGGTATTTAGGGTTGATAACTCGTTTGCTTGTAAAAGTTAATATTTTATAAAATGTTTGGTAGGGACAATGTTTGTAAATTGTTTGTTTATTTAACCGCAGTCAAAGAGATGTCTGTGTAAGCACAATGTTTTAGAACAATACTGATAAACTACAGTTGAACAAAAAATGCTTTAATAATTAAAATAAAACAGCGAATATTAGACTTTTGTTTTAAATCTTCCAATGAAGTAAAAGTCTATTTATATTCAGCATTCAGTCCCTCCCTTAATCAGTGAATGTATCTGCGTATAATTTATCTTTAGTCCAGTCGATTTTATAGAGGAGCAGAGCAGGCATTGGGCTTATGCCTCTGCTTTTGTACTTAGCTCTTACAAGGCTCTAATGCTATTTACCGGCCAAAGATTTTGGGACATTGATACACAGTGTTCCTTTTGCGGAAGTAAGTCATTCTTAGCTAGATTTATATTACATAAAATTTATATTATATGCGAGGATCCAAATATCTACTTCAAACTTGAAGCGTAGGTATACAGTCTGCATGGACCTAAGCGTTAGCAAGTAAAATAACGCTTATAAAAGTTTTAACGGCTAGAATTAGGTGCATTTTGTGAGTGACTAAAGTTTAGCCTCGATATTTTGATATGAAAAAGAATTCATTCAATTTGTACTCACTGTTTCGATTTAGTTTTCACGTAATTATAATTTTATATGCCTGTGGTTTTCAGCTTTCATAAATATTGTGAATGTGATCGGAATGTGTATTGTATATTACCCATTGCTAGCATGCCTCTCCTTAAGAAGAAATATATTAGCCAATGTCATTGGATTGATCTATATATCGCCTTGGTATGTTTAGTTCTTTTCAAACTAATATGTTATGGCCAGTTTGTGTGATTATTCTTGCTCACCAGATTGAACTGATACTTGTGGCAACTGTTTATATTTGTTGTTACCTTGAGTTGTTTTATCTTTAAATATAATAATATGAGCCATGTGGTAGCATGATATCGCAGGAAATGAAATTTGAAATGTATACTGTCATAGATAAAAAAAACCTAATTAAAGTGATACATTTATTGTATTTAAAGGATTTACTTTTCCGTGAGATACAAGCTGGAATGCCCACTGTGGAACAGTTATGACATCGCTGATACCACTGAGAGAGCACAGGTAATATAGGTGTATTGGCAATGAAGAAAATTTATGTCCAATGTTAAGGATGATTGTGTATTCATCCTGAGGCACATAGCAATAACTTTACTTAATTTAGATGTATTTATTGTTTTATTATGTATTCTCTCTATATCATATACTCCGTAAAAATGTTTTTCTGTCTTCAGTTTTGTAGCGGCATTTCGAAACAATTCTTTGATTGAAATAATATCGCATTTTAATGACAAAGAAATTACTCCTCTTTAAAATAAAGACCATTTATTATTCCAGTCTTGAAAAATAAAAATATTCTGTATTACAGTTATATTTTAGTGTGTGTTAACTATTATTTTTTATAGAAAATAATGTCTTTGTTACACCTGTGCTTTGGAATCCCAATTCTGATTGCATACATAATTCTAGTTATTGCATTCCTTTATGATCTGATCATCAACATGTATGCATTGTTTATCAAATTATGCAAGGTATGTGCTATTTTCAAGTATTTCAAAGAACGATTAATAGTAATATGTGTGCAAAATTATAGTGTATTCTAATGTATTTTAATTAAATAATATGTTGCAAACATTTTAATATTATAAAGAAAACTAGATAACTCAAGTTTAGTATTCTAATCAATTTGACTGCTTATTTAACAAATAAATAAAAACGATATTTGTTTAGGATTCGGTGTTGAAGCAAAATGAGCACAAATTTACTAAAGAAATGCTTTACGTGAGAACATTAATCAGTCACAAGGCTGCAAAACAGTGAGCTTTTTATCATTTTATCATTTCTTAATTGGCATAAACTAGAAATATATTTATAGTTTTTACTTTTGAACTTAGTGGTAATGGTACAAGTTCTCTTAAGCGCCACTATGATGTCTGTTTTAACTGCGACACTCTTGCTTTTTAAAGCACTGGTTGTCAGTAATGGGAAACCCTCATTACTTTTGGATGGTTACACTTTGTTTTAGCCAGATAGGACTCATGCAGAAATTAAAATCTATTTCCTGTAGCACATCATTAGAAGGTATGCAATTATGCAGATCATCTAAAATGTGCCAATATTAACGAAGTATTTATTTTAATTTTTTCAGAAAGGATTATTCAAAATAAATAAATTGTCAATTATAGACGAGTAACTCACAATGATATATCAAGGGCTTAATATTATAGATTAAGACACAGATTTTACATATTATCAGCGCAAGTTATGTACTTAAGATGTTTGCGAGTCTGTTATATCTGCACGGGTTTAACTTTTGCTCTGCGCATTCATGTTCACACTTATAACGTATTCTCTGCACATCTTATGTTCACAGGTTTGAGATATTCTCCGCGCATGTTATGCACACTGGTAGTTGCTGGTATGGTATTATTTAGGGTAGGCATTTTAAACGATATGTATAGTGTCTTAACCAATATTTTAATTTATATAATTTTGATGCATTGTAAGTCACATTTCATTGCTGCTTTCTCTTTAAAAAGTTAAAAGCTATTGTTTCTCTTTATGCTAAAATAAAGAAAGAGCTAACATGGTGTAACATCTCTATTTAAATGAATTTAAAGCAATTTATACAATCTACTTTACCATATATTTGTAAATCTATATTAAAATGCAAAGAAGGGAAGGTCTTTCGATATTACTTTTAAAGCTTCTGTTCGCTTTTCAGTAAGAATATGTTATGCTATGCTGTTGTAGATTGCCGTCGCATTAGCAGGGACCGTAAACTTCACATATTTCTTACTCATTGATTATATAGACGAACAATATGAAACAAACGACACCAGTTCTACCATTAATTTCAAGCAACTCGCCTTTATTGGTTGTTGTGAGCAATTAATAACAATCAAACTAATTTAGGGGAAGGGGACAGTATGGTTTATGCCTCAACTTGTTTTCTGTGCTGGTGAAGTGTGTGATAACCGTTTGGAATTCACTCATAGCAATCCCTTATCTATTACATGATTGTAGTTAATCGTTAATGTGTTCATGACGGCACAAAGATATCTACTCATATTTGCAGGGAGCACACACTCCGCAATGTTTTGTCTTTGCAGGGAGCATACACTCCGGCAATGTTTTTTCTGGCATTGTGCATGCAATAAGTATGCTCCATATGAGCTTTACGTATAAGTAAGTTGTACAGCGGTGCTTTTGAACATAAATTCAGTAACCTTTATTAAGTAAATTTATAAATTTGATTATTAAACGATATGCATTATATATTTTATTACATGCATACAAACAATAACAATATTTGTATTTAAAAATATTCCACAAAGGGAATATTGTGCTATTTTTCGTATTTTACAGGAAACATCTCAGAGAATGTTTCAAAGGTAACATGCATTTTCGCTTCAAGAATGACCCTTCGAGTGCTTTGGTAAGTTATGCATTTTCAGTTGTAGAAGGTGAGATTCAACATGTTAAATAAATTATATCAATGCATCTATTATACCAATGCATTTATTCTGTCTATTATATTAAACTCGCCGTCTGAGGATGTACTGATGCTTAGTGAAAACAATTCATTTCATCAGACGACTGTTCAGAAGAAAATTCTTCTAAATGCAAAATTTATATTGACAGATAGCGGGAATGCAATACTCCGGTTACCAAGTCGCTTTCATTATTTACGGTAATAATTTGTGTCTTTGAATTATCTTTTACGTGCGTCTTGCAATTTATTCAACACTTAATTTTTAAGCGAGTATTACAAATAATTAGTTAAAATATAGGTTTTATTTTTGTAATTTATATCAATACAGGTTTTTACATATCAAGTAATTTGCATTTACAGTAGAAAAAAACTTCACGGTTTTTGCTGGGATCAACAATTTGTGAATTATAAGAGATATTCCTCACGAATATAAATGATTAACAAGTTCTAGAAATCCAGAATAATGTAAAGTTTGAAAAGCCTCGTCGCTTTACATTTTTCATCTTCCTGACTATTCACTTTAAAACATCAAAATAGCTGGAGCATTTATTAAACCTAAATTAAATGCTTTACTCCACCAAGCTTCACGAAATATTTAATGTATCTCATGGATAAAAAAATACAACGATTACAGTTGTTACTTAACAACTAGTCAAAATCATTCAGACGGTACCATATAACTGAATATATATATATATATATATATATATATATATATATATATATATATATATATATATATATATATATATATATATATATATATATATATATTCATGCAGGCATCAATATGACACGTTTTGGCGACATATTGCTGCTTTTAACAATGCTGTGGAAAATGAAAAATTTCGTGTCGACTTATTTTTTTGCATAGAATAAAATTAGATATTAAGGTAAACTTAAGTTAAAATTAAATTTAGTACATATGTACTAGTATATTCTATTTTATCATAATCCCTGACCTGAATACTTTTAGTAGCACAAAGTTTTGTTCATTGTTTTATACCAACTTGAAACTGATATATATTTTATCATTAAGTCATCATGATGTATTTTATTGTTTTATGATATAAACCTAAACAAAAATCAATTAAATAAAATTAACTTAATATAAATTAAGTGTAATGTAGGAAGGAAAATACATATCAAAATGTTAAATTTCACTTAAAAATGTAATGAATTATTCGAGTTTAACTATTGCAGACTTGCTGCCACTTTAATGACCTTTTACGTTTTGTTGACCTATTGCCCCTTATATAGCTGTATATGTAAGCACCGCTGTGGATTTTCTCAGCTCTACTCACATGAAATCATACTTTCCACAGGTTACGCTATTCTAACATTACTTTCGGCAATAACTGCCATGGTAATGGCATACACTATGATTTTGCCGTGGATGGACGGAGAACTTGGTATTGCCATTGAGTTGCTTATAAAGTTTTGGTACGGTTGAGTTTATTTTATCGAGATTATTCTCAGATAACCTGTCATTAGCTGTTGGACCTGTTCTTTAACTATTTGCTTGTAATTGAATTGCAATATTGGAAATATGAATTCATTTTGAACAGTCATATGGCTCCATTGTAACTTTTGTTATACATATATCCAAACCTATACTTTTTTAACAAATATTATATATCGTATGCCTTTTTGCGTATTTAATACAGAGCAATAAAACAACTTCCTTCTAAATAATATCGACTTGTGTTAAACGAATGCGAAAGCAATTTTAATATAAATTCCTCCCCCCAAATATCACCTATGATGTTATCATAAGCACCATTAAAACTTGCATCCTTACACAAAAGAGGCTCTGCTAGCTATGGAACGTTAATTAGCATTTACTAGCATTATGTTATACATCAAGATTCTGTTTTACAGGCCCGGTATTGCTGTCACGCTAATTGCTTATTTTGCTCAAATTTTGTTGGCAAAGTATATCTTTTTACAGAACTATGGACCATATTTAGCCTTAAATAATAGGTATTTATGCGTTAAATTATCGTTACTGCTTTCTAATTGTATAATTTGTTATAGCATTGTTTGTAGTCAGTTTAAATCGCATTGAAATCCTTTGATACATAAACTTTACGTTTTACCTTATAATTCATTCTTATAAGTTAATATAATAAGAATTCATACATGTACATATTCATACATGTGGCTCTGTTTCTAAGCACGCACTACTTGGGTATTGACTGTTAATTCAGAAAAGAGCAATAAATTGGTACTTTGATGTACGGCTACTGAAGCCTGTTGCCTCTTAAGAGCTTCCCATGATTTCTTAAAAAAGCTGGCTCCGTGCCTACTACTTAATTTATTTAGAACAGAGTATCATATACCTATTTCCTGTACTTTGTAGAACTACTACAATGTTACCGGTTTCTTACCTGGGTTGTTTTCTAATTTAAGGAGCGTTTACCACGCAACTACCTACTTTCTCTTCTTCTTTAACATTGTCATGGGGATATTCACCGCTCTGAAGCGCATCCTATTCTCAGTGGTGTTTGGCACGCTGCTGCTCTCCCGTCTAGATCGCAGTCTCCTCATGCAGAGTATCGATACTTTAGATTCCGGTATATTGCACCATTTTTTTGCTCGCTGTAGTTACATTGGTTAATGTGTTTTCTTATTGGTGAAATCCTACGCTGAGTAAATTGTCATGGTTTCCTCTTGTGTATTGAATACACGTGAAAATTGCATGCTCATGATGTCGAGATTCTTTAGATAGTTACGCAACGTTATGCAAACCTAAAATTACTACTCTGTGGAAGTAAAGTTTCCATGGTTTGGATGGTACCACCCAGTCCCTCCCCCACTTCTCCACATATTCTCATGTTAATCAGAAAATGTTTTCCAAAAGTCAAACATTCTTCGGTTCTTTGTTCCTGGTTTGAAATGTCATGGTTCATTTAACTGGTTTGGAAACATCTCCATAGGGAACATTTGTTTTCCTTTTTATTATAGTAAGCATTTTAGTGACAAATTCGTTGTGTTATCATTAAGCTATTGTTCTCTTATTTTATAAATTGGATTGCACAAGTGGAGATATCAATATTTAATCTAAAATGATAATAACTTACATTTATACACTTCGTCTAGGTTACCGTGCATACTTGGGCATGTTGCAAGTAGACTACACCCACAACCATCCCGTTATGAAGGCCTTCGTGCAGTTATTGCTCAGTCTGCGCGCGCAACGACATCTAGAAGAATCCAGGCTTGTTAGTGTTTCGCTCATCACAAGCGGTAATCAATATGCCACTTAACTTTAGTCCTAGTAGTCTTAGTTTAATTTGTTGCACCCATCCTCTTAGGTTTATTATACTCTGTTGCACCCATCCATGGACGTTTGTTGTACTCTGGTAATCCGATCCACGTAGGTGTATTGTAATCTAGTTGCCCATCCAGTTATTGCAGTACATCCATCATTGTAGGTTTAGCTTTACCATTCACTTAGGTTTAATGTAATCTGTTGCGCCTTAGATTACTATACTCAAGAGCACCCTTGCAGGTAGGTTTATTGTATTCAAGTGCCCCTATCTACGGAGCTTTATTATAACCTAGTGACCCATTTACGTAGATCTATTGTACTCTATTGCCCCCATCAACATAGGTGTACTGTAATTTAGTTTGCCATCCATGTAGATTTAATGTAATGTAGTGCACCCATCATTATAGTTTTCTTGTACTTTAGCATTAACATCCACTTGGGTTTATTGCATATTGCATCTATCCACTTAGGTTTATTATACTCAAGAGCACCCTTCCAGGTAGGTTTATTGTACTCAAGTGTTCCCATCCACGGAGGTTTATTGTACTCAAGTGTGACAATCCACGAAAGGCTTATTGTGTTCTAGCGCGTTCATATATGTAGGTTTATTGTTATGCATTTTGCCCATCCACGTTGTTTTGTTTTACCTGTATTACGCCCATCAACGGATATTTATTCTGATCTAATGCAACCATCCACAGAGGTTTATTGTAATCTAACGTGGGTTGTAGGATGGGATGTAGGATTTTTGTGATCTAGTGTGCCCAGCATTGTAGGTTTATTGTAAGCCAGGTGCCCATTCATGTAGGTTTACGTTTACTCTAATTATTCTAATTGATTGCTCCCAATCCGAGAGATGTAGTTCCTACGGTTGCCCACTCCACAACGAAACCTTTTTGCTCACCCACCGAGGTTTATTGTACTCTAGTACGCCTATTCACAGAGCTATGTTGTACTTTAGTGGCCCAATCCATGTAGATTTATTGTAATCTTGCTCGCGCATCCATGCAGACTGATTTTAATGTAGTGTAGTAGTAATCCATTGCGTCAGTCAACGTATGTTTATTGTACTCTTGTGGCAATCCAAGGAGGCTTATTGTACTTTAATGCGCCAATCCTCACAGGTTTATTGTACTCTGGTTGGCCCATCTAAGTAGGTTTATTGTGATCTAGTGAGCTCATCGTAGTAGTTTTATTATAATCGTCTATTGCAATATAGTACAGCGATCCAAGTGAGTTTATTTTACTCCAATGCCATCATCTATATAAGTTTATTGTACTCTAGTGAACCAACCTATATAGGTTTATTGTGCTCTTGTGCGCCCATGTATTTAAGTTTATTGTACTCTAGTACGCCCATTCATGTAGGTTTATTGCATTCTAGTGCGCCCATCAACCTAGGTTCATTTCAGTTCAATGTTCCCATTTACTCTTTATACCAACAAAGTGTTAAACTCTTGCAGATATTAGGGTGCAAACAAAACTATATCCGATAAGAAGTTGGCACATAAAAAACAATCAGCAAAAATGTTTGATTAAAATTGATATCAAAGAATGCAATTGATTCTATCTTAGTGTGCTGACATATCTCAGTTTTGAATAGGAACAAGGATCTTGTAGATATAATCACGGACTAATGAGATTTTCAAGTAACTCAATTATGTTTAAGCTTCAGTTTTCCGCTGTATTTTAATATGAACCTGTTTAATATGAATTACAACTACGCCCATTTGCAAGGTTACTTTTTATACTAAAATACAACATTATTCCATGCTGCTTTTGGGGGCTTTTATTATTTTTTCTTTGAATAAATAAATTTAAGTTGGTATTAACTTCATAGAAAAACTACAAAATGAGACGAGGAGTCCAAAATGGCGGAATAAGTGGTGGAAGGTGGTCACTTTATACAACAACCCGTCACTCACTCTTGATGTAATGAAGCAAGAAATGAACACCGTAACAGAAGAGGAGTGCAATTAAAAGGTTTCTTTATTACAAAACCAATATGTAATTTCACACATGCAAGGGCTATTAAGTTCCATTTTTGCGTTTTTTTCCCTCTAACATACATGTATTGAATAGGCTGCATGTGAATAAATCCGGCTGTGCACCTTACGGGTTGGGAAAAACCTGATACTCAGATCACGTGCCACTAAATATGAGATATGGGTTATCAGTTTCACATTATTTAAATACAATTTTTATCATAAAATCTTACATAGCTTTTTAAACTTGCGCGAGTACAATTACTAATATATTATACATTATAGGTATTTGAAATAAGCTATAACCGTTTGGAAAATAAATCGCTCAGGCGGTATTGGGACATGTATCATCTATGTCTATATTGTCTGGTAGCAACTAAACACTCGGTTTGGAGTATGAGCAGCACTGTACAATTTTTATTGCCTGTTTAATGAATACATGTCAAAACAATAGCAATCGCCATTATCTTTCTGACGAGGAAAGTGTTTTATCTGATAGCGATAAAAGTTGCAAATCAAGGTTCCTATGATAATCATACTGAGTTTTTGTTCGAAATCATGCGTGATACACGCTAGGCGTTATTTCTTTAAAAAGCGACTTCAATATTAAAAACATCAGGACACGTAATTAATTCTTTGGAATTCACAATCATGTCTAAATTATGCGAAAATAACGCTCTGTGATACCCGTAAGCTGTTCTTTCTTACAAATTTATCAAGCAGGAAAAAAAATTGTGTAAAGGCCATTAAAGTTAATCTTTATTGCAGCAGTCAGTGTTAGATATGGCTAAAGATGCTGCCAGAATGACTGTAGAAGAGGCAAATTACACTTGACCGTTCCAACACGGCGATGACATACGAGAACTGGCTTGAACAACTGATACATTAAAAAGAACAATCTTCTCATATTTGAATGTGGACATTATAGAAGCAGCTAATATCTCTGTGATCTTTTTCTATAGCATTCTAGATAAATGCCACAGAATACGCCTACATGAACACAACGAATGCGTGTAGATTTTGCACCGCTTATGTTCAGAAAGGCTTCATAAATTTTGCGCTTAATCCACTTTCTAGCATAAAACATTCTTAATGTTATATATTGGAAAACTTCTTTTTCATAATCTGAAACTACTCTTTTTTACGTTAGCCTAAGTTAATCTGTCAGAGTTATGGATTTCAATAGCTTGTGATTCTGCAAAAAAAATTACGAGCATGTCTTGTGTTCTAAATGGGCCTTTCTTGATAATTACTTTTTATGTTTGTTTTTTAGAACAAGTAATGAAATTACAACAGGAAGTACAGATTTAATCTCCCAATTCGACTACAAGTCGCCTTTCCAACTGATAATAACACGAACATAAAAACAAATTCCCATGAAATAGCATACATTAAAGCGAAGTTAAAACATAAACATCCTCCTTGGTTGGTGGTTTTGCGTATCCGGAGTCCAAGTTCATATAGTCGAACAGACGTTTCAACTGATTATCGAACGAACGATCAATGAAACCAAAACTTAATCATGAAACTTTCTAAAACATATTTTATTATCAAGATTTTGACGTTTATGATCGATTTAAAAATCAAAATGAAGCAATCATTTGACAATTATAACAGAAACCCCTTGTATGCCTTAAAAAGAACGTCATCCCCATACATTTGCGTTAAGGATGACTATGGTGTTACGGTTATGAGCAGTAAGTGACTATTTTGTGAATATATTGACAGTTTGTTTAGCAGCTCATCGATTAATTGATTCGCAAAGCTATGCAAACGCGTTGGCGGGCTGGCATCTGCATTTCTAGAAAATAGAATTTCAAAGTATTTCATATCTTCTGAATTTTTTTCCATTTCTCCACATTCTCATACATCGACAAAAAGATTAATCAATGACTTGTTGTTACAAGTTTAGTACTAAATCGAACCCAGAATAATCGGTAAATTTGTATCAGCAAGTTAACAACAGTCTTGGATTTCATATACTACTGCGTACCTGCAGACACCAGGGGTTAATATATGTGAATGCATGATTAAATAAATATTTAATTTTTCTAATTTTTGCAATCTTTAGTTTTTTTTTGGTTTATTTTTTGTTTTTGCAATGCAAATAATGAATGCACTCAGCTGGTCGCTTGTCGTTCCGTATTGAAATGCTGTGTTCTTAAATGCAAAAACATTCTGAGACGAACATGAGTAAGAACTAGAGTGGATCCATGTTAAGCACATCAGTGGTTTTTGCTGAAAACATACTTGTTATTTATCTCATGACAGGAGTTGTTTTGAGTGAGATGAAGAAACTGAATATGCGAGTGAAATATTTTATCTGTTTCACCCTGCAATTCACAATAGCTGCAATAGCTGGTCGTGGTAAATGACCAGCTATTGCAGCTATAAGTGACCGCTCCGACAGAATCGATCAAGCCCTGCATCAATTATACAACAAACGCAACAAAAGTTGTACCATTTGCTGTAAGATAAGCTTCTCTACTGGTGAAGGAGGTCCTCTTTGACACGAACAGATTCACAGTATTCACTGTTTCTAGAGGTTTTATGCTAAAATTGTTTGAAAACTACCACTTTTGCGAAAATTTCAATCTGGTTATGACAACAAACTCCCTTTTTATCAATGGAATTGCCTTTCACAGCAAAGCAATGTCTCATATTGTTTGCTTTGGTATTGCTTTGCCTAAAAATGCAGTCATTGCGAAAAAAAGATGAAACAATGTTTTGGTTTGGTGTCCAATACCCACACTCGTGACACGAGCCACATGCCACACTATAATTCATATTACAACAAGATACGAATATAGGCATCATATGGGCTATAGATTATTATGTGTTCTGTAGTGTTAAAATGTCTTGGTAAATACTTATGGCTAAATGCAATTAAATGCATTTGAAAACAAATAAACTTAAATATCTCAAATTCAGCAGCAAATCAAGAAGATTACATGTGTCACTTCTGTAATGCTGCAAAAACAAAACTTGTCTGTCGTTTGCATTCCTGTGTCACAAGATTTACAATGTTTGAGCGGATGGTATTGATAAGGGATGCACAGGTGTGTATGATGAATATTGATAAGGAATCCGCGATTGTCTGTAATGAATATTGATTACGAATGCAGAAAAAGTGAACCTCATCAAGAACGTTTACACGAGAAAATACTGTAATCTGACTGGTCGACTCCAAAGTAAAAAATCTTTATGTTGGCCGAAACGCAAAAGACGTCAACCAAAACGCCAATTAAGTCACATAAAAAGGATATATTGTCTTATTTCTAGTGAACGTGAAGATATTATTGACCAATTACAAAAGTCTTGACCTAAATATAAAACTAGAGCGGCCAGTGCACACAAAACAGAAAGGCTTATATCACACACTTTCAATCGACTTTTGTTGCTTTAGTAAACAAAAAGAAATGTCTGCCCGACCAAACCCATAATTCATCAATAATCATTTTTCATTTTTCGTTTCCCCCATAGCCCTTTCAGAAAGTTTTATTTGAACAAGTTTGTACTATTTTCAGAATAGTAAGACCTTTTACTTTATATAAACGTATCCCATGTGCCCAGAAGTAGCAATGCGTATCACCTTTATTCAATTTTAAAGGGGGTTTTACATAACTAGACTTGTGTGTATTTCAATCCTCTTTTTATACAAGTTCAGGTTTAGGTGTTTTATGTAGGTCTAGAGGTGGTCATTAGAGACAGGTTTACCGCACGCGATTTTACCCGATTCTGGAAGGTGGTCACTAAAGTGGTTTCACTGTACATCTGTTTGTCCGGTTCCGGATGGTTGTCGCTACAACGGGTTTTACTGTGCGTCCTTTTCACAGTAGGTCCTTTTAACTGTACGTACTTTTTCCGGGTCTGGAAGGTGGTCAAGACAGGCAAGTTTTACTCTTTTGATCCGAAACTAGAACGTAGTCACAACCAAAAGTTTTACTTTACGTTTTTTATCCTATCTTAAAGGTGGTAATTACAAACAGGTTTTACCGAATTTTTTTCGCTACCCTTAACCCCCTCCCGCCCTCCCACCTTCTCCCCGCCATCTAATGCAGGTACGACTCTTAATTCAACCCTAACATTTTAGCCACCATTACGGTAAGGGTTTGTCCCCTAAGGGTAGTTACAGCCATAGTGGATACCTTCTCTTCGTACATTCACATCGGCCAAAAAGCTCTAGAAAGGCATTCTTCATAACTGTGCAACACATGACACACCTCGGTGAGAGAGTGCGCGGGAGGGAGCACATTTTGATGTCAACATGATCCAATGCCTGTTTTAACTTAAGATATTAGCTGATCCACTTTAAAAGTGAAAACTGCTCCCAGGTGCTGCATAAGTTATATTACTGCCACATTTGGGACAGCTTGGCAGCCAAATGAACACGTAATACCTGTAGGTGAGTAACACACAAAAAGATCAATGACACGATATGTAAGAACTGATCGATAACTGAGCTGCCACTGTTTTCAAGTATGTCTAAAGAAAGCAGGAATATTGAGAATATTCTGGAAAACGCTGAATTCCCAAGCGTAGTTAATCACTATGCTTAGTTGACGAAAGTGCCGACAAAACGGGGAAGAGAGGGGGGGGGGGGGCATTAGAGTTAGCGACTGCAAAATATATGACGTAATACTTTCACGCGATTGGTACCTTTCTTACTTTTTCTACGAGTTTAATGTTTAACAAAAACCGTGCGACTTATCCAAGGAATAACTACACTAGTTTGAAGTCGATCCGATTTTCCGCTATCGAGATATTTTCACCCAGTGACGTCATATGCCGTTTTCGTTCGTACTACTCCTATTACGGGCATAATTTGACAGAATCTTTCTGACCTATCAAGGGACTTAAACGAACCGTCCGACTGGCCCAAGGAATACCCATATAAAATTTGGAGTCTATGTGACTTTCGTTATCGAGATATATGGCACACAAGATCTTGTTCACAAAACACATATCTACGTGATGATGTCATACGCCGCAATCACTCGTTCTACTGGCAACTCTGTGAACTTTCTCCGATGTTCACCGGCTGAGAAATTTCGCACAAGAGTTTTACGTAATGACGTCACATGCTGCGCTAACAACGTAACATGCGTCAAAAGTTGATAGGACCGTCCGACCTAACCAAAGCATAAACAGATTAAGTTTGAAGTTGATCCGATCGAGATATCTAGCACACAACATTTTGTTTACAACAGACTGGCACACACACACATATATATACACACACCCAGAACGTACAAACACTCTATGTCTCCCCTTGGTCAGGGAGACATAATTATACGAGATAACAAACAAACGAAGGCATGAACTTAAGAGATGTTCACTTAGAGGTCTGACTGTGCTGTGGCTACATTTTGCATGCATTGCAACCCAACGTATTTAATTTGACGGGGACTAGCTTATTTTCCCTACTAACTGCAAATCTCACTGGTATTCAGATTATATTAGCCTTCGGCCGGATCAGCCTTTGTACTGTGATTTTTAAGTTAATTAGGACCTTCACTTCCGTTACTACTCAGGCTGCCCCTTTGTAGTGACTATTTATTGTAGTAATTGTAGCTTTCAAATAGGATTAACTTCAAATAGGATTAACTTCAAACGCTCTGTGGCTTTCTCTTATTTGCACTGTGATTATAACAAATTCATGCCATTTTCAAAATAGATTTTAAGTATTAGAACTGTAGATTTTTTATTTCCGGTTTGCACATGAGGGCGACATATTGTCTGTTAATCAGATCACCTAAACAAGGCACCCCCCCCCCCCCGCACAAAACAGCCCAAATGAGGGCCCAGTGCCAGACGCCATAACAACAACAAGACACGCCTTTCATACTGCATTCTCTTCGTTTATTGACCAATCACAGCATGCAGTTAACAATGATTTAGCCATTTATCATGTACTTGGTCACAGCCGTATGCAATACTTATAAAAATGTCTCTCAAAATACTGTTCTTGATTAACTATGCCAATAATACGAAGCACGGAATCTAGAAGAGAATCGAATGCTTAGAATATACTCGGACACATCTCTTTTCACAAAAAAAAATAGTTCCAGTTTTATTCACACAGCTTTCTACAGGTCCGAATTACATCTACATGTGTTCTATTTCAAGGGAAGTTGCTGAAACCAATTTTTTTTTTTTTCGATTTTTAACTGTACAAAATTCTACACAAGAATATGTAATTCAGCATGCGGGTGACGCACAGTCCTGCTTCTACGCCGCTAACGTTTGCACTAACGCCATTTACAATGCTAATGAAGGGCTTTGCGTAAGTTACCAAAGCCAAACCAGTAGCGACACAGACTGGAGGGAGAAAAAAAAAAAGTAATTTTTATACGGGATTTGCAAGACCATTCATATAAATGCATTTACGAGACCCAAAAGGTCCGAGTGTTTGACGAGTATAGTGATAATTTAAAAAAAAAATTAGCCTCAAAAGATTGATTTTATCTTTAATATTCTTTTAAGAATACAGACCCTGAAGAGCCTGGAGACACGGCTCCTATGCTAAGAGTCAACAATCAAGAATCTGGTCCCATTTCTAAATATTTTGTTCATTTATTTTTTTTTCTGACAGAACTATAGTCAGCCGCGCAAGCCTATGATCCACGTGTAGGATATCAATTAAATCCCGGTGCTAATTCGAGCCTTACTTATCCCAGCAGACGATTGTGTTCTCCGCCAGGGATTTCCCCAGGACACACATGAAGGAGTCCATGCATAAACCTATAGAACTGCACTTATCAGCAGTGGAGAAAAACGCTTTTTAAGTATGAAATTTTCGAAGCGCATTTTCCAAAAAAAAAAATGCCCGCTTCTAGTCGGTTTTGAGGTGTAAGACTTACACATGTGATAGAACAGTGGCCAAGAAATACCGTAGTGGTAATAGTGCGTTTTCCTGATAAGTGCAGTTATCAATTTCATGCATGGACCCCTTCAAATGAGTCGCGTACAAAACACATTCCAATGTATGACAATAATCTCACACCAGTACGGTCTGGGCCCGCAGCCAAGTCCGTCGCCTAGCAACGGCATAAAAACACCAGACTTCTTATGACGTCACAATGCGCTCGGCACACCACGCAGACCTGGTCGGCATGGCGACTAAAACAAAGCAGAACTATAATGCATAGATCAACAGGGTGCGTTCTATGACAGCTGCTTTTGAAATGAACCTAATTCCTAATCATCACAGGTCAAAAAATCTAAACTATTATTAAGATTCAGTTTCCACATGTCTGTCACCAACGAAATTTGCACGTTTAATATTAATTGAATTTTCGCCTAAAATATAATTGACACAAAATAGACTGTTTATTTGCAGAGCTATGATACATTTTGTGAGTACATAAAACGCGTGTATTTATTTACAAAGCTTACACTTGCCAGTCAATGACAGAATCACATTGTCCAAACTCCGAGGAGCAGAGTTAATACAGGGTTACTCATGTCAAAATATACAACAGAAAATGGTCTCTATCTGACCCCAAACCGTGTGACGTCACGGCGTAATTGGTGGCTGATGGGAACTGGACAGTAACGTCAGTTCCTGCTTCGCCAGTAAAGAAGGGTGGCGGGTGCAGGACACTCCCCCAGTGAGGAGGGGAGGAGGGCCGAGGGGGAAGGGGGGAGGGGGGAGTGGAGGCGGCGGAAGGGGCCACCAAATCTGGGGGGCAGGAACGGATAAGGATAAACCTGCCATTGGTTCTGTAAGGAATAAACACTGTTAGTGGAACAGCAGCACAATTTCATGCCCACACTTTTCAATGACGTGCGATTTAAGTTTTTTTTTTTTTTTTTTGCTACGAATAAAACCCCCGGAGTTTCATCTGATAAAGTATATGAACACTCCGACGGGAGAACAAAGTCATCCGCTAACAATCATAACTACCTCAACAATATTTCTAAAATCTCAGGAGGGGGGGAGGGAGAGGGGAGAGGGAGGGCGGATCAGCTTACGCTGTTGCAACTCCCCAGAAATATACAAAAATAAAACTTCTTCAACAAAAGGGAGCAAAACCCGTATGGTCTTCTTCTTCTTCTTCTTCTTCTTCTTCTTCTTCTTCTTCTTCTTCTTCTTCGGAAATACACCATTTTTCCATGGTAATTTCTCCATCATAGAAGGTTCTCTTATAGTGAAGTAAAGCTGGTGGAATCAAACACCCGTTAAAATAAAATTAAAATAAAACTCAAGTCCTTAACAACAGTATGGCACAAAGAAATAGGGATAACAAGTGCGACTTTATGTACAAATAACAACGGCATGACCAGACGTTTTTGTCGATTTCACATACATATATATATAGATATAATTAATGCTACAAAGACTTTGTTTACCGTCAAGTGCTTTTTTTTTCTCGTCGGTTTTTATTCCGATGTGTAAATGTCTGTTTCATTTCTCTTTAATCAAGTGTTCAATTAGAGTTATTTAGTTTTCGCTCTTTCTGAAAAGTTTTTGTGTGTTTTTTTTTTTCACCTTATCAAGTCTCTGCTTGAATAAAAAACAAGAGTCTGAGATCCACGCTTATGTCAGCTTTGACAAAGATCCCGCCGCGCATGTCGCGGGCACGCGGGCGGATAACTCCAGGCATCGCGCACTCTGCGGGCGAGAGTGGGTGGGGGGGGGGGGGGGAGGAAGGGGGGAGGGGGAGGGGATGGGTCGCTCACGGTGAGGTGTAAGGGGAGCGGGGGGCGGGGGGCGGGGGCCGTTACTTGTCGTATATATGTAGTATATACATCACATATTAGCCTTTAGTGACAGCGAAAGACGAAAAAAAAAAAAAAAGAAAAAAAAAAAAAACGTCACTTTATGGAAATGTCAGCAAGTAAAGTGAACCCCCCTCTTTTTTTAACACTTCGACGAGAGATAAAATGGGGGACTACTTTCAGGTGGAATTCCTCCGTGCCTCGAGCGCGCGCGCACTTCATTGGTTGTAGATGAGGACCTGCGCCTGGCCGTATTTGATGAGCATCCTGATGATGTCATCGGTGAGGACGATCTGGTTGGCGTCCGTGCTCGGGCTGCCAACCGTCTTGATGGTGATGCGTCTGACGGTTGGTCCTGTGGCGCCTTGGTTGGCGGCGGCGGCGGTGGCGTTGGTGGCAGCCGGGTTGCCAGCACCCTGCACCATAGAAACGACTCTGGGGAGATGGTTGCTGGTGATGACGTCACTGGTACTGCTCACCTCAATGCTGCCTTGTTTCGCCTGCTGTAAGGGTGGCGGGGGAGTCAGGGGTGGAGTCTGGTCCGCGGCGACGACGGGGGACTGAGCCTTGTATGTGGGGCTCATCGGGGGTGTCAGGTTCTCCATGGGACCCGTGAGAAGGCCGCGTAATGTGCTGCTGTCCGCGGACTGTAAGCAGAGAAGGGCAACCACGTCATCACAACAGTACACGTCATAACCGCAGGAAACACGTCACAACAACATGAAACACGCCCTCACTATACACGTCATAACTGCAGGAAACACGTCACAACAACATGAAACGCGCCCTCACAATACACGTCATAACCGCAGGAAACACGTCACGCCAACAGGAATCACGTGATCACAACAATACACGTCATAACCGCAGGAAACACGTCACGCCAACAGGAATCACGTGATCACAACAATACACGTCATAACCGCAGGAAACACGTCACGCCAACAGGAATCACGTGATCACAAATACACGTCATAACCGCAGGAAACAAGTCACGCCAACAGGAATCACGTGATCACAACAATACACGTCATAACCGCAGGAAACACGTCACGCCAACAGGAATCACGTGATCACAACAATACACGCCATAACCGCAGGAAACACGTCACGCCAACAGGAACCACGTGATCACAACAGTACACGTCATAACCGCAGGAAACACGTCACGCCAACAGGACCACGTGATCACAACAATACACGTCATAACCGCAGGAAACACGTCACGCCAACAGGAATCACGTGATCACAAATACACGTCATAACCGCAGAAAACACGTCACACCAACAGGAACCGCGTCATCACAACAATACACGTCATAACCGCAGGAAACACGTCACGCCAACAGGAACCACGTGATCACAACAGTACACGTCATAACCGCAGGAAACACGTCACGCCAACAGGACCACGTGATCACAACAATACAAGTCATAACCGCAGGAAACACGTCACGCCAACAGGAATCACGTGATCACAAATACACGTCATAACCGCAGGAAACACGTCACACCAAGAGGAACCACGTCATCACAACAATACACGTCATAACCGCAGGAAACACCGTCACACCAACAGGACCACGTGATCACAACAATACACGTCATAACCGCAGGAGACACGTCACGCGCAAAAAAAAGACACGTCAACTTCAAAATCACAATAAACTAAGCACCTCGCTCAATTTGAAAATTTTCCCCTTTCCCATAACTCTGGTCCCAAACATTAGTGATAACAGATCTCTGCAGGCAAGCTGTCACATACAACGGACACACAGGAACATCGATTTGGGGTTGGGGGGCGCGGGGCGACGGGGAGGGGGCGGGGGAGGGGGGGTTGCTGCTCACCTTGGCGGGCTGCTGTGTCTTGCTATTGACGTTGAGAATGTCGTAACCAGTGCTGGCGTCATGTCCGGTCACCAGTAAATTTTTTAGCACCATACTCCCTGACAGAATGTCTGACAAAATCAAAACACGAGGAAATTAGTCTATTTTCTTCCTTTCCATTTTCTTTTATTTTACGTTTTTTAACTTACTGTTCGTATTTATTATTATTATTATTATTATTATTATTATTATTATTATTATTATTATTATTATTATTATTATTATTTAATTTTGAAGGACCTATTGCATATATGAAGCATATCCAAAAGATACTGAAATTCTTGAGCATGCAAATATTTTATATGCAAATGAGTTCAAAGAAAGACATGTTCCAATCTTGTGATGCGACTAGCCACTTCGACATTTTCCTTAGTATAAGCGGTACCAGAGCTCTGGCCTTACCGTCTGGGTTGACCATGTTGAGCGCACTGGCACAGCTGGACGGGGACGAGTAGAGGTCCTCCTCGTCCGACAGGTACGCGACGTCCGTCACGTCCCGCCGCGGACGCTTGGCCGCTGGCGGACCGGTCTCCAGGCGGTTCGTCTCCGTCAGCGCGTTCGCCTTGGGAAGCGTCTGTGCGTTCGCCGACTCCAGGCCTGTACACACAAAAACATCGCCCGTCACCATTTTCTGTCTTTCATTTTTTTTTATTTTTTATTTTTTTTTTTATTTATTTATTTCGTTGTGCATGTGCAGTACTGTGCAAAAAAGAAATATACTATTTGAAAAAGGGTTTGTTTTATTATACGAAAAGTTTCATTTTATTATGGCCGAGGTTTTATGTTATCATGAGGGAGGTTTTGTTCATTATGGGAGAGGTTTTGTTTTATTATGGGGGAGGTTCTGTTTTATTATGAGGAGGTTCTGTTTCATTATGGGGAGGTTGTGTTTTATTATGGGGGAGGTTTT